>OY744530.1:109699560-109774560 GCA_963556195.1 Sepiola atlantica | reverse complement strand
TTTTTGTTGTTTTAATCTTTTCATTTTGTAAATATAAAATAATGTGTTTTTGTTTTAATCTTTTCATTTTGTAAATATAAAATAATGTGTTTTTGTTTTAATTTTTTCTATTTTGTAAATATAAAATAATGTGTTTTTGTTTTAATCTCATCATTTTGTTCAAAGTTAATTTTGTATAAAAAACTTCGTTTTGTAAATATTGACTATTTTTTTGTTGTTTTAATCTTTTCATTTTGTAAATATAAAATAATGTGTTTTTGTTTTAATCTTTTCATTTTGTTCAAAGTTAATTTTGTATAAAAAACTTCGTTTTGAAACTATTGACTAATATGTTTTTGTTTTAATCATTTCATTTTGTAAATATTGACTATTTTTTGTTGTTTTAATCTTTTCATTTTGTAAACATAAAATAATGTGTTTTTGTTTTAATCTTCTCATTTTGCTTTAAACAATATTTTGTGTAAAACATATTTTAAAAGTGTATTTTGTATAAAAAACTTCGTTTTGTAAATATTGACTAATGTGTTTTTGTTTTAATCTTTTCATTTTGTAAATATAACATAATGTGTTTTTGTTTTAATCTTTTCATTTCGTAAATATAAAATAATGTGTTTTTGTTTTAATCGTTTCATTTTGTTTTAAACAAGTTTTTTTGTGTAAAATATATTTTTAAAGTTTATTTTGTATAAAAACATTCGTTTTGTAAATATTGACTAATGTGTTTTTGTTTTAACCTTTTCATTTTGTTTTAAACAAGTTTTTTGTGTAAAAAATATTTAATAAATTTATTTTGTATAAAACTTTAACACCATAAACATATTTTGGGTGCATAGAAAAACAATATGACCTCCAGCGATTAGAACATTGTATTAACATTCGATTATAAAAACTTTAAAAGTAAATTAGAATTTCATTTCAGGACAGAAAATACAATTAAATGCAACAATTATTTCATCCAAATTTTGAGCAAAATCAGCTAAATACAAACGACGTTGTTTACATTTCTTTTGCTAATTGTTTACATTTCTTTTGCTAATTGTAAATAAAAATCAACCAAGATTTTAAATTATTTTCTTAAGAATCGTCCAGTATTTTACTTCTTTCGTGTTTACGCTGATTACTACACATTTATCCGCAAAATGGAAATATTATACAATCGTGTCGTAATATTTCAAGCAAAATGTTGTAGTTTAGATCTAATGATAATGTTTTTTTGCAATAAGCACCATATTTAACAAGATGTTTTTATTGTTAACATCTACGATTTTTTACTTTCATAAAACATCATGTGTTTTCTTAGTACCCTGAGATATCATTTTAGTAAATATGTTTTTTGTTGACACAAATTAATACATTTTCTCTAAGATTTCTAATCAACTTATAGATCAATTATATCCCATGATCATTACTCATTAAGTACTGTAAATGTTAATAAAATTAGTTGATTTCCTGAATTTTGATAGATTTTTAAGGTGCAAGGAGGGGGTCAAAATTTTTAAACTCTTAGGATTGGCTATTCATTTTGCCGATGACTAGCGTTATTAATATAAAGAGAAACACGCAAAAAATAAAACAGTACTTACTTTAATTATCCCTTTGTTACCTATTTGCGTCAACACAAGTACTATTTAATAAAAGTTGTGAGAATTAAGGTTCACACTCAAATCAGTTCTGTTCTGCCTTTTTTCGGAATTGATACTCTAATATTTCTTTTTATTAAATTAAATAATTATTTTATATTTCCCAAACCATGGCTAAATCTTATTGTACTTACTTACATTGCTCATATATATATATATATATATATATATATATATATATATATATATATATATATATATATATATATATATATATATATATATATAGTAAGCAATGAAAATATATATGGCAATCAAGCTACACAGAGGCTCTCGTGTTTCATCCCCGGGGGGAATCGTCAGGCTAAATGCCATATATATTTTCATTGCTTACTACCTAGCTCTACTTACGTATCGAGCACTGTTGAAGTAAATACTGAAAACTGATACATAAAACATTATATTTCCTTATAATATTTTATGTGGATACATGAAGTACTAATATATATATATATATATATACTAAACCTTATTACTTTATATATATATATATATACTAAATATATATATATATATGTACTAAACCTTATTACTTATATATATATACTAAATATATATATATATATATATATATATATATGTGTGTGGGTGTATATACTAAACCTTGTTCTACAATGTTTATTTAATTTTAATAAACATTCATTACATTATTTTGATTCTAGAAAATGTCTAAAGTGTATGGCTTTAACTTAGATGGTCTGAGAAAAAATAACAATTCTGAGAATTTTCATTGGTTTCTACTAGTAACATTCAATGTAAATCTGATATATTTTAATTTTCAAATGGAAGATGGTGCCCATATTATGCTCCCTAATACCTCTTTAAAATAGTCTAAAGAAACTGATATTTGGGAATATTCATTACTTTATGTCTATTACTTATTGTTAGACTTTTTTAAAATCTGAGATGTCTGAGTTTTCATGGGCTCTTCCTCTCACTTTTTTGTCCTTTTGCATGGCACTACATTAAAATAAATATATCCCACATTACCTATCCTTACTCCTTACAAGTGTGTTCCTAAATTCATAGTATTCGGTTACTTAATTTAAGAATGAATCCTGTACATACAAATATATACAGCAATGCCTAACTTATATAAATAGAGATATATCCTATAAAAATATACTTATGGCAAGTAAGCTGCACATAAATGTTTGAATTTCATCCTACGCAAGAATTTGTCAGGCTTACTGCGATAATTTACAGATATGATAGAATAGTGTTTACATTAACCCCCAAACAAGAAAATAAATAAATGACAGATAAAGTTAACATCAGCAAATTAACACGTAAGGAATAGTAATATTAATACAGAATCATAAAAATAATTTTAATAATAATCGAACTACAATGTTAATTAACCCAACTTGGCTAGAAATCTGAAGATTACTGAAAACATTATCTACAGATTTACCGGAAACATTATCCACAGATTTACCGGAAACATTATCTACAGATTTACCGGAAACATTATCTACAGATTTACCGGAAACATTATCTACAGATTTTCCGAAAACATTATCTACAGATTTACCGGAAACATTATCTACAGATTTACCGGAAACATTATCTACAGATTTATCGAAAACATTATCTACAGATTTACCGAAAACATTATCTACAAATTTACCGAAAACATAATCTACAGATTTACCGAAAACATTATCTACAGATTTACTGAAAACATTATCTACAGATTTACCGAAAACATTATCTACAGATTTACCGAAAACATTATCTACAGATTTACCGAAAACATTATCTACAGATTTACCGAAAACATTATCTACAGATTTACCGAAAACATTATCTACAGATTTACCGAAAAAATTATCTACAGATTTAGCGAAAACATTATCTACAGATTTACCGAAAACATTATCTACAGATTTACCGAAAACATTATCTACAGATTTACCGAAAACATTATCTACATATTTGACGGAAACATTATCTACAGATTTACCGAAAACATTATCTACATATTTGACGGAAACATTATCTACAGATTTACCGAAAACATTATCTACAGATTTACCGAAAACATTATCTACAGATTTACCGAAAACATTATCTACACATTTACCGAAAACATTATCTACAGATTTACCGGAAACATTATCTACAGATTTACCGAAAACATTATCTACAGATTTACCGGAAACATTATCTACAGATTTACCGAAAACATTATCTACAGATTTACCGGAAACATTATCTACAGATTTACCGAAAACATTATCTACAGATTTACCGGAAACATTATCTACAGATTTACCGAAAACATTATCTACAGATTTACCGAAAACATTATCTACAGATTTACCGAAAACATTATCTACAGATTTACCGAAAACATTATCTACAAATTTACCGAAAACATAATCTACAGATTTACCGAAAACATTATCTACAGATTTACTGAAAACATTATCTACAGATTTACCGAAAACATTATCTACAGATTTACCGAAAACATTATCTACAGATTTACCGAAAACATTATCTACAGATTTACCGAAAACATTATCTACAGATTTACCGAAAACATTATCTACAGATTTACCGAAAAAATTATCTACAGATTTACCGAAAACATTATCTACAGATTTACCGGAAACATTATCTACAGATTTACCGAAAACATTATCTACAGATTTACCGAAAACATTATCTACATATTTGACGGAAACATTATCTACAGATTTACCGAAAACATTATCTACATATTTGACGGAAACATTATCTACAGATTTACCGAAAACATTATCTACAGATTTACCGAAAACATTATCTACAGATTTACCGAAAACATTATCTACACATTTACCGAAAACATTATCTACAGATTTACCGGAAACATTATCTACAGATTTACCGAAAACATTATCTACAGATTTACCGGAAACATTATCTACAGATTTACCGAAAACATTATCTACAGATTTACCGGAAACATTATCTACAGATTTACCGAAAACATTATCTACAGATTTACCGGAAACATTATCTACAGATTTACCGAAAACATTATCTACAGATTTACCGAAAACATTATCTACAGATTTACCGAAAACATTATCTACAGATTTACCGGAAACATTATCTACAGATTTACCGGAAACATTATCTACAGATTTACCGGAACCATTATCTACAGATTTACCGAAAACATTATCTACATATTTGACGGAAACATTATCTACATATTTACCGAAAACATTATCTACAGATTTACCGAAAACATTATCTACAGATTTACCGGAAACATTATCTACAGATTTACCGGAAACATTATCTACAGATTTACCGAAAACATTATCTACAGATTTACCGGAAACATTATCTACAGATTTACCGAAAACATTATCTACAGATTTACCGAAAACATTATCTACAGATTTACCGGAAACATTATCTACAGATTTACCGAAAACATTATCTACAGATTTACCGGAAACATTATCTATAGATTTACCAAAAAGTTCAAAAGAATCTAAAATCAAATGAATGGGATAACACTGCTGAATCAATCGCCTGGTTCAATGGCATCAAGAATCAAAATAAATATACCCCCTACAATTAGACATTGTAGATTTTGATTCATCAATCACTGAACATCTCTTAGATATTTCTCTATAATTATCATAGAAATATACTGACATATTTATAGATAAAATTAATATCGTTAAGAAATATAGAAGATCAGTAATACAATAATTATGATGATGCAATGAACACGGGAAGGATGAGCATGTTTCATATCGCGATGAGATCGGTAGATCATCTCAGACATCAACATCTATAAGCTTATACAGTGTGTACAAATTGATAAATAAAAAGTATTGAAATTCGAGAGAATGGAAACAAATCCATGTGTTCCACTCTTTTGTTTTTCCACATTGACCCACTCTATGTCCACACACTTCCGCCATTTGTGATGAAAGATTTTTGCCATCTTATTTTAGGTCTCTGAATCTAAGTCCTGTTTGTAACCGTCCACACTATCGATATCGCTATTAGCATAATTATTAGCATCAGTATTATTATAAGTTTAATATTATAAGCATTATTATTACTAGTAGTATTACTATTAGTTTTTTTAGTATTTTAATTAGCATCCAATTTAATTCATATTATTTCCATCTGTAATAAAGTTACACAAACTTTTAAAAATCCTTGTAATTGGTTCCTTGAAAATTGCATAACTTTGTAAAAAATATTAGGCCATGTCTAGCTTTTGTATATGTATTCAATTATAATACAGACCCTGTTTCCTAGCCATTTTCCTTTCTATATGCAATCTACACGCTCATACCTTCTCTAAATTATGACATCTGTCCCTAACTTTTAAAAGTGTAATCTTAAAAGCTCAAAATTAGGTGACATTTATTCAATCTTGAAACAAATAAACATCCACTTCCTCAACATAAAATATACAAACAGTTTATTTAAAATAATGTTTTAAATTTAATCATGTGATTTTTTCAGTTTTTAATCTGATGATTTTTTTCTTCTTCTTTCTTAAATATGAATAGCTAATAACAGATATGTTTTGTTAGTTCGATGAGATCGTAGATTTTATCGCAAACGATCGAAACGTCTCCAGGGATGTGTCGCTTTTATACATGTTTGTATAAACATAATAATATTAATATGAATATATATATATATATATATATATATATATATTCTGATGAGTGTTGAAAAGTAGGAACAAACCTGCTGATGGAAAAACAATATCGAGTTATCATTATAAGACTGGCCCCGTAATCAAGATTAAGACAATAATTATATCAGCCATGCAAACACGCTAAAGTACCCCCTTTTTAGGTTAACCACTTTAAGATGTAATAAAAAAGTACGAGTTTGTATTAAAATGCTGTATTTACTTGTCTCGTTAGTCAAGGTGTAAACAATACTGAATTGCTAAACCCAGGGTTGTTGGTCTAAGCCCGTTGGTAAGTAGGCCGGTTATATAAATCTATACTGATGAGTCTTGAAAAGATGAAACAGACCTATTAATATATAAAAAATAATATTTAAAAGACATAACTAATAATTCAGAGCCTGATAAATAGATCGCGCCACTAATAATAAGATGCATGTCATTTTTACTTGAAATGGCATGCGTCAAAATTTGAGTCCAATCGGATTATTAGTTTATAAATTACAGTTATTTAAGCTACTATTGCGCACTTTCAATACAATGGAAAACAATCTGTATTTCGTGTAAATCAGATGATTCTGGTGCTGGCATTAGTTTCCCCGATGTTTTTCTAGTTAGAAATCTTTCTGGAAATACATCGGTTAGTTACGGGAAGGACCACGAGAAGGTTGCCAACATCCCTAAATGAAAGTGGTACTGTGGAACCAACTGGATTCGAACTATGAACACCCACGTCTTCAGTCCGTGTCGATATCCACTTAACCACCGTTACCTCCCAATTACGTGTGTTGATAAAGCATTCGTTGTTGATACAAAAACCACGGTTCAAAGAAAAAATGCCTTGATAATTGTTATTCGGACTGTGCTCTGTCGAAACAATGGTTTAGAGGTGACAGGCTGACTTTAAGCGCGGTCGTACAGGCACAAATGATGTTGAATGCTTAGGTCGACAAAACTCGGCAGTTGTCTCGGAACACATAAAAACGTTCACGAATTCGTTTTGGTACATCGTGAGTAGCTGCGATAGCAGAGAAGTTAAAGATATCAGTTGGCAGTTTAGTCACTGTTTTGCAAAATCATTTGTAGATGAGCAAACTGTGTCCAAAGTAGGTCGCGTTTGCTGACCGTCAATAAAAAACAACACCGCGTTAACGATTATGATTGTCTTGATTGCGCCTATTTGCACGCAATAAAAAAAAACAGTTTTTGCGTCAATATGTTATTAAAAATGACACGTGGATCAACCACCTCATATAATAAAAAAAAAAAGGATTATTTTTCATGATTTTACGAACCGAACATTATGAATTTTTCAATATATATTCTCGGCAACACGATGCGTAACGTCGGCAGGTTAGTATTTTGTAAACTTAAACTTTATGGGAGTCCACCCACGCAAACTAGCACACACCCTTAAAAACTTTAAAATAAGTTACATACAAAAAATTTATAGAGTAAAGAATTTCTCTCTATAAAAAATTGAGTTATATTAAGCAATACAGTTTTTTAAATGATCAGTGAGCTTCAAAATATTTATGTGCTTGGTAAAATAATAAATTATTGAATTATAATTTTGAATTATGAAATACGTATTTTAGGCAACAGGGTACTAATGTGGGAACGTTATGTTTTATTGTTAACTATACTATTTAGGGGTGCCACCGAAACCGTACCATACCCATCGAAGACAGAAAAAGAATTAAAATTTAATACTCATTCTATATTGATTGCTTATACCCGTCCTGGGATGGTATTCTACCAGTACAAACATATATATATATATATATATATATATATATATATATATATATATATATATATATACAGGGTGGGCAAAAATAAGAGTCCTATTTTTAAAAATTCATAACTTTTTTATTTATTGATTTAAAAAAATTTTTTTTTTTAGAATAAGTAAAGGACCCCTTCCGAAGCAAGCATGAGCCGTATTAGCCCTAAAGAACGTACCCTCATTTAGAAAACATTATTTTTGCTTAAAAAACTCAAAACAGTGTAAAAAACAATACTTTAGTTTTTGTAAGTTTTAAGAAGTGTTTTTCGGCTAAAATTTGTTTTGTTTATTTCAAAAAATCTCGGAAGGGTCAGTCTACACACACATAAAGTTTGGTGAGTTTAACTTTTATTTTGTGGAAGTTATTCAAATTCAAGTTATTCAAATTTAAAGATAGGACCCTTATTTTGGCCCACCCTGTATATATATATATATAGTAAATAGTCATATCTCTATGCTGATGAGTCCCGATTGAAAATTGACGAAACGTACACGTACATAGATAATAAACAATGACAAATATTTATTATTATATATAATGGTCTAGCCGCACTGATGAGCTGTGAAACAGCGAAACAGTCTGTATGTTGATGACTATATATATATATATAAGTTAGTAATGTATATGTTTTTTATATATTCGTATTAAGGGTCATCACTCCTAAACTCATTAAACGATCATTATGATTTTTGGAACTCAGCTGCTTAGCGTAAGGGTATCGTAATATGGGTTATATTTTGTTCGATTCTGGTTCATAGAAAGTGGAAATGGGTTGAAGCCTTTAATGGAAATTCAAATATCTCGAATTTTTTTGAAAATCTTCCTTAGTTGTACGACATGTTTTTTTTTTTAATTCATGAATTTCAATAGCCAACGAAATTGTATTTTAAGCATTGCGTTTTGCTGTTAATCCTAGTATAAAAGTTGTTTTAATTTTACTAGCCTATAAATATTTTCATTTCCATTTCGAAACAAAGACATCTTTGTTATTTTTGTAAATAAAAATTAATTGTTAAAAAAAATCTTTGTTAAAATTGATAGATAACGGATGGTCTAATGACAACAGAACAGATACTACACTCCCACAAAAAGAGAACGTAATCCCTGGGAGGGTGTTATCATTACCACAGAACATGCACTCTACTACCCACACCCCAAAAGCGAAGGTAATGTTAAGGAGGACGGTATCATATCTACAGAACAGATACTACACTACCCCCTATATTGAACATTGGAAAATAGTACATTATATTTCTGATTTTTTTAGATAAGGATTGGTCATTTGTCTAATTTTGGTTATTCGGACTACCTTTCTGATTTAGAGTGTTAACAGCACAACATTTCGGCCGCTGTAACCACTAGCCTTCTTCAAGTGTATCTCTTCGAACTCGGAAATATTTCTGCTGAACTCGGGAATCTGGACGGAATTGCGAACGGAACCCTTTATTTAATCCACGCGTGGCGCAATGGATATAGTACTAAGTTACATTCAGTTTTAAGTGATAGTCATCTGAAGTTTGACCGTACAATCCTCGGTGCGGGCGATACGAAGAATTGCGAATAACTGAAGACTTCTCCACGTCATGGTTACACAGAACAAGAGCGTGAATTAAATAAAGGGTTCCATTCGAAATACCATCCAGATTCCCGAGTTCGACAGAAATATTCTCGAGTTCGAAAAGATACACCTGAAGCAGGTCGGAGGTTACATCGGCCGAAACGGTGTGATGATAACACTCAAGATGAGAAATGTAGTCCGAATAACCAAAATTATACAATAGAACATTGTACAGTAAACTTAATTGAGCAGTGAAAGATGGAGCAATAATATAGTATAGTTTCGGCTTCAGACAGATACAAAATCTTTACAAGCCGCGCTGCGTGGTCCCCCTCTGTATGTGACTTGATGTGGCGAGTGTAAGATGCAATAAATTTGGGCAATTTGGGGCATTTTTGCCCCCCCCCCCTTTGACCCCCTGGGGACGCGAACCAGAATTTTTCTGAAGTCAAGTATGCTCATTTTCTATTAGGAACAATTGCCTCCACATGTTGGCCAAGTTTCAGAGAAATTGAAAGGATGGATGAAAAGTTATGTGGCAAAAAATGTCATTTTTGCCATTTTGGGGGCTTTTGGGGGGCTAACCAGATTTTTTTCAAAAATCAGAGAATATCACTTTCTAACCTGACCAAAGTTACAACTTCATGTAAAATTTCAGAGAAATTAAATGGATGGTTACGGAGAAAAATCCGGAAGGACGGACAGACGGACGGACGGACGGACATGCCTCAAAACATCGGGGGACCAATTAGTAATAGATGCGTCTATATCATTCTGGAAGTGAACTCACGACTCCATCTAAGACAATCTAGATATGCATCGGATACATAGGGCATGACATAGAGATAAAGACACATCTCTCACATCAGTATAGACTTTCCTAATTTGTTTATTTCGTTTTGTTTCTTCTTTATATTTAGATGTGGCATAGTTTATCTTCGAGAGGCTCGATCGGTCGGTTCGTTACGATTCTTTGGTATTTAGTTGACGAGCTCAGCAACTAATGGATACTGAGTTTCACAAAAGAAAAAAAAATACCCCAGTCGAGTCATGCCCAGTGTGTTAAGGTTAGGTTGTTTGTTTGGTTGTTTTGTTTTACGGCATATCATGGTGTTTGGTTTGGATGTTTTGCAGAGACAAATTGTTCTTTTGGTTCTTTGCTTTGCAGAACATAATCAATGTTTGGTGCATTTTAGGTCAGGAAGCGGGAATCTACAGACATCCTGATCTGGTAGCAGCTGAGTTAGGGTTAAGGTTAGGGTTAAGGTTAGGGTTAGGGTTAGGGTTAGGGTTAAGGTTAAAGTTAGGGTTAGGGTTAGGGTTAGGGTTAAGGTTAGGGTTAAGGTTAGGGTTAGGGTTAGGGTTAGTGTTAATCGTAAGTAGTATTACTTTGGTTAGGGTTAGGGTTAGGGTTAGGGTTAGTGTTAATGATTAGTATTATTACTTTAGTTAGGGTTTGTGTTAATGGTAAGTATTATTACTTTGGTTCGGGTTAGTGTTAATCGTAAGTAGTATTACTTTGGTTAGGGTTAGTGTTAATGGTAAGTATTATTACTTTGGTTAGGGTTAGTGTTAATGGTAAGTATTATTACTTTGGTTAGGGTTAGTGTTACTCGTAAGTAGTATTACTTTGGTTAGGGTTAGAGTTAGGGTAAGGATTAGTGTTAATGGTAAGTATTATTACTTTGGTTAGGGTTAGTGTTAATGGTAAGTATTATTACTTTGGTTAGGGTTAGTGTTAATGGTAAGTATTATTACTTTGGTTAGGGTTAGGGTAAGGGGTAGGATTAGTGTTAATGGTAAGTATTATTACTTTGGTTAGGGTTAGTGTTAATGGTAAGTATTATTACTTTGGTTAGGGTTAGTGTTACTCGTAAGTAGTATTACTTTGGTTAGGGTTAGAGTTAGGGTAAGGATTAGTGTTAATGGTAAGTATTATTACTTTGGTTAGGGTTAGTGTTAATGGTTAGTATTATTACTTTGGTTAGGGTTAGTGTTAATGGTAAGTATTATTACTTTGGTTAGGGTTAGGGTAAGGGGTAGGATTAGTGTTAATGGTAAGTATTATTACTTTGGTTAGGATTAGTGTTAATGGTAAGTATTATTACTTTGGTTAGGGTTAGTGTTAATCGTAAGTAGTATTACTTTGGTTAGGGTTAGAGTTAGGGTTAGGATTAGTGTTAATGGTAAGTATTATTACTTTGGTTAGGGTTAGTGTTAATCGTAAGTAGTATTACTTTGGTTAGGGTTAGAGTTAGGGTTAGGATTAGTGTTAATGGTAAGTATTATTACTTTGGTTAGCGCTAGTGTTAATGGTAAGTATTATTACTTTGGTTAGGGTTAGGGTTAGGGTTAGGATTAGTGTTAATGGTAAGTATTATTACTTTGGTTTTGTTTTTGTTTTTTACTACAGACCGTATTTTGTCTGTTTTTTGTTGGGTGGCGAGGTTAGGGTTAGTGTTAATCATAAGTAGTATTACTTTGGTTAGGGTTAGGGTTAGAGTTAGGGTAAGGATTAGTGTTAATGGTAAGTATTATTACTTTGGTTAGAGTTAGTGTCAATGGTAAGTATTATGACTTTTGTTAGGGTTAGGGTTAGGATTAGTGTTAATGGTAAGTATTATTACTTTGGTTTTGTTTTTTTTATACTACATACCGTATATTTCCTGTTTTTTTATTTGGTGGCGAAGTTAGGGTTAGGGTTAGTATTATTATTACTTTAAAACATTTTTTTTTTTACTACAGACCGTATTTTTTCTGTTTTTTGTTAGCTGGCGGGGTTAGGGTCAGGGTATGTATTATTACTTTGTTTTTTTATTTTTTTTATTACAGACTGTATTTTGTCTGTTTTTGTTTGTTGGAGGGCGTGGTTAAGGTTAGCGTTAGTATTATTACTTTCTGTGTTTTTTTTTTACTACAGAACGTATTTTGTTTGTTTTTTTTTGTTGGGTGGCGGGGCTATATTTTTGTACTGGGCTTTTCTACACAAGATGCCGTTTCTTTATAAAATAGGATTTTCATCACAGATTGCTCGTATTAAGGTTTAATGTTTTATCTTAGTTCATTATTTTTGGTAACTATCTAGAACTACCTCTTAGGCATTTTGATTGGAGAAAATAGTCAAATCTGTTCAGTTTAAAAGAACGTTCGATTAGATGATGCAAAAATAAATAAGGCGTTGCGTCTATAAAACCTTCTTATATTAAGGAATTGTGTCTGATATTGATGAATTGTGCGTTAATTCCTTTGAGAAGAAATTATCGAACTTGGTTAGTAATCAGTTGATCTCTATGTATCCGTAGTATCCAGCATTCTTACTGAACTAGTAATTATATTAGTTTATGACATGTAGAAATAAGTTTATGTTAATAATTGTCCGATTTATACTAATACTTGTAAACTAATGTTAGTAAAAATTAAATCAATCCTTTATCATTATGTTAATTTTAACTTGCTATAAACATTGATTAATCAAATATAACTTAATCCTTTATCATTGTGTTTAATAAAAACTTGAAATAAATATTTATTAATAATTTATTAATAAACATTTAATTAATCCTTTATCATTATGTTAAATACAAACTTGACATAAACATTGATTAATAAAAATTAAATGAATACTTTATCATTATGTAAATTACAAACTTCACATAAACATTGATTAATAAAAATTAAATGAATACTTTATCATTATGTAAATTACAAACTTAAGATAAACATTGATTAATAAAAATTAAATTAATCCTTTATCATTATGTAAATTACAAACTTAACATAAACATTGATTAATAAAAATTAAATGAATACTTTATCATTATGTAAATTACAAACTTAACATAAACATTGATTAATAAAAATTAAATGAATACTTTATCATTATGTAAATTACAAACTTAAGATAAACATTGATTAATAAAAATTAAATGAATACTTTATCATTATGTAAATTACAAACTTAACATAAACATTGATTAATAAAAATTAAATGAATCCTTTATCATTATGTAAATTACAAACTTAACATAAACATGGATTAATAAAAATTAAATTAATCCTTTATCATTATGTAAATTACAAACTTAACATAAACATTGATTAATAAAAATTAAATTAATCCTTAATCATTATGTAAATTACAAACTTAACATAAACATTGATTAATAAAAATTAAATGAATCCTTTATCATTATGTAAATTACAAACTTAACATAAACATTGATTAATAAAAATTAAATGAATCCTTTATCATTATGTAAATTACAAACTTAACATAAACATGGATTAATAAAAATTAAATTAATCCTTAATCATTATGTAAATTACAAACTTAACATAAACATTGATTAATAAAAATTAAATTAATCCTTAATCATTATGTAAATTACAAACTTAACTTAAACATTGATTAATAAAAGTTAAATTAATCCTTTATCATTATGTAAATTACAAACTTAACATAAACATTGATTAATAAAAATTCAATTAATCTTTTATCATTATGTAAATTACAAACTTAACATAAACATTGATTAATAAAAATTAAATTAATCCTTTTTCATTATGCAAATTACAAACTTAACATAAACATTGATTAATAAAAATTAAATGAATCCTTTATTATTATGTAAATTACAAACTTAACATAAACATTGATTAATAAAAGTTAAATTAATGGTTTATCATTATGTAAATTACAAACTTAACATAAACATTGATTAATGAAAATTAAATGAATCCTTTATCATTATGTAAATTACAAACTTAACATAAACATTGATTAATAAAAATTAAATGAATCCTTTATCAGTATGTAAATTACAAACTTAACATAAACATTGATTAATAAAAATTAAATGAATCCTTTATTATTATGTAAATTACAAACTTAACATAAACATTGATTAATAAAAGTTAAATTAATGGTTTATCATTATGTAAATTACAAACTTAACATAAACATTGATTAATAAAAATTAAATGAATCCTTTATCATTATGTAAATTACAAACTTAACATAAACATTGATTAATAAAAATTAAATGAATCCTTTATTATTATGTAAATTACAAACTTAACATAAACATTGATTAATAAAAATTAAATTAATCCTGTATCATTATGTAAATTACAAACTTAACATAAACATCGATTAATAAAAATTAAATTAATCCGTTATCATTATGTTTAATTGAAACTTGACATAAACATTAATTTATAAAAAAATAATCTAATTAAAACATTTTAATCGATTTCCAGTCGTTATAATAACAGAATTTATAAATTAAAACTTAAAATGAAAACTAAATTTTACATTGTTTTTTTTAAATTTATTTGCTTATTAATATATACGCAATCAAACGATTTCTTATTTGCATATACGGATAGTTTAAATAGAATGACACAAAAATAAATGAAAACAATAACTACATATAATTTTACAAAAATATTTATTTTCAATCTTAAACATCCCCCCCTGAAAAAGCCTTAATTATAGAGTTACACCCCCGAACCTGCACACACACACACACACGCAAATATATATATATATATATGTATATATATATATATATATATATATATATATATATACATATAGTAGGTATGTATGTGTATGTATAGTGTATTAAAATTATCATTGTAGATTTTCTTAGTTATTGAAATGCACCCTACCAGTATATATTTATATGCGTATATATATATATATATATATATATATATATATATATATATATATATATATATATATATATATATATGTGTGTGTGTGTGTGTGTGTGTGTGTGTACGGGTGTGCGTGCATTACAGCAGCATGTTTCATTTATGCAAACATTTTTTAAACAGAATTTATTTGTTTAATCATACTTTCTTTCATTTTTTCAATTTTTCAAATGGTATTGTCTGTATTAAAATAAAAGTAATAATAAATGCCCCATAGGTATCACGAACGTTTTAAATTCTTCGTCGAATCATCCTCAGGTGTCAAAAGCAAATAAACAAAATAGCTGGAGAGAGAAGATAATTCTTTAAAAGACAGCGGAGAAACGAGCAGGGAAGGTTTTCGTTTTGTTCCAGAAAATGTGTTGACAATGTAAATTCCGCGACACCGGAGTGGCATTACAGAATAACATCGCATTACGTTAAGCATTTTTAAATAACTATGGACATTGATTATGTTATTCTTTATTTTAATACAAAAAACATCATCAGAAAATTTGAGAAAGTACAAAAGATATCATTAAACAGACGAATTCTGTTATCTTTAACAATGTTTGCATATATATATATATATATATATATATATATATATATATATATATATATATATATATATATATAGTATTTTAGCTTGAAGATATCATAAAACGAACAAATTCTGTATATATATATACAATTATTTATTAATAAATATTATTTTCAAATTGACCCATATACATGTGTGTCTCATGCGAAACCTGCAATCATCAGTATAGTAGGTAACAATCCCTGTCGCACGATTCGAAGGCCGATACGAAACTCAGTTATTGACTCATTAGTCGGAGCGCTAATCGTTTCGGCCAACGAGCATTAATGTTGCAATGGGGGCCTACGACAGTGCAGACATCTGCGACTTAGTCGGCTTGCTTATATTAGTTACACTCCAAAATAAATTTCCAGACCATTTCTTTGGTCTCTATAGAGATGACGGACTTTGCCTGTCACGCAACCACAACGGAAACACATTAGATAGATTTAGAAAAGAATTAACAAACACCTTCCATAATCTCGGCTTCAAAATCACCATTAAAACAAATTTAGACCAAGTAAACTTCCTAGATACCACACTGAACGTTAAACACAATACACACAAACCTTTCCACAAACCCAATGAAACACTCCAATACATACACTAGGAATCCTGTCACCCCCACTATTTTTAAAAATTTAGTCAATAATATTAGCCAAAGAATTTCAAACCTCTCATCCAGTCCCGAAATTTTCAACCAAGCAGCACCATATTACAACAAAGCGCTCCGCGACAGCGGGTTCAGAGAAGAGATCTCATACACCCCCACCCGAGACCAACCACGGGGAACCCGCAATAGAAGAAGATCGGTGATCTGATTTTCCCCATCCTATTCCACCAATACCAAGACAAAGGTAGGCCACCTTTTCCTCAAATAACTAGACAAACACTTCCTACCCACAAGTGACCTATATAAACTTTTTAACAGAAATTCTGTTAAGGTCAGCTATTCCACTGCCCCTTCAATAAGAAAAATTATCTCTGCGGAACCCAAAGCAATTACAAACGCAGGCTGCTCATGCCAAGACGAAAACAACTGCCCCCTAGAGGGAAATTGCAAAATCGATTCAATCATATATGAAGCAACCGTCACAAACCAGAATACCAGTAGTGCAGAAAAATACATTGGGATGACGAAGGGAAACTCCAAACAAAGATTATACGCACACAGAAACTCCTTCAGATACAAAAAAGGCAAATACGGCACTCGCGACCCGAATATGGCAACTCAAAGAAGAAAATACACCCTTCACCATCAAATGGAAAGTAATTGAGAGAAAACCATCCTTCTATTCAGCCATAAACAGATGCCCTCTATGTGACGCTGAAAAATACCACGTTTCAAGGGCCATCATTGATCCGAATACAGCCTGTTTGAATATCCACGATGAAATCTTTAAGGGATGTATCCACAAGAGACAAGCACTACTCATAAACTGGACTGACCGATTCTCATAATGTCTCGCTACTCTTCCCCTCTACTTCCCATCATTACTAATATAAACAAATTAAAAAATACGAACAAACACCTCATCAGCCCATATCCACATAGATTTCAAGAGCTTTCACAAAAATATTTAATTTATTTATCAGTCATTAGACTAATCTAACAAATCCATTTAAACAACCTCAAACCTTCATACTTCCAACAAAGTTACCTCTTTTAGATCAAGCAATTTCTTGATTAAAATTACTCCGGGCTGTCTTAAAGAATTTTAACACGACATTAACTAACGGTTTTTCCTTTTAGTACGCACACCTTCAAACACAAAAACAGTAACGGCTAATAATACAAATTCATAAAATTGGCTCACGGGAATTACATAGAAACTTTTTATTTTTTATTTTTTATTTTTTATTTTTATTTTTATTTTTTATGTTTTATCTTTTTATTTCTTATGTTTTAATTTCAAATTTTATTTTATCTTAATTTTAATTTTATTTTTATTCCCTTTAATCTTATTTTATTATATCTCTCCAAATCTCATCCGGTTTTTAAATCTCAACAGTTTCATTACACTAAATTTAAATTCAAACAAACATACACAACACACTGAGCAAATAACGCGTCCCAACGAGAGTGTCATGTGACTTAAGATTTCCAAAAACAGATGACAACAGAAGCTGAAGAGAGCTGGATGGCTAAGACTTTCCGAGCTTGAAACCGACGGTACGAATGTTGTACTAATTTTTCTGTACCAAAATAAATAAATATTATGCTCTTAATTTTTAACTTTAATTCTTAATTGATCGAGAACTCTGCTGGGATTTTTCCTACTTTATTACAAAGAAGTTATATATATATATATATATATATATATATATATATATATATATATATATATATATATATACATATATATATATATATATATATATATATATATATATATATATATATATATATATAATGGACAATGTAAATTTATGCGATAAACTATATTTGTATGTACACAATCAGACAACGCTGCAGCTCAAACACACCATGAAAGTTTGTGTGGGCTGCGGCGTTGTCTGGTTGTGGAAATTATACATATATATATATATATATATATATATATATATATATATATATATATATATGTGTGTGTGTGTGTGTGTCTGTGTGTGTGTGTCTGTGTCTGTGTCTATGTGTGTGAGTATACTAGAATCTTTATGCCCAATAGAATGAAACATTTTTGCGGTTCGAAAGAAACATGATTTTAAAAAAGTAAAACAAACATCATAACTATTTTGTATATTAATTTCGTTTTGTTTCATGAGATGGTGGAATGCGTTCACACAGAACACAAAAACAATCCAGTAAAGAAAACGTTTAAAAATATATTTTTAAAACAGAGTTTATTTGTCTATTTTCTAAAAAGAAGTAAACGCCTTTAATATAATTTTAAATACGACCCTCAAAAAAGATAAAAGTTATTGCTTTCTGGTTACCCCATGCACATACGCATATGCTCTCTCACACACACGCACACAGGCGCGCGTGCACACCAGCCCACACACACATATATTATTATTATTATTATTATTATTATTATTATTATTATTATTATTATTATTATTATTATTATTATTATTATTATTATTATTATTATTCTTGTTGTTATTATTATTTACTATTATTATTATTATTATTATTATTATTATTATTATTTCGAAGCAGTTTCATAACTCAGCACTTTTATCCGTTGCGCCACGGGTCTTTGCTCAAGGACCAGTGACGCAACGAATAAACGTTGTGAGATAGAAAATGTAGTCTGAATACTCCAAATAATATCAACCCTCATCTAAAAAATTCCAACACACACACACACATATATATATTAGGATAAAATAGACGATATATAATAAAATTAAATGTCGTGAAGACAGAATGAAAGACAGAATGGAAAACCAATTTAACACAGAAAAAAATCAAAATCAAACGAAAGATTGACCGGTTTTATTAGGATCAACGTTGCATTTGAGGTCCTATTTATGTTCGACAATACAGTATTCGATACTTCCGGCTGTCTTGCCGATATAAAATATTGGCCATGAGGCACTTTTTTATTTTACATAGACCAGCTATGGAAGAAGTGTTTTAGAGGAGATGGCGACGGAATTTTTCTGTTCTTAGACGGGGTGGAGACGAGGCTGCTTAGTAAGTCCTTAATTGTTGATGTCACTATTTTTACGTCAGGTTTGAATTGATTTTGCGAGTAGGTAGAGATGAAATTAGTCGGGAGCACTATATAATGTTGATTTTCATCAAAACTGTCGGCGTTATTTGTGCTGGTTGCGTTCTTGTTAGTAAACTATTTGTGGTGTTTTGTCTGGTTTTTGTCGTGAATATAAACACCTTTGCGTTTCGCGTTGGGGATTAAAAAGTGAGGCTATTTCGAAGCTCTGTGTGTATTTTCGATGTAGTTATTTTGCTGGGATAACGGGACAGCAGATTCTGAGTGCACTGAGGAACGAGCCTATGATAATTTCGGATTTTATTTTGTTGTTTTGGTGGGATTAAAAATGCATAATATCATTTTTATTAGGTGGTTTTCTATAGACTGAGAAGGTTAGGTGGTTCGTCGTGTTGTGCAGAGTAATATCAAGGAAGTTTAAGACGTGGCTAGTTTTAAGTTCGGTGGTCAAAGAAATGGGGTTATAAGCTAATGTGATGTGCGTAGATAAGGTGGGTGTCATCAATATATCTAACGTAATTACGAACATAAACAGGACTTCAAACGTAACAATCCCACCAACGCACTAGCCATATACAGGAAACACTTTACCCAAAATTTTGACCTTACAAACTGCATTCTCCTCAAGATTAAATCCTTTATCCCACACCGCAAGAGCTCTCATCATTCTCTCATCACGATCAAACGTAAACCAGAGGCTCTTTCTCCTTAACCAAACATATAGCAAATATCGCACTCAAACAATGCAATATACTCCGTCATTGCCTTAGAAAATCAGACCCCGGTCAAATACTACTTCTTTTTACTGCTATTTAACCATGTTTCCATTTTTCGTTCCCTTTTCTTCTGTTTCGTTCTCTTTCCTTTTTCCAAATAACGTATTGCTCGCACGCGTCGCATATTTCTTTTAATAGCTACACACGTCTCAAAAACATTTCGTTTCGCGTCTTTTTTTCTATGTTTTGCCGTTTTTAAATAACCTTCAAATATTCACTTGTTCCGAAGACGTTCATTGACTGGAACGAAATCGGTCACTCTCTCGTTTGAGTTTTATTTCTTCCTGTGTTTAATTGTTTTTCATTTGTGCATTTCATACACACACACACACACATATATATATATACATATATATATATATATATATATATATATATATATATATATATATATATATAAAATACAGTAAAAAATATTAAAAAAGCTGAGAGATTTTACCGGTTTCGTTCGGATCAACGAACGTCTTCAGAAAAAGTGAAGCTTTCAAAATTTATGGAATAAACTACTACATTTGTTAATTTTTTCTTGTCTCTTAACGCTTCTCTGATTGTGTCTTCCAGTAGTTCAGAAAATCCTCATGTCAATCGCTACAGATTATCAGCATATCCCACTTTCTTTGATGGTAACGCATTCATTCTATAATCGTAATTTAAGAATACCGTTCCCCATCGCTGTAATATGCTGGCTTTATGCGTAGACACCTTTCTTCGATCGGAATATTGGCATTTAAAGACTGTGATATTTTTCTAAGACAAACTTCTCCCGTGCACAAATTTTTAAAATCTTTAAGAGCAAATATTATTCCTAATTGATTGATTATTATCTCTATATAATTTCTCTTTTCTTCATCTATCCCAGTCTTACAATTATTTCTTGACTCTACAAATTTCTGTCTATTCGTAGTAGATTTATGGCGGCCATATTACCAGAATGCTTGCTGCTGCTGAGTAATAGCAGTTGCATTTCGAGGTGCACCATTGTAAAGAGTGAGGCTCGCTGTAGTATTTTCTCATGGGGACATGTGCATCAATGCATGCTTTAACCTATTCAGTTGTCTCTTTTGCGTATTAATCAGCAGGTAGAGAAAAAATCCACTCCATGAGGAATCTCTGATTTGGTCTCCGATGGAGTCAAAATCAGCCCTCTTGGAGTATATCGTCGTTTTGCGCAACGGCTCTTCAGCTTTTGAGCGAAACTTTATGGTGATATCAATCATTACCACAAGGTGATTAGCGTTCCCGAGCGGGCTATGGGAATTCGTCACACAAGACGCAGACAGTGAGGTTAAGAACAGGTCGAGAAGTGACAATCTGTGAGAGAGACTGCGCTATGGAGAAACCATGCGTGGAGTTACCAGCTGTGTCTGTATAGATGGGAACCCCAAGCCAGTCACGGAATTGTGTATCCGACCATTATTGTAAAAACTACCTGACTCAACACGAGATTTGGCGAAAATATCTAGTAGAGGCTACGAGACCCGTGAATTTGCAACCACTGCCTGATCACAATTCAGTGGAGCAGCCGCCTAAAATTAATTCAGCAATAAATAAGAACATAATTCTCAAATCAAAGAGTCCTGGGCAACTCCGGGTAGGTAGAGCTAGGTAATAATATAAGTCCACTCGATATCGATCAAGCAAATCGTTATGCATGCAAACTACATCGAACGCGATCGTCTTCCGTTCAGACACGTGTTCGCATGCGCGAAGTGAGTCTGTAGTTTGTTGCACCTTCGTCGCAAAAAATATTCCCACGCTCTTAGTTGAAAAGTAAGAGGGAAGAATGAAACGAGGAGACATTCCACTCTCACGTGAAATCAGTGCGATAAGATATCATATTTGAGACTATCAGGAATATCGGCATCAAAATGGATTTTCGTTTATTTAGTCTTCATAAAGCGGTTATTGTTCTTTCACTTGGAGCCTTGTCAACAGTTAAGGGTGTGTTCACCATGCCTATTGGATTCAGTAAGAATGAAGATGAAGAAAAGGGGGAAACGAGAAAGAGGGGGAGGAGAGACAGAAACGATACAAGTCTGCCGAATGGAGGGGGGCATGGATAACGAAAGGAAGGAAGAAAGAAATGGTAAAAAAAAGGAAAGACGGAAGACGAAAGAAACAAACGAAATAAGAAAGAAAGTAGATATAAGAGAAAGAGAGAAAAAGGGGAAAAGAGAGTGAGAGAGAAATTTAAAAAAAGTCGTCAACAGAACACTATGGAGAACAGAAGGAAGAAAGAAAGAAAGAAAGAAAGAAAAAGAAAGAAAGAATAAAAAAAAAGAAAAAAAGAAAAAAGAAAAAAAGAAAAAAAAGAAAATGAAATGAAGAAAGAAAGAAAGAAAGAAAAAAAAGAAAGAAAAAAAGAAATACATGACGGAAGATAAAAGGGAAAAACGAATGTGAGAAAAAGAAGGTCCGAGACAGAGAGAGAGAGAGAGAGAGAGAGAGAGAAAAGAGAATAGAAATGGAGAGAGAAAAATGAAACAAGTCTCCTAATGAACTAAATGTATTAAGAAATGAGGAAAACTAGAAAAAGAAAGACGCCACATGAAAGGAGCAAACGAAAGGAAAGTGACTAGAGAGAGAGAGAGGGGGAGAGAGAGGAGAGAAAGAAGAGAAAGAGAAAGTAAGAGAGCGAAAAAGAGAGAGAGTAGGGGTCAAACGAAATTACAGAAAGAGCAGCAAGAAGAAAGAAAGAAAACAAGAAAGAAAGAAAGAATGAAAGAATAGAAACGTGTTAGAGAAAGTAAAAAAAAGTAAAGAACGACCAAGAAAAAAAAAAGAATTACAAAATCAAAAAAGACATGAAATGAAAGAACTAAATGTACGTGTAGAGGAATAAAAGAAGAAAAGACTGAAATG
Organism: Sepiola atlantica; assembly: GCA_963556195.1. Classification (NCBI taxonomy): domain Eukaryota; kingdom Metazoa; phylum Mollusca; class Cephalopoda; order Sepiida; family Sepiolidae; genus Sepiola; species Sepiola atlantica. The sequence goes on along the minus strand of OY744530.1, from coordinate 109,751,299 downwards.
AAAAAATAAAGAAACAGATTGCGCAATGAAACATTAATGGAAAGAAAGAAAGAAATGTGTAATCGATGAAATGAAGATGTAAAGAATTGAATCAAGTAAGAGAACAAACGATGGCGAAATTGAACTTTAACTGCCCGTAGATTTTAAACTGACTTTTAATAGTTCCGTCGGCGAACCTTTTCCGTCGTTTTCTTGAATTTATATTTTAGTTATTTTTCGTCTTTCCACTGGGACTTAAAGTTAATGGTAGGGTTAAAGAAGGGCATGTCTTTTTATGACTTTTGAGTTCAAACAACAAAAAATTTTTTTAAATCGATTTCAAAATCAGATTTGAGCCTGCTTCGTTGTTGCGCTATCTCTTGTATCGTTAATTTTGCTGATCAAAGAAAATAAACTCTTTGAAAGAAAGGAAAATGGAATAAAGAAAGGAAAGAAAGATCACAATTTACAGAGAGAAAGGGGTTCAAGCTAGAAAGTAATTTGAAAAGAACAAAAAGATTGCCAACTGACAAATACCAAACCAAACAAAAATATAATGCTACTAAACCTTAGACCTAGAATCTGTATTCAATTTTTCATCAAAAACCATTACATTAGTTTGTCTCTAGAAAATAGCTAATATTTTAGCCTTAAGTCTAAGGAGTCTTAAAAAGAAATTATAATATAATGAATCTCGCTTGATTGACGTTTAATGACGATGGATTAAATTTAAAGCAACATTTAATTACTTTAAATTAACTGAAATTTTGAGAGTATTAATTAATTTCTTTCTAATTCCTATTATTACAATTTCACAATAATCGACAGTTTCTGAACTTTCGAAAAGTGCTTTTACACTCCCTCTTTGCCCACTTTTTTAAAAGTAAAGACAACTAAATATAGCCAACATTACTCACCCTTGTGCCTTACAGCTATGAAAGATATTAATGTTAAATATAAAAAAACAGGCTATTCGTTAACTCAATCACTTACACAAAATGGCCAATAGACATCAGGAAAAGAGTCATATTTATTTTTTTTGTATTGTCAGCCGGGACAATACAAGAAAAAATAAATATGAATCTTTTCCTGTTGTCTATTGGCCATTTTGTTCAGAACCGTTAAACTTTTAGGGACCGTCAAAGCTCAATTTTGCTAAAAACGCTTCTAGTGAGTGAAAGAAATGAAACGAAATTAGATGAACGAAGAAATATCTGGTTAAGAAGAAATAATAAATGAAAACATGGATGATGGAATATAAATAGATGGGGACAGAAAGAGTAAGGAAAATAAACTCTTTGAAAGAAAGGAAAATGGAATAAAGAAAGGAAAGAAAGATCACAATTTACAGAGAGAAAGGGGTTCAAGCTAGAAAGTAATTTGAAAAGAACAAAAAGATTGCCAACTTACAAATACCAAACCAAACAAAAATATAATGCTACTAAACCTTAGACCTAGAATCTGTATTCAATTTTTCATCAAAAACCATTACATTATTTTGTCTCTAGAAAATAGCTAATATTTTGCCTTAAGTCTAAGGAGTCTTAAAAAGAAATTATAATATAATGAATCTTGCTTAATTGACGTTTAATGACGACGGATTAAATTTAAAGCAACATTTAATTACTTTAAATTAACTGAAATTTGGAGAGTATTAATTAATTTCTTTCTAATTCCTATTATTACAATTTCACAATAATCGACAGTTTCTGAACTTTCGAAAAGTGCTTTTACGCTCCTTCTTTGCCCACTTTTTTAAAAGTAAAGAAAACTAAATATAGCCAAAATTACTCACCCTTGTGCCTTACAGCTATGCTGAAAAATTTATAATGATTAGTAATTTAAGTTTAGGGGTGAATTATATACATAACAATATATAAACATCCGGGTTAAAAAAAATCGCTGCGTCTTGCCTCTAATATTACAGATGAATCATGAGTATGAACTCTCCAGAATGTAATTCTGAGCCGTCCAATCAGATCACTTCTAAGAGGTGTGTCACATAAAGAACCAGGAACAAACTAGGGACTTTACGATCTTTTGGAATGGATAGAAAAAGAAACAGAAACAATAGGTTGGTTTGGTTTGGTTGTTTTGTTTTACGGCATATCAACCCTTTTCGGGTTATTAAATGCCGAATGCAGTCATTTTGGTGAAAGTTTTTATGCTTCAAGTTGTTTATATCTTCAAGTATTTATTCATGGTGTTAAGTTTGGTTGTTTTGTTTTACGGCATATCAACCCTTTTCAGGTTATTTAATGCCGAATGCAGTCATTTTGGTGAAAGTTTTTATGCTTCAAGTTGTTTATATCTTCAAATATTTATTGATGGTGTTTGGTTTGGTTTATCTGTTTCTATTTAACCCATAGTTGGGACCCTAACAGGTACTACCACTCCGGGTCAGGGTGGACCTGGGAGCAATGGTAATTAAGAGGAGGCTCCACATTCCCCAAAGTTCGTAAGCCGGATCTCACCATCGGATGTAGTTTAAGGTCATATCCAGGACCGGGAGTAGGGTAGGAAAAATAAAATAAAAAAGGGGAGGGAGAAAGGGAGAGGGGCTGTTGTTTTTGCTTTTGGTTTTGTAGAACATAATTAAGTTTTACAAAAAACAAAAAAAAAAAAAAAAAACGTCAATGTAGGTGAATTTCGTCTCAGGGAGCTACAGGGCAGCCTGATCTGGTATCACCAGAGAAACAATAGGAACAGTGTAAATTAGAGATAGATATTAAAGGATACAGATAAGTATTGAACAAGAAGTTACGAGAGATAATCGCTAGTGGGAACACAATAACATAGCAGGATTACAGGAAGAGCAATTGGTGACAAAATGGCTATCGATGTGGTATGTAAGATCGAACAGAGTTCAAGTCCTGTCAAATCCGTTCAGTACATGTATTCACTAATACGCTATAGAGAACCATGCATTTAGAATTTCTAGACGCCCCCCTTCTCGCTGCTAAGAAGCATACTTGTTGTTTGTGGACTATTAAATATAAAAGAATAAAATGTATTTCATGCTATAAATGTAGACCGACTGATAGATATAGCGATAGTAATGTTAAGAATGTTAAGTCGAGTCAGTGAAAAATACGCGAAAACTTGAAAAAGTGCAAAATAACTTTTTTTGGGGGGGGGAAACGCTTGTAAAATCTTTAATTGGACACAGTTAGGTATCTGATAGCAAAAATAATACGTGGCGTAGCGTAAGATCCGGACAACGAAACGGGTTAGAAAGCCGCGAATCACTATATAACAAGTTGTGTCTGACGCAGTTAATCAGTATTAACATTATTTGGACGGCAATCAGTGAAAGGCTCCGGTCGAACAGACGTAAAATTAAGTAAGTAATAGTTTAGGCTGTATTTGTTGCTCACACTCAATGTTTAGTTCTTTCTCTGCATTGTCGAGGAAATACTTGAAAGTGAATAGTTTCGTTCGCGCTCATCTCCTAACGAAATAAAGCCAGTGTAAATAAAATATGTCTGTGACTCTTTTGGTATCGTTTCTGTTTTTATTACGGACGGTTTATTGAAATCTTTTTTGTTTTCCCTGACCTAGCCAGAGAAATCTGAGGTAAAATACAACCATTAGATCAATGTAAAGCAACTACGAATCAGTGAGAATGGATCAGAATTTTACATGCTCTGACTCGTCTTGGAGGACGAGAATTGGCGCAGAGTTCAAATCTATTCGGGTCTATTGTGTTCGAATACGAATTAGTACTTTTGAGAAAGGATCAATAAATAACTGTTTACTTCTAACTGCGTATGAAATAGCCGTTGCTGCTCAATATATTTTACTTTTGACGTTGCTAATAATGTGACGCAGTGTTACTCTTTTTCTATTTCATGCCTTATATTGGTGTATTTTGAAATTTTTTGACAAAACATAATACTTAACAATTAACAACGGTAAGTTCTACTTTTTCCTTTTCCTTCCCCTCAATGTCATATTCAACACTTTCCTTCTAACTTACTTATATTCACACATTCCTGACATAGCCAGCTGGTCAATACTCCTACCCTCCAAAAATTTCACACCTACCCACAACAAAATCTCCCCTATCCCCCTTACCCATCTAACCCTTTCGACTACTTCTTTCACACTCTTACTCACCCACCCCGTCTACTTTCAAATCATCTTCATTTCTTCAAATATTTTTCTAAAACTATGATACTACCTACACACCAAAGACACAGAGCTTCCCCCTTCCCTCCTCTTTTCCCAGCCCCTCAAAATCCATGCTACACCTCACCACGACAAAAACCTCAGCACCCCCTCCTCTCTCTCCCACCCTAAGACAAATTAAATAACACTCCCCTCTCTCCTTTTTTCACTTACAGCCATCCACATTAATTTCACTCCCTGTCACCGAATTCTCTCAGCCGGGACCTTGGTCCTGCGCTCCCAGTAGTGGCTACTACTTCTTCTCATCAACTCATCATGTCAACCCAATATTTCTATGTACTTGCATGACATTTTTCTTAAAATTATCACACTGACGAAGTCTTACAAATGAATACATAAACACATCTTTAGGTTTTTCCTTTTTGATTTCCATGAGTAGATAAGTACACACCAATTCTCGTTATATCATTGGAGTTAAGCGACGTTGAATCTGGTCAATACAAGATGGGTGTCCATTTTGGAATATCAGAACCTGCATGTAGGAGGACGACAACAGTGCAATATATTATTATACTTTTTAACCGGGATATGCATACGACTGGGCACCGCTTGTGTATTTAATATTCCTTAGAAACTTCCTCATTGAAGAGAGAAGCGTGCATACTGCACCAGAACAGGAGGTAAGTCTATAGGAAAACAAATTGGCTTTTCTAAATGAGTATTCTATCGGCGTCGCTAAAGTGCAGTTTTGTTTTTTTAATCATATCAAAGCATACATTTACCTGTTTATGGTTAGATAAGCACAAAGGCAAGAAATGGTTATTAACAATTTGTTCTTTCACAGCGTTTCAAAAGGGCAATGCTACTAAGGAAAGTTTTTTTTCAGACACTTAGTAGGTGATAAAGTTCTTACATATCATAGTGCTCTCATTTTAATGCAGACTGAGAGAATAACAAACAAAATGTTGAATACATACAAAACAAACCGGGCATGCGTGGTCCCTCTCTGTATGTGACTCGATGTGGCGAGTGTAAAATGCAACTATAAATTTGGGCATTTTTTACCCCTCCCCCCCTTTGACCCCCTAGGGCGCGAACCAGAACTTTTCTGAGGTCAAAGATGCTCATTTTATATCCAGAACAATTGTCCCTGCATTTTGGCCTTGTTTCAGAAAAATTGAATGGATAGATCAAACGTTATGGGAGAAAAGGGTCATTTTTTGCCATTTTGGGGGCTTTTGACCCCCTGGGGGCGCGAACCAGAATTTTTTCCAAGGTCAGCGATACTTATTTTCTATTAGGATCAATTGCCTCCATATTTTGGCCAAGTTTCAGAGAAATTGAATTGATGGATGAAAAGTTATGGGGCAAAAAATGTCATTTTTTGCCATTTCGGGGCCTTTTGCCCCCCTCTGGGGCTAACCAGATTTTTTTTTCAAAAGTCGGAGAATGTCACTTTCTAACCTGATACAAGGTAACAACTTCATGCAAAAGTTTAGAGAAATTCAATGGATGGTTGCGGAGAAAAATCCGGACGGACGGACGGACGGACATGCCTCAAAACATAAGTCCCCCGATTTTATAAATCGGAGGACCAAAACACAAAAAAACAAAGAACACGCTCAGGAATAAACATAACACGCATCTTATAAATCAACTATTTATTGAACGTCATTTATGAAAGTCAATGTGAACTGACGAGCAATTTTTAAAAAATTGAACATGACGTATTCAAAGATTTACTTTTGTTTTGTTTTTAATTAATATCTTCACAATACATAACATAGTAAGGTGACATCGTCCGAATATATTCTTTCATGGATTCTCTTATTTCATTTATTCATTCTAATAAATATGAATGTACCAGATTATGAACTCCTGAAAATGAAAATTAATTTTAAAGTTAAAAATAGGCGGGGACAAAATAATATGAACTGTGTTCGACTACGAATTAATACTTTCGATAAAGGATGAATAAATAACTTTTTACTTATAACTGCGTGTCAAATATATTTTAATGTATTTTACTCTTAGTGTTGCTAATAATGTGACGCAGAGTTACTCTCTTTCTATTTCATGTCTTATATTGGTGTATTTTGAAAGTTTGGGACAAACACATGATATTTAGAAATGAACACACGATAAATGTTTCATTGGTAGTTCTCATTTGATCATTGTAGTTAAGTCAAAATCATGTAGTCAAAATTCATTGTAGATCAAAATTCATTGTAGTAAAATCATTGTAGTAGGATGAACATTTTTCATTGGTAGTTCTCATTTGATTATTGTTGTTAAGCGACGTTGAGTCTGGTTAATACCTCTTGTTGTGTCCTTAAAGAGCCAAAAAGACAACAAGGAGTATTGATTTACTCCTCTCCAGGAGTTAGGCACAAGGCCAGTTTTTGTCTTACTCCCACAAGTAAGATGTGACCCAAGGTCGGGTCGGGAAAGTGGGGTTTAAAAATTTCCTGGGGAGCCCCGCCGGTATTCCCCGGTAGGGGCGCCTCAGGCAGTAAGCAATAAACTTACTCCTCCCCAAAGAAGGGAGGTGAAGCCTGGGAAGGTGGACCTCCTAGAACTGCACAGGACAGACCCATAGACAGGCGTAAATCAAGCTCCGAAGGCCAAGACAATACCAGTCTATGGGCTGCAGTATCCATCGGGAAAGTGGGATTAGATAAGCCAGCGCTCGAGAGGTGAGCACTCTGGCCATTTAAAAATTGCCTGGGCAGCCCCGGTAGGGGCGCCTCAGACAGTAAGCAATAAACTTACACCTCCCCAAAAAGGGGAGACGAAGCCTGGGAGGGTGCACCTCCTAGAACTGCACAGGACAGACCCATAGACAGGCGTAAATCAAGCCCCGAAGGCCAAGACAATACCAGTCCATGGGGTGCAGTATCCATCGGAACAGATATAATACTTTGATCTCAGCCAAAAGGCCAAGAACAAATAAAACAAGACGACATGGAGAAAAGTTAACAGAAGTATGTATGCACACAAAGTACAGAAAGAGTGTATTGTCCTAGATGGCTTCTGGCTTGGTCATAGCGACTCTGTCTGTTACCAGCATATCATCATTTATAGTGTCGGGAAGAGTACATGTAGTGACAAAAAAGGGTCGATCACCATAACACCCAGCCAATAAGAATTATTTAGGGGAGAATAGAGATGGTCTAGTATGACATCACAACGTATTATAACTTTATGAAATCCTTTGACTTTGTAATTTTTGTAAGACATGGGTATCAACCAATGGTAAAATTAAGACATTATATGTGCAATACGATATATACAGTATTGACTCAACAAGTCCAGGGTAATCTAGAAAATACTGAAAATGTTATTCAAATATAATAAGTATTTGATTATTGGCAAAATTATGAATTAAACTCAAATCTGATGATCATCTTAAGGTTCTATTTGGATAAGTAGTAATATTACCGACTGCTGGATATAACAAATAAATGGTATAAAGTAGGAAGAAAAGTTAAAAAATAAATTTAATGGGGAGAATCAGACATTTGCATCTTTATTGAAAGCTGTCTCTAAATGTCAGAGTCCATTTATAATAATGGGGGATATTAATGCTCCGACGATTCGTAAATCTCAGCACTTTCAATAATGAGTAAAACAACTCGCTTTTTTGACACAATAGAGGAATGATTTCTTTGCCAACCTGTTATAAGACCTATACTACCTCAACCAGAGATTGTCAGTGCTTGACCTAGACTTCACCTGTTACCCTAGATCCATTTTTTCTCTGCAAAATATTGCCTCCATTTTACAAGAGTTATCATGCAATCCTAAACTTTCGCATGCACACATCGTCTGCACCGCCTCTGCCTCAAATCAACCGAGAAGAACATTTGCTGCTATGAATCATGCTCTTATTAAAACGGCTTCCAACGAGTACGATTGGCACAGCCTCACTGAGTATGCGTCTATTGAAACAATGTGGGAAGAAATAAAGACAATTCATAGATATGTGCGTACATTCGAAGATGCTGAAATACAAATCCTGGATTACAAAGAAGAAACACTGCATGGAGGAACTATAAAGATTCGAGTTATTTATCTACCTCCCACAGCGGTAAAGTGTGACAGAAGGTCGGCAAAGTGGGATTTTATAAACCAGTGCCCTAGATGGTGAGCACTCTGGCTATCAAAAATGGCCTGGGCAGCCTCGTCGCCATTCCTCGGTAGGGGCGCCTCAGGCAGTAAGCAATTAACTTACTCCTCCTCAAAGAGGGGAGGCAAAGCCTAGGAGGGTGGACCTCCTAGAACTGCACAGGACAGACCCATAGACCGGCGTAAATCAAGCCACGAAGGCCAAGGCAATACCAGTTTATGGGGTGTAGTATCCATCTGAACAGATACTACACTTTGATCTTGGCCAAAAGGCCAGGAGACGATGTCTTCGGTGGCTTTTGTGATCAACAGTAAACGACAGAATCGTGTCGAAAGCATTTCCAATATTAGTAGGCTCAATTTTGTTAAATGCAGCTTGCTCTTGATGTTAATTGTAACCCGATGTTTTGCTAATGTTCAAAAGTATTACAAATTTAATAATCAAATCGTAACTCTACGAGAACGACTTGATCAGTCAAACCAACAAGCAATTTTCTTTGCCGATGTTTTCGCAAATATTTTCAAAGACGATGATGACAGAGAACCTGCAACGCTGTACATAATAGCGCTACCAATGTGGCCAATCAAGCTCAAGGCGTAGATTGTCTTTGGATGTGAATAAAAAACCTAATCAAGATGGTTTCTATCCAGCAATTCATCGGCTGTAGCACCTAAATAAGCCATAACTATAGCCATCCTTTTTAACCTTTCACTCGTAACTGGAAATATTCTTACTTATTGGAGGGTGGCCATAATCAACCCTATCTTTAGAAAAGGTGAAAAAGAAAGTTCAATGAATTACAGACCAGTGAACCCCGTCTTTATCATCCGAGTCTATGGCAGTTTTATTCAAACAAGTAATCCTGACTCATCTTACGCTTATTCTGCCATCTCTCCATCTCAACATGGTTAAATTCCGAGACATTCGTGTCTCACAGATTTACTTGTGATGAAAGTATAGGGAACTAACATAATGGAGATGCTGCTGACATTGTCTTGATGCCTTTGATTCTGTCAATTACCGCTCACTTTTATATAAACTCAAAACCGATAGCGTCCATGAATCGGTTAGTAAATTAATAAGATCTTATCTTGATGGCGGTACGTCAGGAGTCAGATAAATGTCAGTCTGTCGACTGCCTGCACTGGGGTTCCCCATGGCTCCATGCTTAGTCCCATTCGTTTCTACTGCATATCAACGACATGCCGGATGTAATTAGCGGAAACGTGTTCCTGTTTTTTTTATTTTTTAACTTAGTTAACCCCAAACAAGGCAAGTTGCCACTGTAGACGTAAGCGGCTACTGAGAATTATGGTGAAGTTTTAAGGGTTATTCTAAATTGGGAGCTGTGCAGCGAGATGCTTGTTCACATTAGTTTTACATTTCTGAATATCGGAACAGTCGGGAAAACAGGGAGCAGGATGAGAGTTACAAAGACCGACAGCATGAGGAAAGAAACTATTAGAGTAGCAAGCTCCCCGGACTCTGGGGACCTTCACAGTGAATGGATGGGATTTAGCTGATTATCGGGTTGGTCAAGCGTATTTACGTTGAGAGGGCACCAGAGCAGCAAGTTCATCGGAGCACATTCTATTAAAGTACTTGTAAAACAAACACAAAGATGCAACTTTGCGGCGTTGGGAGAGGGGCTGGAGCTTGGTGGATAGTAAGGGACTTATAAGATTAGATACTCTTTTTTGGACCTTGTCAAAGAGGGAGAGACTTGGTGATGGTGCATCAGCCAAGACGTGGCAACAATACTCCATGTATGGGCGGATGGTGGCTTTGTAGAGGAATATGATATTGTCAGGTGTGACAAGTTTTTTTATCTCGGTAGAGGGAGCCCACTTTCTTTGCAGCAGATTTTTTGTAGGTGACGCTTAATTAACACCACATTAGGGGTGAGGTAGACAATCGCAAGTGTAGCCTTCAATGTGCTTGGAGAATGCCTACTTAATGGAACTCATACATCAACATCAATAAATGTTGACATATTGAAGTAGGGCCTCCTTGCAACTCGGCTTTTACTTTCGACAGTGACATAAATTCACTCAAGAACAAGATAACAGTGCTTGCCTTTCTGGTCTAAACATTGCATTCAGGCTGCAAACAAAGAACTCAGCTCCTTATTTGTTATTGGACGCCTCTTCTGGAAACTTACCCCTGAAATATTTCTACCACTTTTTGTATCCTTGTCAGACCGCTCTAAAAGTATCGTGTCGAAGTCTCTACTCAATACCTAATACGTGATATCAAGGATCTGGAGAGAGTTCAACCATTGGCAACTCGAATATTGACGAGACTATGGGACTATGAAAGCAGACTCAAGAATGAACCTTTTCTACCTTGAGCGTCGACGTTGATGCGGTTATCTTATTTTAGCCTACAATCTCCTCAATGGTTATCATGATTTCTCGCAGGACCTAATATTCACTCCTGCACCAAGAAAGACGTCTACGCAGTCAGCACCAGAAACTATTCCACCGACAATTTAGACTGAACAGGAGGAGGGACGCTTCTTTGATCAAAATATTGGAGCTTGAAATAGACTTCCATGAGATGTAGAAGGCGCTAACGACACAACAATTCAACGCGAAGTTTAACAGGTGATATATCCTCTTCTGTCTAACGCGCTGACCCCTTTCCTTACATGGCAACTAAAGCATGCTTTATTTATCTTTTTCAAAGTAATTATTTGCTGTTCGCTTTTCATCAACAATGTTCTACTATCCAACTGTTATTAAAATAATGTTTCCTTCTCTATTAACTGTTTGCAATAAATCGTAAATACTATATATTGTAATTCAACATTAAATCTACATGTTAAGGCAAATGTGTACTTCCTGGCTGTTTTTGTTTGTTCACCAACTTCTCGTAGAGTGTTCGAAATAGTTGCCTGTAACTATGTATATTATGAAATTACATTACTCTATTACGTCGCTGAAAATATTTCATTTCTCACAAGAGGAGCAATAATATCGTAGAGGTATCAGTTCCTGCCGGACAACCATGTAAAAGGCAAATACATTTTACGTCTTGGTGCGATAGACCCTCCATAACTATATATATATTATGAAATTACGTAACTCAAGGTACTTGGATAATTATATTTCATTTTGATCAAAGAACGGAAATTTTGTCGTAATGTTCACGTTCGCTTCGGACATCCATTACACAGAAATACATTACTTCCTGGGTACCGTCGGGTGTGCCTAAATTAAGTTAAGGACTATAAATTTACTGAAAAATATCTTAATAAATGTAACTGTACCTACATTTTTGCCCACCACATCGATGATGAGTGCATTTTTTTTGAGGGGGGGGGGAGGAGCTGTTCAAATAATAATATGATGTTATCGGATAAATTGAGGAAAGCATAAGATGCCTTATTCAATCCCGAACAATGGCGGGTATTTTTACAAGTTACTTATTAAATGTTAAAAAAAGAAAAAATGTAAAATGGACAAAACTAAACATACTATTATATATTTTGCACAGAAATATCCCATTTTGACGTTAAAATATGCAAGACTTGATATATCACTCAAACAAGGCAATATGTCAAAATTCATGATACAACAGGCCCTTCTTTGGAAAAAAATAATATACGCCCTTCACAATAAAATGCATTTTTGTAACATGTTTTGTTAATAATATATAACGTTGCTGAAACATTCAAATTGTATTTGGCTCGAATGAGGTTATCACGCATTGTTTGAATATTCAACATGGCGGGTCGCGAATTTTTGTAAACATGGCGCACTTGTTTTTCTGCAAAACTGAAATGAACTTTACAAAAATCGTTTCGAACGCGCCTGGAACTTTAATGATTTGTGGTCATGACAAAGCAGGAATATTTTTATCATATACAAGATTACCTCCCGAAAATAGCACCAATGGAATCGTTGATAAAATTCACAATCCTTTCTTCAATCCAACCATATTTTATATAAATACACTTTATGTTCACCAAGTTCCAGTCATGAGTGTCCTACAGTCTTTGTTTTTATTGCGAGTAGAAGAATTGACTTAGAGTAAAAACAGTGAGAAGAAGAGCGACGAGAAAAACTGATAAGGAATTGATAATATGGTTAAAAGTTGATAGTCTGCTATTTGAAATTTCATGAACAATAACAATTAACTTATTTAATTATATTTCAAAATTGACTAGAATACATTCCTAACCTCTTAAGCCCCATCAAAAAGTTGACGTTCTATGTTATCAACTTTAAATATTGAAGATTAATTAATATTCAATACTAGTGTACACCCTCAATCGAAAATGACCAAAAAACAATTATGCTTCAACGTGGGTAAAAAATAGAAAACAAAATTCCCATGAAAATATAATTAATAAGAGGTGAAATCTGACTTCCTATTTACGATTTCCCGCTATTTATTCGTCAGGCAGTTTAGGATAACAGTGCGAATATATATATATATATATATATATATATATATATATATATATATATATATATATATATATATATAATGCAGGTTTGTACTCCGAGGTTGTAGCAATGCGATGTTGGTACCGGAAGGTGGAGAGGGTGAACAGAAACAAACGAGGAGAGAAAACGAGGGTGGAATTTCAAAACGATTTATTAATAGTTCACGTAAAAAACAGATTAAATACCAGGACAGCAAATACTGTCAGGTAAATAAAAAGTTCCGGCACAAGGTAATCTTAAATTTTCGAAAGAAAAACTTTCATTATCAAAAAACAACAATTAAAGACCGAACGGTCGAAAAAAACGAGTAGCACCGATGGGAAACGGCTTTTCCTACCGGTGCTACTTGTTTTATATATATATATATATATATATATATATATATATATATATATATATATATATATATATATTACGATAAATATTATTACACTCTATTCCACATATACATGTGTATAATCCTTTTCCGGGAATCATCACCGTGGAGAATGATTGCTCTACCGGTCACACCATTCGAAACCCTCAGACCCGTGTAAACATTTTAACTTTTGTCTGAACGCTTAGAAGGATGCGACCAACAAACCAACCACGTTGAAGGAAGAGAATTAAGATATATTCATGTCTAAGCAAGGACACACATATAGAAGGCTGTCAGCCACAGTGTTCAACGACACGTTAGTCGGAACTTAGCTTTACGCATTTAAATTATACAGCCTAATTATAATTTTATTAAAGCGCTCGTCTTAGTATAAAAAGGGGCTAAACAATATTACGATTGCTCTTTATTATAAAGTAGAGCATGTATGAAGACGCAATCTTGGAGTCTGACGATTACTGATGCTCATATATTTGCCTATGTTTGTTGTTTTTTCATCGACCTAATACGACAAGAACATGCCCTAAAACAATTTATTGCAATTTATTACTTGTGTGCAATGGTAATATAGTAAAAATGTTAATATGGCATTTGACCATAAAATTTAACATAAAATTCAAGAACTTAGCGCCAGAAAAAAATACTCACCCGCTAAACTAGAATAGTATTACACGATCGTTTAATGTTATCAATTTCAAAATGTGAAGATTAGTTAAGATTCAATATGGCGGAAGCCGCCATGTTGGATTTATTGACCATTTGTTAGGCTCTTATGTAAGCCTATTGTTGTACGTTGTTCACTAGACTAAATATTACAAGAAAATACAAATGAAACAAATTCTTGCAATTTTGTGGATGTGTTTGCATCATTTATTTCATACGTTAGCACTACTAGTATATGTACATGCCATTGATGCTTAAATATTATTAGACTGAGGGGATGTTTTGGATGGATTGATAAACGTACACTATTATTAGAGCTACGTCAGTTCAATTCGGCCTGTTTGTCACTGTTTCATAAGATGACATACACATTTTCAGAGATAACTTTGTTATTTAAAAAGAGAAGATACGACAAATGTGTAACTAAAACAAATGGATAAATTAACATGTAAGCTTAACATAAAAATATCCAGCTTATTGAAAATATTTAAGGATTTACTTTTCAATTTTTTACAGAGTTTTCAATGTACTTTGTATTATTTGTATTGTTCAGACTACGATTCTCATCTTGCATGGCCTTCCCACAACGTTTCGGCCGATGTAACCTACGCCCTTCTTAATGTGCGTCTTCTGAATTCGGGAATCTTTATGTCGAACCTGAGAATACGTACGGAATTTCTAACGGAATCGTTCAATCAACGGTTATGGCTTGCTGTCGTTCAATCAGCCATGACCAAGTAGACGTTTAAAACAATTCTTAATTGTATTTTCACCCGTACTAGGCTTTCAGCGTCCAGAAAACTGCTACTTAAAACTGTTTATCGCTTAGCACTTTTATCCGTTGTGTCACGGTCCATACGGACAGTTTAGTATTAATTTTAGGAGCTTAAACCTATTCAATTTTTATATGCGCACTCTTACTACTTATTAATATATATATATATATATATATATATATATATATATATATATATATATATACATATATATATATATATATATATTTGATTAAATATTAAAGTGTTTTTATACCTCCGAACGACGTTGTTTCAGGTGTATACCCTCATCAGTGCAGGTGTGGTGATGCAAGCGGTCGTATGGGCTCGAACGCATTTGTAAATTTAGTCTAGAATTACGAGCCTGACACTCAGACCGACACGGTTGCGATAAATCATCCTTCCAAAACAAAAACTTCGGTACATTTTTACAGACCGTTTCGTTCACAGAAGAACATCCCACATAAGTATGTCTATCGCGGATCTTTCATCTATGGACTCCTCAGAAACCCAACATTGATCTTACAAGAAAAAATACATAGCGAGGCAGTAAAACAAAAATCACAAAAAACAAACACCTCACATTGATTAAATTTTCACTCGAGGAGAGACATAGAAACCGCTAGTCAGAAAGGGAAGCCATCTTGGTTTATAAAGTAAAGTAATGGCAAATACGCACAATATTGCACGGGAAAAACTGACAGAAGGGTTAATAGTTAATTGGTTGAGAGTTAACAACAAAAAGTGTGTATTTCTTTATCAATATACAAATAATAATCATTATATAAGACATGTAATTTAGAGTTGAATTACACAGATAATCATTTTAAATTATAGAGATACGTTATCACATGGCACTGAAGAGAGTCAATCCTTGACATGAGAAGTTAGTGAGTTTATTAAAGACTTAGTTGCGTAAAACCTAAATTTTAAGGGAAAATTATATAAATTACAAAAGCAGCAGTCTAATATCATTAGAGTTATGTCTAATGGTCGTTTTTAATTAAAATACTATAAAATAATTAAAGATTAAGAGAAATCTGATCACTCGTGATTTGAGTACAAAATGGCAATGTACAAATCGAAGACGGTACTCGTACAAGTTCGAAACGAAGACTAGAATGAGAATAGAATTTAAGAGAAGATGTCGTGAGTACATGTGCTTGGGGAAAACAAACCAAAGAATTTGATTTACAAGCGAGCTCTCAATGATGCAAACACGTAGGCAACGTGTGCCTTATAAATCTTGAATTAGTGACATTTGAGAATTCATTCTACAACAAACAAGGGAAGGAAATACAAGAAAACGTTTATTTGAAAGCTTGAGAAAGGTCGCTTTTTCGTATAGAGTCAGAAAATACTAGTGTAATGTATTGTAGTTTGCGAGCATAAATCCCTCGCAGGAATTCCACTAATCTTGTAAAATTAAGAAGACACAAGTGACATGCGCTTTTTTCTTTCCACTTAAGAATTTTAGAAAAATGGCATTGGACTGTTCGATATAAGATCGCACAAAATATTGTTTTCAGTATAAGCGTTAAGTGAAATATGAAATATATATATGTCTATTAAAAAGAATATTTATTTATGCAAAATGATTATTATGACCCGTAAGTCGAGCACTTTAAGAGAGATTAAAGTAAGATTCTAATTTAGAAAGTTCTCATCGTTTAGCTAGAACACTGTCTGTTTCTCATTATTTGTGTTGATAAATACAAATATAAAACTTATTGCTTTCGCATTGAAATGAGATTGACATGACGTTCTCGTGGATAGAAACTTCGTTTTAGGATTTTCGGATCCAGGGTTCGTATCATTCGACGACGATACAGTTTCATTATCCATACTGATTACTGTTAAAACACGAAACACATACATGTCTATTGATATTGAAAAAATATGTATTTATTAAAAAAAAATTATATATATATATATTGACTGTTAATCAATAACACGATTTATATATATATATATATATATATATATATATATATATATATATATATATATATATATATATATATATATATATATATATAGTTTTGCCCTGTGTTTCTTTCCCTACAACTTTTATTTTATTTTTTCAAATTTTAAATCTTGGCCTTTGCCAACTAATCTATCCCAGCGACTTCCTCTGATGATAAGATTTTGATCTTTGAAAAGCCTGGCTTAAGGAAAATTTAACTTGAATAAATTGCCTTTTTGCGGAATATACCTTGCTCTGAGCAATTGAATTGAATTTTGATTTGGCTTTTGCTTCTCTAATTCCTTTCCATTCTTCTTCATATATATATATATATATATATATATATATATATATATATATATATATATATATATATATATATATATATATTGACTGTCAGTCAATAACACGAACATTCTACACCACGACTCTTATGTAAAAAAGTGAACATTTTAGAGGCTTTGTACATAAGGATAATACGTCTCACAATAAGCAAAATTAATTATGAATCCAGTATAAAAATTTCAAAGTATCATGGCTAAAAAAATAACAAAAATCCTACGTGTAACCCCTTTGAAATATTGTAAATTGTAAACTTTCATATTGTAAATTTTAATATTGTAAATTTTAATATTGTAAATTTTAATCAACCACGCGTCTAACACGCGATCACATTCCAAATACGGAATGGATTATTTTAAAACATTATTAATTTACCGCACAGCTCGAGGTTAGCAGTCATGGATATGCAAGCCCAACCATCCGCCTAAAGACGATTGATGGAAGTCAATCGAAAGTACTCGGGAACAAAAATAGAAACAAAACAGCTACGATAATTAGACAATAATACAGGAAGGATTATTCGAAGGATTGAGAAGATCAGGCACTAATGATGAAACTAAAACGTTTCGTGATATACAACAATGTATGTCTAAAGAAAAACATGCTGCCTGAATACACACAATATATATATATATATATATATATATATATATATATATATATATATATATATATATATATATATATATTAGAGTAAAGAGATAGAAAGTGACTGAAAGAGAGATATACACACACAAAAGCGTGGATATTTCATCAAGGATATTTCATCAAGGATATTTCATCAGAAAAACAAAATAAAAAAAGTTTGTTTATTTTTTTTTTTTATGAAAACAAATGACACAATACTCGTCAACTCTGATGATAAAATTTGATTCCGAAATTAATAAAATTAATTAATCTTGCTTTGATAATGACTTCTATTTTCAATTTAAATATATATATATATATTTAAATAAATTTTTCGTGGTACAAAATTTAATAACGGCGAGGAATACGGACGTTTGGGACATTTTGGGAAGGGTAGAATGAGATTAAACAAATATAAAAACGAGAGAACACGATTAAAAAGAAATTAATTAATGTACTGAACCGGTTTTCGTCCACACTCATCAGAGTAAAACGTGGGAGTGATTAAATACGACTAAAACTTTAAAAAATTGTAATGAAAACTAGTGACAAGTTTAGGAGAAAAAAAATATGGGGAGGAGAGTCACAAGTGGATCACATTAAGTCCTAAAAGCCACTCCTTTTGTTTACAAAGGGAGGGTTTGATTGACTTGATATATATGGCTTCCAGGACTTTGAGGTGGAATAGAGAATGCGATCCACTTATGACAGAAAACCAGTCACTAGTGTACGTCGACACACATTCGGCGCTATTTATAGGATGGTCAGCAATAGCAGACCCGGATGTACTGACTAAATTATTTAAATTATTTAGTCGGCCCTGGCGTATGGCAGGGGGGATGTGTTGTTTGATTCTGGATTCAAACCGTTGCACTGTTTTTCCCACGTATACGGCATCGCACCGACATTTAAATTGATAAATAATATTACTGATATGCTGGGGTGGGAGAACATCGTTATGAATAGATTTGAGCAAAGGTCGAGCAGAAAAAAAACAATTCTAGGATTAGATGCCTGGTAACACCGACGCACAGCTACAGAAATTTGATTAGCAAATTTTATGCTAATATTACCCAACCAAGGTAATCTGAGGTACGCCGGGCATTTTGGAGGACCAAAAAGTTTAGGCTTGTTAAAGTGGGCGATCTTAGTAACGATATTAGAATTAACAATATCGAGAGGGTACCCATTTTCAACGAGCACTTCTTTGATGAATTCAATCTCCGAATCAATCAGGGATTCAGAGCAAAACTTTAAGGCACGATGAACCAAACATTTAATAAGATTTATTTTTCTTTGTATTGGACAAAAAGAGTCCCAGTGACAATATAAACCAGTAAATGTAGGTTTGCGGAAAACAGATGTTAAAAACAATGAATCAGATTTATGCACTAATACATCTAGAAAAGGAAGGGTGGAGTTGTGTTCCTTCTCACAAGTGAACTTTAAGGCTGGGTGTAATTGATTGAGTGCATTAAGGAATAATATGGAATCTGACTCATTGTTAAACACGCAAAATGTATCATCTACGTATCGAAAATAAGTAAGTGGTTAATTGATACGGGCCAAAAGATTATGCTCGTGAAAACCTACAAAGATATTGGCCAACGCAGGACCAATATATAAATATATATATATATATATATATATATATATATATTTATATTAGAGTAAAAGAGATAGAAAGAGACGGAAAGAGAGATATACGCACAGAAAAGCGCGCATGCACGTAAACGCCAAACTGTTTAAAATAAACCCATTTTCTTTCAAATGGAAATAATATCTGAAGAGAGCAAAGATGCTTGAAATACGTTATAAAATGATAAAATGATAAAATAATAAACAATTTTCGAAAGAAAATTTACTTTGAAATTTACAAATGTTGGTACACTCACTTTTTTAAATATACATTTTTCTCTCGTTGGAACTGCACTAACTTGTATTCTCAATCTATGTATATATATATATATATATATATATATATATATATATATATATATATATATATATATATATATTTATGCAAATATATATATATATATATATATATATATATTTATGCAAATATTTTCGTCAATTATAAAAAAGGAACGCGTGTGCGTCCGTACCGTTATGCATTACTTATTCAGAGCAACGAATAATAATAATAATAATAATAATAATAATAATAATAATAATAATAATAATAATAAAAAAATATAATTTTTACAAAAACAACAACAACATCGTTTTTATGCTTCATACATCACTAATCATACTTAAAACACTTCTCTAGAAGCATACGTTGAATAACAAACAAAGTTACACATTATATATATACATATATATATATATAAAAATATATATAAATATATATATATTTATATATATATATATAAATATATATAAATATATATATATATATATTGATTTATTACATACACATTCGTGTCGTTTACACATCTGAGACAAAATAATTATAAAAATAAATTGATTATTACAAAAATAAATGCAAACAATTGGCTTTAATAAGATAATCTCGCCGAAATACGGTTGCGGTTGTGTAAGACACACGAATGTTTATTAAATAAATGTCTATAAATATCTTCCTTGTTTTGGCACTTTTGAAAAATATTGGTTTAAATTTCATTTAAGAAATAGAGTTTAACTTCAATATATATATATATATATATATATATATATATATATATATATATATATATATATATATATATATATAGTAAATTATAAACATATATTTATGACATTCAAGCTGCAGAAAGGCTTCCGTGTTTAATTCCCGTAAGGAATCGTCAGTCTAAAATACATTGAGTTTGTGTTGCCGAGCGTTCCCATATATACACGTGGTGTGTAGTTATCCCCTTACTCACAGTTAATATTTCTATTAGCGAATAGATTGATCGAGTTAACATTAACCCGTGAGGGGAATAACGAAGAATCTGATCGGTTAAAAAGCTAGACTAAATACCACGTGTATATATAACAAAAAAACCGGCAACACTAACTCCATGCATTCTAGCCTGACGATTTCCTACGGGGATAAACCGCGGAAGCCTCTGTGTAGCTTAATTGCCATAAGTATATTTTCATAACTACAACCCAGCTCTACGCACTAATTAACTTCCGGGTAAGATGTAAGCTTGAAGGAACAAAAATAATAAATCGAAATCGAAATGTGACTTACTATTTATTTTTTCTTAAAATCTTACATAACAGAAAGTGTGGTGTTTGCTGTTTGTGTGATGTCCTAATGATTATAAAAATCATTTATTTAATGCCTTTTTCTATTCACTATATATTTAGATCATTTTCACTCTTTTCTATTTTTACTGTTTCAACTACGAGTTAGGTAGTATTATTGCTTGTGATGATATTTCCTTTTGTTTTCAATGGCCACTTCCAGATTTTTTATTGTGTATTTTTTTAAACTGCGACTGTTAATTGCTAAGAGATGCAGACAGAGTGAGGAAGAGAGAGAAGGTTACAGAAGTGAGAGTGATATGCGACTCATAAAATAAGGGTGGGGTCCAAAAGGATACACTGATAGAGGGCAAAAGTAATTGATAGTAAGATATGTGTCAATCGATGAGTTAATGGCAAATAACGGCTAAGTAGAACAATTAAAATGGAAGATTTTTTAGCAAACTTCAATAGTATATTTAACTTGTATGTTGTGTCATTAGAATACGTAAGAAAAAGCCATAAGCGAAACCAAAGTTGATTAACTAAGCTTGAGTATATGTGTGTATATATATATATATATATATATATATATATGTATATAAATATATGTATATAAATATATATATATATATATATACATATATACTAGTAAAATACCCATCTAAAAAGTGGCTTTAGATCAATATATAAAGATAGTAAACCTTATGACTAGAATCCTCATTATAATTTTTATCAAAATTCATTACGTGATTTTTATTTTAGAAAATGTGTGAAGTTGAACGTTTAAGAATAAGAGTCTTTAAGAAGAAATTAGAATTCACTGAATCTAGCTGAATTTGTGTCTAAGGCCTGCGGATAAACTTCAATGCAAACCTAATATATTTGGATTGTAAAATGGGAGGCTGGGTTCATATTATGCCCTTCAAAAAACCCTGTAAATACTAAAAAAAAACGAAATTTGTGGAATACTTATCAATTGATTTCTAATAACTATTGTTCAAATTTCACAAAAAGAGAGGTATCTGAAATCTCACAAATGCATTTAAATTTTGTAATTGAAAAAAACAAACACAAAAAAACGTTTCAATTACAAAATTTAAATGCATTCCATACAGTGGAACTCTTTACTAATTCTTATGAAGTGCGACCAGGGCAAACACCACTTGTGGATATTATTACACAACGAGCTTCGCTAATAATATCAAGCACAAGATCAAGTGACACCATGTCGTTTAAAAAAGAAGGAAACAAAATTGTCTACTATCCTGATGAAGATTTCTGTGTGAATCGAAAATTTGAATTTAAATAAATAATATGTTTATTTAGGAAAAAGCCTTTACATTTTACTGGTTAAAAAAAACGTTTCAATTATATATATATATATATATATATATATATATATATATATATATATATATATATATATATATAGTCTCGGTAGTTTCTCAACCATTAAAACTATATTTAAAAAAACAAAAAAAACTAATAGTCCCAAGTTTTTCAGTGGAAAATCACTCATGTAAGTCAATTAATTTTTTACAGTTATTATATTAGTTTGTTTCTAACACTATTTTAAGGGATCATCAGTTGTTTACCATGAAAAACTGTTTCGGGAATTTGAAAACAAGACAGTATTTAATTTCATGGCTTCCCAGCAGAGTTGATCAGACCCCACTTCCCTTAAAAGACAAAAACATAAACGTTCCTTATACTAAATCTACGTTTTGTTCCATATAACTTATATTAGTTATTTAAAAAAAAAATTTTTTTTTAAATTTCTTTAGCTGTGCTGTTCGTCTGTCTAATAAAATGTATCCGTTACTTACAAAAATGTTGCTGCATTTTAAAGTGTTTGGACGAATCCATTACACTATTATTTAGGTGATTAATGTATTATTATTAGTTTTATATTATAAATATAAAAAATATCAACATATCAAAACATAAAAAATAAATAAATAAATAAATATGTATATATATATATATATATATATATATATGTATATGTATATATATATATATATATATATATATATATATATATATATATATATATATATATATAGTCTCGGAAGTTTCTCAACCATTAAAACTATATTAAAAAAAAATAAAAATAAAAACTAATAGTCCCAAGTCTTTCAGTGGAAAATCATTCATGTAAGTCAATTTATTTTGTACAGTTATTATATTAGTTTGTTTCTAACACTATTTTAAGGGATCATCAGTTGTTTACCATGAAAAACTGTTTCGGGAATTTTATATATATATATATATATATATATATATATATATATATATATACATATATATATATACCTTTAGTCCCTCCTCCTCCTTTGTTATCCATCTCCCCGTTGTCGTCAACCTCAAATAAATATTAATCTTCCTTGTTCACCTACAGTTTTTCTAATCTGCGTTCACAACTGTCGATTTTTTCCTTTTCTCAGTGTTTCAAATCGGCGTTTATAAGTTAACCGTTAATTTTTTCTCTTTTCCTCTTTTTTTTTCTTCTTTGACCACTCCCAGTGTTTAAAATCGGCGTTCATAACTGTCGGATTTTTCTTCTTCTTCTTCTTCTTCTTCTTCTTCTTCTTCTTCTTCTTCTTCTTCTTCTTCTTCTTCTTCTTCTTCTTCTTCTTTAACATTTCTTTCTTTCTTTCTACTGTATTTTTATTGTTTTTTTCTTTTTCTCATTATAATTAGTAGATGTGTTATATATACGCTTATACATATTCTACATTATTTTTATTTATATATCCTATTATTTGTTCTCTCTCTCTATATATATATCCTATGATTTGTTCTATATATATATAATAGAAAATGGTAGTTTGCTTGAAGCATTGCTGGGAATAGTACTAGCATGTTTTTAAAAGGCTGTGCGCAATGCAAATTCCGGGTAAGATGTAAGCTGGAAGGAACAAAAATAATAAATCGAATTCAAAATGTGACTTACTATTTATTTTTTCTTAAAATCTTACATAACAGCAAGTGTGGTGTTAGCTGTTTGTGTGATGTCCGGATGATTATAAAAAATCATTTATTTAATATTTCGGGAAAAGAATCTTCCCTTTGTCAAAAATAATAAACACCAGAGGAAAACTCTGTGTGTACAGAGAATCTGCCAAAATGGATGCCAGAAGACAGAACATATATATATATATATATATATATATATATATATATAGAGAGAGAGAGAGAGAGAGAGAGATAAATGGATATAATAATAATAATAATAATAATAATAATAATAATAATAATAATAATAATAATAATAATAATAATAATAATAATAATAATAATAATAATAATCCAGGTAAAACATCGACAGGGTAGTAATCCAAAGAATTTCAACCGGGTTTATAAAAAGTGCTCAATATCAAATAGAGCTTTTATATATGTGATTATTTTTATTTACACAGACATGTACAAAATCTGAGACACTCGCATGTCGATGTTATCGATCAACAGCTATTATAAACTGAGATCTCATCAAGCAGAGTTAGAATCCTATCTTAAC
The DNA here is from genome assembly GCA_963556195.1 of Sepiola atlantica. NCBI lineage: Eukaryota > Metazoa > Mollusca > Cephalopoda > Sepiida > Sepiolidae > Sepiola > Sepiola atlantica. Next base: position 109,727,153 of record OY744530.1, on the reverse strand, counting down.
CTAAGATCATATTTGGAAACAATGATTCTAACACTGCCTGATGAGATCTCAGTTTATAATAGCTGTTGATCGATAGCATCGACATGCCACTGTCGCAGATTTTGTACATGTCTGTGTAAATAAAAATAATCATATATATATATATATGTATATATATATGTTAATTTTATATATATATATATATATATATATATATATATATATATATATATATATATATATATATATATCCGCCGCTCTGTGTGTGTGTGTGTAGCTCATTCGGTAAAGCTAACTCGAGCTTCCGGCACTTGCAATGTTTATATTGAGATATTACTTGCCATGATAGCGCAGGGGTAGGATCGACGACCGTTGAGTTTCAATCCCAGTTTGGGGTACTAACTGGTCTAGCCGCACTGATGAGCTGTGATACAGCGAAATAGTCTGTATATTGATGACTATATTAAGCTCTCTCCCTGGGTCGAGCTTATTTTGTAAGAATATCGCCAACTGCCATAAGCTTTAAGGCATAGCTCATTAGGTAAAACTAATTCGAGCTCCCGGCACTTGCAATGTTTGCATTGAGATATTACTTACATTCAGGCAGTGTCGTATGATAGCGCAGGGGTAGGATCGCCGACCGTTAGCTCGACGGTTGAGTTTCAATCCTGGCTTGAAGCTGATAGGCTGTGATACAGCGAAACAGTCTGTATGTGGATGACTATATATATATATATATATATATATATATATATATATATATATATTCGGAAAACCCGCTTTTTTGCGTGGTTTAATGTAACGGTAGTCAGCTTGTACCATATAACTCGTTTTAAGTGGGGGCTTCCGTTAAGAATTTCCTTGCCACTTTGACCTGAGGTTGCCAACGCTCGACTAAGTTCCGGTTTAGACTGAAAACAATTCAACATAAAGTTTATTCCCCCTTGAACACGTGCATGGACATGGACCGGAAAAATAGTTAGCATTCCGAGCCTTTCTTTTCCCCTTAGAAAAGAAAAACATCGCCCATAAATTATTGACTGTATGCTATAATAGAAGAGACGCTAACAATGGCGACCTGTTTTCTTAGATTTGTCTGTTTGTCGGTTCGTATTGAAGCCATTAACTTTATAAGATGCTGTATACCGTGATAATTTAACATTTCATAATTAGAGGACAAAGTATATAATAATAAGAGATATAGTAAAAATATCGATTAACACTACTTATATTGTATTCAAAGGTGGAAGCACAAGTTCTTAAGATTTTTCAATTTTCCTGGGTGACACCAGTGCATCTGTTCTGTTAGTCTCTCTCTCTTTCTCTCTCTCTCTCTCTCTCTCTCTCTCTCTCTCTCTCTCTCTATATATATATATATATATATATATATATATATATATATATATATATATATATATATATATAGAAGTATACTTTTAGAGGATAGAACCTAGTGAAATGGTTTAAGCTGAATATACGAGATAGAGCAATTATACAGATAAATGAAAAAAGAGGGATAAACATTTACGAATGACAAATCTATTTCAACTTCGATTGTTCAATGCAAAGTGTACTCAGTAAAAACATGTTTATTTTTCTTTCCTTAAGCCAAGGCTTTTCAAAGATTAAAATCTTATCATCAGAAACTAGTTTCATTCTCGGTCCACGGAAGTATTCTAAAATGGCCTGAATTCTCAAAATTACATCCGAATAAGTGCGTTCCATCTACGATAAAACTAAACATCTTTTCGATTGGATTTACTTCATTTTGAACACTTTCAACGCTGCCTCCACGAACCTCCGTTTTTCCATCTTTAAATCTCGTTTCACCGGACACCTTATCAATAGACATTAACCAACTGGACAGATTCAATATTTTTTCATGCATACTCTTACTCTCCATTACTTAATATTTTTTCAAATTTTGAATTTTGCCATTTCCACTGCCAACTTATCAATCTATGTAATTCCTCTGATGATAAGATTTTAATCTTTGAAAAGCTATGGCTTAAAGAAAGAATACAACACATGTTTTTATCGAGCACACCTTGCATTGAACAATCGAAGTTGAAATAGATTTGTCATTCGTACATCTTTATCTCTCTTCCTTCATATATATATATATATATATATATATATATATATATATATATATATATATATATATATATACTAGAAAGAATACACGTTCCAGGACGGGGTAAAATTAAATCAATTCCCCGAACAGGACAGTTTGCATTATTTTTATGTCCCTTTACGAAGATTAAAATCAATATATAATGCTACTGAAGCATATGTCTAGAATCATGTTTCAAATTTTCGTAATACTCTACATTTTTAGGAATTGTGAAAAATGTCAGGCTTAAGCAGAAATTAAAATTCGGAGAATCTCGCTGAATAGGTGTCATAAAATTCACTGTGAATCTCAACTATCTGAGTTTTAAAATCGGAGGTGGTGCAAATATTATGCCCCCTCAAAACCCTTTAACATAAACCAGATCAACTGGAATTTAAGGAACATTATTAATTGATGTTATTGTTAACATTTTACAAAACTCGGATGTATCTAAATTTTCAAGGGAAACTTTCACTCTTTTTACCACCTTTGTGTTAAACAAAATTAAAAAAAATATAACACACATTATAACCCCTTACACCCAACAACTGTGTTTTAAAAACATAATAATGATAAGTTGATTAGTTTAAGAGTATATCTTATACATACAAATATATAAACATATAAACATACCTAACTTTATAAAGATACTAAGAGAGTAGAAAGTAGATTTGGGTTTACTTGCGGCAACTTTATAACTCTCGCTTTCCTTATCTTGTCATTTAGTCCTCACATTCCATGAGCGATGTTTCTGACAAAGGGGGGAAATTTCTGTTTCCTGGATCAGAATCTATCCATCTAACACTTATTGTTTGCTAGTATTTTAACTTGAATTAGTAATTTTTTTAGCTCGACACATCAAGTGGCTTCATTCCTTGTCTGGAGCGATTTCCATAAAAAATACTTGTCCCTAGACAGTTTTGCACCGTTTTTATCTCCCCTTACGAAGATTACAATCAATATATAATAATACTAAAACTTATGTCTAGAATCCTTATCTAATTTTGATCAACGTCCATTACATGATTTTGATTCTAAAAAGTGAATTTTAAATACACGATAGCATCGAAACATGGATTGATTTGTGTAGAGTATTTAACGTTTTTATAGAAAGTATATTTGTAAAGCTGTATCTTGTATTTAGCACTTCTTATTAGTTTGAAGTTCATTTTATCAATAGTTTTTCAATTAATATATATGTATATACATATTTATATTTATATATAATAATAAATATTTCTTATTGTTTATCATCTATGTACGTATACGTTTCGTCCTTAAACCGGGACTCATCAGCATAGAGATATGACTATTCACTACCGGTCATGCGATTCGAAACCCCGGATTACGAGTATTTTACAACTCAAATCCGACGACTTAACCACACGGCCAATTTTAAATAGCGAATACACTGTGATAATTGTAACACGTTATCGGCGGCTACAACGTCTAGAGCGTTCTACTTTTTTTGAGGAAGGAACGATGCATTTAAAGCTAGTGACGTCATGCTTTGTTAATACTACACACACAGTGCTCTACTTTTTCGAGGAACAACAAATAATTATAAATATTTGTTATTGTTCATTATCTATGTACGTATACGTTTCGTCCTTAAACCGGGACTCATCAGCATAGAGATATGACTATTCACTACCGGTCAATTCGAAACCCCGGATTACATATATATATATATATATATATATATATATATATATATATATATATATATATATAAATTATATACATTTATATAATTCTTTATCCGATGAATCTTTTAAAGGTGCGTGTATTATATTTTATTTTCAAATTATCTGTTACTTTTTATTCATGTCCTAGTGTAGCATTTAATTAAATCCGCTTATGATGTCCCAATTTGGGACCTTTTGAGAGTTTTAAGCCACATCTTTATTGTCATTACACTTATTTTTACTTTGACCCATGATTGTTAGTGTCACCTATGGATTCAATATCATTTGTCCTTGGGATAAACTCTTCTTTACCAAAATGACAGAACTCAGAAGCAAATAACCCGAACAGATTTGATAACTTAATGCGAAGATTCATTTTCTTAGCATAGTGATCATTGCTGACATCATAGTCCCACCTATGGTCTCAACCAATGCTATAATCACTATCAGAATTTAGATCATTATTTTCTTTTGAAATAGAGAAGGTTGGCCCAGAGTCGTATTATCGTTCCCCTGGATTGTAACTTAGTGTGTCCGCGCCGTAGACACGTCTCTGAAAAAAGTCGTATCGTCCTAACATGGCATTACAAGCTACGGGAGTAACGATAGTCACAATCCCCTAACTGAAGGTGTAAATCTCGTCGTTTGATTCGAACAGCGGCAATACCATTGCTTATACATTTAAGCCCACGTTTTCGAACATCCTTAAGCGTAATAGCCTTATGCAATCCGAATGAATGATCACGCCGTTGTACGCTTTAGTTTGTTTGCCGTATTTGGGCGTCATTAATTCTCTCTTAAAAGTTACTAAGCTGGGCTGAATATTGAATGTTTTTAATAAAGAAGCGAACAACTACCTTTTTTAATAAAAATATCGAATTTATTTTTATATTCCGAAAAACATAATAAATAAAAACTGTCGAAATCGAGTTGGCACGCATGTATGTCGTGAGCAAGAAAATAAATCCTAACTGGTAAATTTTCCTTCTTGTTACACAGACGAGAGAGAACAATAAACGTATTCAATAGAAGAATGAAACAATAGTACACATGCTAACAAAATTGATAGATAGAAAGTTAAGAGTGAGCGACTGGTTATATTGTTTTCAGTTCAACAAGCCCCAGTCGACAGCCAATGGTTGATTTGCCATTTGCTCTTTCGAACGTACTTAATGGTACACAATATTATCAACAACCTGTCAACTCAGAGTCGAGGCTAGATTAGATTGACGACATACATGTTTATGGCTTCTGAAGCGACATATTAATGTGACAACACAATTGTCTCGATTTATATACCTTCCCACGAGGGCAAAGTCAGGTACAAGGCTTTCAATCCATCATACACCGACATCAGTTTCTGAGCTCTCTTTGCTACGCTCTTCTGAAATTTGTCAACGAGGCCTGGAATTTTACAAGAAGGGTACAAACGACACCGTTTAAACCCATCTGCCCTGCAACTAAACAAAATAAATATTACATATTTTAGGAGAGATAGATAGACAAAAGGAAAGAGAGAGAGAGACATGATGAAACATATTTGTCGGTTGTCTGTTAGTCTACGACGTCTCCTTTATATGTATAATTTATCTAGAAGATGAACACACAAGTGACGTGCCTCATGAACTGATCTGAATTTAGTCACTATTTCCAATTTTGTCAACTAGGTCTGGCATTTGGCAAGAGGATACTACTAATACCGTTTAAGGCAAACTGTCCTGCAACAACAAAAAAATGTTATTAGGAGAAGAGAGGCAATTAGATGGAGAGAGAGAGAGAGAGAGACAGATAGACAGACATACATGCAGGCAGGCAGACAGAGACTAAAAGAATGATACATACTTGTTGGTATATCTGCTAGTCTACTAATATCGTTTAAGGCAAACTGTCCTCCAACAAAAAAAAATGTTATATGGGGAAGAGAGGCAATTAGAGAGAGAGAGACAGACAGACAGACAGACAGACATATAGATAGATAGACAGACATACATGCAGACAGGCAGGCAGGCAGGCAGAAACTAAAAGAATGATACATACTTGTTGGTCTATCTGCTAGTCTACGCCGTCCTCTCTGTCTAGAAGGTGGACACCAAAACAATCTGTGCCTTGCCATAATCTGAATGAAGTCATCCGCGGTTTCCTTTATTGACGTTTTACGTCAACAGGGTATTTATCACCTCATCCCCCAAATTCCTCAAATTATCCCATTCTACTATTTCTATATTCTTTTTTTCAACATTTATATCTGAACAAATAATTCATATTAACTTTAATTTGATCCCTGATTTTTTTAAATAGTAAAAACAAACTCATAAAAAAAAAAACTATTTTTAAATACTAAAATTACGGCTTTTTCGGACATCGGAATTTACAACTAAAACAAACCATGTTATCCTATTCAAGCAACTCTCAATGCATTTATCAATGTTACCATTTTTATTTATTTTCGTTAGAATTTAATCTCTTATAGAGCCTTTTGTTTTATTTATTATTCCGTCTTATTCTATCAACTCGACTCTGCCAGACTTTCTATTGCTACTCTTGTTGTTCTTGGCCTTTTGGCTAAGATCAAAGTGTAATATCTGTTCCGATGGATACTGCGCCCCATATATCGGTATTATCTTGGCCTTCGGGGCTTGATTTACGCCGGTCTATGGGTCTGTCCTGTGCAGTTATAAGAGGTCCACCCTCCCAGGCTTCGCCTCCCCTCTTTGGGGCGGAGTAAGTTTATTGCTTACTGCCTGAGACGCCCCTACCGGGGAATGCCAACAGGGCTGCCAGGCAATGTTTAAACCCCAATTTCCCGACCCGACCTTTGGTCACATCTTACTTGTGGGAGTAAGATAAAAACTGGCATTGTGCCTAACTCCTGGAGAGAAGCAAATCAATACTCTTGTTATTAACATTTATAGACGCAAACGAACACGTAATTTCGCAAAAACATGAGAGGCTCAAATCTGGAATTGCGTTTTCAACTCTTGTAACGCAATTATGAATTCCACACTTTCCTTAATAAAGGTTCTGGTTCGAATTCTAAGTTCTTTTATTCGATATGTGTCTAATTATCTTTAAATATAAACTTAAGTCAGTTTCTTTATCGTTTCTTTGTCATCAATCGTTTTCTTCCTACAAAATCAATATTTGATTCTGGTTCATCAGTTCTTTTTATGTATCCTTAAATCCTATTGTTAAGAACAATAAAATATAATTCTCTTTCCTTCCTTACAGAAAATACTTTGGATTATTGGTCCTCCGATTTATAAAATGGAGGGACCTATGTTTTGAGACATGTCCGTCCGTCCGTCCGTCCGGATTTTTCTCCGCAACCATCCATTGAATTTCTCTGAAATTTTGCATGAAATTGTAACTTCGATCAGGATAGAAAGTGACATTCTCCGATTTTTGAAAAACAATCTGGTTAGCCCCCCAGGGGGTCAAAAGGCCCCGAAATGGCAAAAATGACATTTTTTGCCCCATCCATTCAATTTCTCTGAAACTTGGCCAAAATGTGGGGGCAATTGTTCCTAATAGAAAATAAGTATCGCTGACATTGGAAACAATCTGGTTCGCTCCTCCCGGGGGTCAAATCCCACAAAATGGCAAAAATGACTCTTTTCTCCCATAACGTTTTATCCATCCATTCAAGTTTTCTGAAACTTGGCCAAAATGTAGAGGCAATTGTTCTGGATAAAAATGAGAATCCTTGACCTCAGAAAAATTCTGGTTCGCGCTCCCAGGGGGTCAAAGGAGGGTCAAAATGCCCCAAATTGCCCAAATTCATTGTTGTATTATACACTTGCCACATCGAGTCACATACAGAGGGGGGCCACGCACGCGCGGCTTGTTTTCAAATTGCTTCTATCTTAAAAAACGGGATGTAAGCCTGTATTGTTCCGTGCTGAGTTACCTCCCTTTGATTGGACAATTTTAGGAAAACAACTTGGCATTGTTTAAGGAAAGGAAAGGCAACACATTGTAAATAAGTTCACTCCCAGTCAACACTAGTTATTAATATAGTTCAGTGCAGATGCTGTATTATATTGTTTTGTAGAACGGGGGTTTCAAGTATATGATAGCCATAACATGTAATGTTGGACATAGCTAGCCCCTCGTTAGTGAAAGTACTGCTGTCTTACATCAGCTCTGTTCTGATTTTGAGAGGGTTCTTTTTATGTTATTATATATCTTATAAATCTTATATATTATTATATATCTTATATATATGGTAGTGAAAATGTCCGTGTCTATGCACTCAGTGCATTTAAATAGTTTAGTTCGTTTGCATTTAGCTTGTAAAAAAATTATCGGGAGAAAAGGATGACGCACTAGACATCATTTTAGACATTCTTTTGCGGGATCAAATTTATATTTGCGTAGGGGAAACATGACTGCGAAAAAAGGCAAAGTTACACGATAGAAAACCTTTTACCAGGATGTCCGATTTCCTTGAAACAAAAACCGAAATATTTGTCTTAAAATTTCGATTCAGAACGAAAGGCTGTTTCAGCACCGACGTTAGGAAATTTGCAGACAAATACTCTTAGCATTTTATGCTACGAAGATTTGTTGTCTGCTACTGAAAAGTGACGATACAATGATGATGAGCAAAGCCAAGTATATTTTTATAATTTTCAACTGTTTGTATCTTTTGAAAAACCTTTGTAAATGCCGACTACAAATACAATTATAATTTTAAACTACGGACGTGTGTGTCTGCTGGTGTAAAGTAATAATAAAGTTGGATGAAAAGAGTCAAGAAGTTTTTATTCTTTTTTATACTTCAGATAGATCATCATAAAATCATATACACTCTTAAACTACATTACACAGGGTAGTTAAATAAGTATATTTAATTTTTAGCAAACACTATTGTGGAGTTTTCGTTTTTGCCGGACATCTCTAAAAAGAAAATTATGTCACAAACCACTCTTAAGATTTTGGAGATAGACCACCATAGGTAGATATTACCGTAAACGTCATTATCCAGGTTACTTAGATAAATATATTTCATTTTGATCAAATGGAGTAAATAATAGTGTGAGGTCTGTGTTCGCATCTGATGTCCATACAAATCTGTTAAAAACTCATCCAACGATAGTGGAAATAAATCAGTAATCATATTTATTCTTCTTCTTCTTTCGTGTGAATCAGATGAGTTTGGTGTTGGCATTCGTTTCCCCGATATTTCCCCAATGTTTTTTAAGTTAGAAATCTTTCTGAAAAGACATCGGGTACTTACGGGAAAGACCACGAGAAGGTTGCCAACATCCCTAAGTGAAAATGATACTGTGGAACCGACTGGATTCGAACTTGGAACGCCCAGTCCGTGTCTTTATCCACTTAACCACCGTCACCTCATATATTTATTCTTAAACGACATAAATCGAAGTACTTGGTTCAGTATATTTTAACGCGATACATCAACTTTCTCCAAATTTCAGAAATAAACTTGACAACGACATATTCCACATTGAATATTCGCACGTCAAAGATTTTTCTAATTAAAAGTAAGAATATTATGCAAATATCATATTACTTTACAGAATAGTTTGACAATCATATTGTGGGTCCTATTTACGCCGGATGTCTATTAAAAAAATTAACAAATTCCTCTTATGTATATATATATATATATATATATATTATATTCACCATCGCTAACAAGCAATACACTCACTCGGCACCGACCCGAAAAATATGTTTTTAAATCCATATTTGTAACCGTTCGAAACACTGGTCTGCAGGGAGCTGTGAAGTGTTGAAAATGCCTACTTTGCTATACATCGATCTCTGACTTATAAACTTCATCCTGTATTCTTTGAATTGGATACTTTTATCCTCGGACATCTACGCGCACAGGATACACGAACTCAACTGAGCACCGTCGAATAATCAGCTTCTTAACAACAACATTTGAAATCCTAAAACCTTTGGGTATTCTTTTTCGAACATCTATTTCTAATATAAATACAGTTTTGTTTTTGACGGTGACTACCCTAACTTTTCGTTCTCTTCTCTACCAAAAGTTGGTTATCTTTTGTTTTTTTGTGTATAAATTTTTCTAAGTTAAATGTTGCCGGTAATATTTACAGTTAACTCACCGTTTTTTATCCTCTGATGAAAAGAGTTTGCCTTTGAAAATCCCTGAATTAAGGATATGAAACACCTTTCTTAGAACTTCTGATATTAAAATAAATATTGTATCTATATAACATTTTATTCTCATCGTTCATCTGTCGTATATATATATATATATATATATATATATATATACATATATATATATATATATATATATATATATATATAGCATAGATTTATGTAAACACAATTACATCATAAATCTGCGTTCCAAGAAATTAACAAACAACAGAGCTGTGTACAATCTTTTCACAACCCATGTATTTTTAATTTTATTATCAGATATCATCGTCAGCGCATGATATAGACATTAAATTAAAGGCATATAAACCACATAAATGGGCTAGATACCAACAACCTAAATTACACAGCAAATTAGATACAAAGAGAGGAGTTGATGTATATAGTTCACAAATTAAAGGAAACTGAAACATATTAATCATATTACAAAAAATATAAAAGTTATTAAGAGGAAATAACATTAACTATCTAATCATAAAATGAGAAAAAGGTTATAAAGGCTTTAACGTCTAATTATAATTTGTAGCGCAATTGGTAAAAAAGGTTAAAGTGAGAAGCCCATACATATATATATATATATATATATATATCATATTAAATTATATGTTACTATTTTACCTACGTACCACGTGGTTTCGAGCTTACGGCTCTAACGAGCGCAGGGAAATAGCAATCTCAGACGTCAACAGGGCGCGACCCCGGTTCACAGAGACACCTCGAATCTGTAAGCGTTCATTTATTTGGTCACGTGAGAATGTCATGTGATAGACAAACAAAATGCCGCTTTTATTCAAATTAATATATATATATATATATATATATATATATATATATATATATATATATTGTTGAATATAAGTGAAAACTTATGTCTAGATATCCTTTGGTAGATCCTTTAAATAGTCCGAATCAGGATTTTAGTTTCGGAGGGGAATTTATATAAATATATATATATATATATATATATATATATATATAGTTTAAAGAAGCTTTGAGTCATTTTAAACAAAAAGACAAAAGAAAAAAAAAGAAAAGTAAAATGCAGTTTAAATTCCCAGAGAAACTAACTAAATCCAAGATACTGCAGACTTAGCATTCGTTGGAAAATTAATAAATAAAAAAATAAATAAATGAAAAAATAAAAAGGGGGGATTTAGTATCTAAGAGTGAAACAAAAACAGGAGACCTTAAGCGTCTAATATTAACACGGGGATCATCAGCTTGTAACTGTTTCGGAGATTTAAAAACAGGACAGTTATAATATTCAGTTATATATATACCATTGGTACAAAATTTAGTTGTTTTTTAATTGCTAAAACGTTTGTATACAATTCAATTGTGCTCAATACCATGAAGAGTATATCACTGATAGTAATATTAATAATAACTAGCGGGACCCAGTGGAAATTCCACAGTGTTTTCTACATCAGTCTGTATAATTTACTGTTAAAAATATTATCCGGTGGCTAGAAATATGCACATATTTTACTCCAAAAAAGTAGAAACTTATATAGGAAAGTGATTCCCCACCCCTCCTAACATCTAAAATAATAACAAATTTCATTTTTTTTTTCATAGCGGATATTTTTTATGGATGGCTGTTTACATGTAATTTGCCAAAAAAGTAGAAACTTATTTTTAAGGGGTCGAAACACGGGAGGTGAGATTCGGTGGCCAAGAAATGGGTGCTCACTTTACGTAGAACTTATATAGGAAAGTGACCCCCCCTCCTAAAATCTAAAATAATAAAAATTTTCATAATTTTTTTTCATAGCGGATATTTGTTGAGGCTGTTTACATGTAATTTGCCCAAAAAAGTAGGATACTTTTTTTTTAGGGGTCGAAATACGAAAGGTGCACTTCTATAAATTTACCAAAAAAAATGTATTATTTCTTCCCCTTCCGCTCGAAATGTAGAAAACAAAATCTTAGCGGTTGGTTGGGATCGAACTATAAATCAGTCGGGCCAAAGACCAAAATACTACGTCGCTTACCGTTGCGCTAAAGGAAAATAATTAAAATATGATGAAGAAATTAGGCTAATTAAATGTTGTTAATAATCTAGGTGCGGCACGCATGCGCAGAGTGTTTGCCGGAAGCGTGACACACGTACGTACACCTTAGCGTATTAATATATAGATAACATATTAGTATGTATTAAATTTAGCAAAATTATTCGCGGTATAATTTACAGTTGTACCGACGCTTTGTTCTTATATACTGTTCTATAGCGAGCATATTTGTACTATTGCTTCGTAGATATTCACTTTTGTAAATAAGTTAGATATGGTTCGAAAAATGCAACGGGTTGTTCTGTATGATTGAAAGGCAATGTTATTGATTTAGCTTATGTCCAATTAGGGTATATACATGTTGAATTTCCGTTGTTTCAGGAATCTCAATGAAGAAACATTAATTGTTATGTCCTAGGGGGCGATAAGTCCGCTCGCGAAACCACTGTAGATAGTTCTACAAAAAACTCGCAACTAAACAAATGTATGTTCCATAGATATGTAAAGATATTATTTCAAAGTGAGAATAGCCGTTCAGTCTTTTCCCTGAATATACCCGTTTCCTGTGCGAAGAATATAGAGAACATCTCCGCAATGTTCACTTAGTATCCATCTGAATTTCAATATGAATATACAACAAAATATGCTTTTATACTTATTCATGCTACGAAGATTTACTGTCTGCTGCTGAAAAGTAACAATACAATGTGGATGTTTTTTTTTATTAATTTGAAAATGCTATTTCATGGTTAAACGTGCCTGACCAATGCAAATATTATTTACTAGCTAACCCGTTTCTCGCCATTACCCGGGAAAATTGAGTAAAACACTAAGGGAAAACCCCACGAGTAAATTAATGGGTAAAGACTAGAAAACTCTTTTTAAACAAAATTGATGAGTGAAAATGTCGTTTGTTATCCTTGTATTTCCATGTGTGTTGCCTATGGATTCAGTCGGATTATAATTATTTAAATATACCACCTCTCTCTCCCCCACAAACGCATATATATATATATATATATATATATATGTATATATATATGTGTGTGTATAGATATGTATATATATATTTATATATATTTTTACGCATATATATATGTTTATGTATATATATATATATATATATATATATATATATATATATATATATATATATACATATATATATATGTGTGTGTATATATATGTAAAAGGAGATTGTAGTTTGCTTGAAGCATTGCTGGTAAATATAAGTGCAGGTTTGTAATCCGATGCTGTAGCAATGCGATGTAGGTACCGGGAGGTGGAGAGGGTGAACAGAAACAAACGAGGAGAGAAAACGAGAATGGAATCTCAAATCTATTTATTTATATTTCACGTAAAAACAGATTAAATACCAAGACAGTAAATACTGTCAGGTAAATAAAAAGTTCCAGTACAAGGTAATCCTAAATTTTCGAAAGAAAAACTTTCATTATCAAAAGACCAAAAGTTAAAGATCGAACGGTCGAAAAAACGAGATGCACCGATGGGAAAAACCGAAATCAAACTGTTGACAAACTGTCGCAGAGGATTGGGAGTAGTAGGTACGCAGAAAATGTCAAAATTTAATTATATAATTATTCAGCTTAACTTATCTTATTAACATTTGTATATTTATATAATAATTATTATAATTTTTTATTTAATTTGATTTGATTTATTAACTTTTCTTTATTTATTCAATTCTAATTTTAAATTTTCGTGTGGGACGTTATTGTAATACGGACGGTCAAAAGGAGGTAACTTTGAACAAACGGAATATGGTTAGAAATAAGACTTGAAACTTGAAAAAAAATTGAAATCAATTGTGGAAAGAATTAACATCATGAGGATAGGAAGGAGCCGTTGGAAAGGAATGGGGGGAATTAAGAGGAACCTTAGGAAAGGGAAGGGGGGAATTAAGAGATAAAAATATACACACATATATACATATGAAGTGTAAATTTCTAAATACATATTTATTTTATTTTAAGGGTATTGTAAGGGTATAATACTCCTAGAACTAAATTTATATAAATTTATTCTATTTATTTATTTTTTGTTATTATTATTTATTTATATATTTATTTATTTATTATTATTTTTTTTAATTTTTTTTATTTTATATTTTATTATATGTATATATATATTTATATCTATACGCATGTATATATATATATATGTGTGTATATATATGTTTATATATATAAATATATCCGGACATATATATATGTGTGTGTGTGGGTATATATGTATGTATATATATAGTTATATATATATATATATATATATATATATATATATATATATATATATGTGTGTGTTTATATATATATATATATATATATATATATTTATATAAATATATGTGTATATATGTATATATATTTATATATATATATATACGCAGATTATATATATATAAGCAAAACTAGCAAATAGTTAAAATATATCGTCATGTTTATATTTTTAAATAGTTATTTTAAAGTTTTTTTTCTCCATTGTTAGAAATACTAGATTTAAAACAAAATGGTATGTAATTTAGAGGTACAGAAATAAAATGTTTGAAGTAATAATTCAAATCAAATGAGAAAATCATGATTTTGTAGTAAAAAAAAAATCAAATTCAATTCCATCCAAGAGGAAAGAAATAAGCTAACTTCATTTCAAAAAATAATTGTGTGTGCGTCTTTTTTAAAGATATTTTGGTGAGGGAACAAAGTGAATTAAAAAAAAAACTCAGCTAAGAGATTGCAAAACGTTTAAAATTAAATCAACTTTAACTTCCTTTTGCAAACTGTAATGAACTGTGATAATTCAATAACAATATAACAATTTAGAAGAAAGTGTAGTATCTGTTCTGATGTTATACATCGTCTATTCTGTCCTCGGTTAGTAGACTAAGGCAATTTTAACTTTGGTTATACTCCAAAGTTCTCATTTGGGGTAGGTGGAATACCCCACATGAAAAATCGACCTTGTGTCTAACTTTGCTCCTGTGGAATGTAACTAAATAGGAATATTTGTTTAGGGGTGTTTTTTTATTACATTGTGTACGTTTTTAGCATCCGAAATTCCTGTTTCAAAAAGCCGACATTCTATGCAATTATTCGATTCGTAGTTTCAAAATTACATTGAAATTTAAGATGTAGTAACACATATTAATAAAGATTTTTTTAAATATTGATTCATTTTTTAGGAAACTGCGTATTTTCTTTCTCTAAGTTTACTATTAAAGGAAACCACTGTTAGAATCACATGCAGGAAAGGAAAATAAAATATCTTTAAAAAATAGAATCGATATCAAATTAAATGTTTATGAATATTTTCAATTTGTTACTACATTTTAAATTGCAATGTAATTTTAGAACTACAAATCTAATAATCTTATAGAATGACGGTTTTTAGATGATTTAGGACGATTACTACGTGGACAAATACAAAGAAAAAACAACAAAAAAACAAAGCAATTTTAATTTGCAAATTAGTCAGCAAATGTTAATTTTCCGCTTGATACTTAATTTAAATGTTTCGATTTTTAGACTTCATCAGAAAAATAAAACTGCGCAATATTTTTGTTGTACTCGTACAGTCAACAATTATAATTGCAACAAAACAGCTGCTATTGCAATTACCTCCCTTGAACATAATTCAAAATATTTTAAGAAACGTTTTGGTAATGTATCCGTTTTATTATTTAATCACTTCAATTAATTACTGTTAATATCGATAAAACTGTTGCATATATATAGGGTGAATAGCGAACTAAAATTCGAAGTATATAACACTAAAAGGTAATTTATTATAAACAGTTTAAAATAGTTATGTAAATTTGACGTACAGAAACTTTTGTTTAGATCTTTAATCTCTAGTATATATACAGTATTGCTGAGTTTAATGTTGTATTATTTACTTAAATAAGATAGATCTCTTTTCATGTAGTATATATATGATCAATGAAAAACATTTATTCATTTATATATATATATATATATATATATATATATATATATATATATATATATATATATATTAGTATTTCATGTATCCACATACAATTTTACAAGGAGATATAATTTTTATGTATCAATTTTCAGTATTAAAATAAACAAAAACTAAACAAAAAAGTAACAATTTAAAAATTAAAACCTAAAATAGAAGTACAAGGAACCACGTGTTAAACTAAATTCATCAATTATATTGACACAACAAAGGAAACAGGATATAGGTTAATCTATCGAAAACAGAACAATAGAACAGGATACAGGAAGTAACACTAACACGAACTTTGTTCGTGGGAAGCCCAACGATTGGCTGAGAGAACAACAAAGAATCTGATTGGTAAACAAGCTAGCCATTTATATAAAAACACGCTGCAAAAATAACTCCATACATTTTAGCCTGAAGATTCCTCCCGGGGATGAAACGCGGGAGCCTCTGTGTAGCTTAATTGCCATAAATATATTTTCATAACTTACTATATATATGTTTGTAAACCTTGTAATTTAGGTTTAATCAATAATATTTGTAAAGAAAAATGGATAAAAAATCAGCAGAAACTTTTAACAAATGTATTACAACTGAACACAGAATAAATAATGAGTTAATTGCCGCTGTAACGCAAGATGAAATAAGATAGTCTGATCCGTGGTCAATGTTTTCTTTTCTCTCTCAGCAAGACCCTAGCGACAAGGGCGATAACTCTGAAATGGTCCAAGGGAGATAATTGTGTTTTTTTAGTTGTCCTAACATCTCACCGTTTTAGTCTTTAACTGTATCGAGCGCACCTGGGATCAACTTGGAGGTGCTTGACTCTAGTGCGACTGAGCTTTGACCCAGTCCTGGGAGGTCCTTTAGAATTCTCATCTGAATTTGTCTGCATGGGAGGTGGTGGAGATGGCAGTTCAAATGTGTCCATTAACAAATCAAGCAGAATGGTTGTTCTGTTGTCCACTAAGTTGCCTACAGAGTATCTGAGACGCAACTGGGTTTTGTGCCGTGCCCAAAATTGATTTCCGACTTGAACATCATACAGAAATTGTCCATGTATTTTGCGGATGATGCCTGATACCCAGTTTGGCCGGCCAAGTCTGTAATTCCGAGCAAACACTGGTGTGCCAACTGAAAATGTGTTTGTTTTGTTAGGGCTTGGTTGTTGCCTTTGTGGTTGGGGACGTAAAGCGTCCAGTGTGGTACGGAGTTTTCGTCCCATAAGTGCCTCTGCTTGTGATAGACCATTCTTCATAGCTCCATTTGGCGTTATTCTATATGAAAGGATGTAAGCATGTAGTATCTCCTCTGTTGTTCCCTCCCCTCTTGCTTTTAGTAGTGCCCTTTTGAAGGTGTCTACAAATCTTTCGGCTAGTCCGTTGGATTGAGGATGATACGGTGGCGACCGAACGTGTGTTATGCAACACGATTTGCAGAATAGTTGAAATGTCTCAGACGTAAATTGTGTTCCGTTGTCTGAGACTAAAGTCTCGGGTAAGCCGTGTTGACTAAATAGCCGCCGAAGTACTTTTATTGTAGACTGAGTGTCAGTCTGTTTCATTGGAAAAACTTCTGGCCATTTGAAATGGGCATCAACAACAACCAGAAAACTAAGGCCATTGATAAGACCAGCAAAGTCTATGTGTATTCTTGACCATGGTCGCTCTGGGTATGTCCAGCGATAATCAACAATCTGAGGTGGATTCTTCTGCGCTTCCATACAGTGGATACAATGTTTAACAGTATGCTCAATGTCTGTGTCTATGTTAGGCCAATAGACCACGCGTCGGGCTAGTGATTTCATTCGGTTAATGCCTGGATGGCCCGAATGTAGTTGCTTGTCCTAGTTTATTGGAAATAGCAACACGATTTGCAAACATCAAACAACCATCAATGACAGAAAGAGAGCCACTGCGCCGTTTGAACTGTTGGAGGTCTCCCGTGAGGTTAGGAGGCCATGTATGGTGAAGAAATCTGCACACTTTTTGTATCGTTGGATCTTGTGATTCTCGCTTTATATCATTCCTTGTTACTGGAATTGTCTGGATACAATCTGTGAGCGTGCGTTGAAAATCGTCCACGATGTTGATGGCAGAGATGACAGTGTCCTAATCTGTAACTGATTGTGCACTAATGAGTCGTGACAAGGAATCAGCTTGGCCGAATTCTGTTATCCGGCGGTACTGTATAGTGAAATCGTACCCCAGTAGAATGATTGCCCACCGTTGTAATCGGCTGGCTTAATATACCGGAATACCTTTTTTTGAGCCAAATATTGACAGTAGTGGCTTATGGTCTGTAAGAAGTGTAAAGTGACGCCCAAAAAACATCTTGTGGAATTTCTTCACAGCAAAAATCAGTGCCAGTGCTTCTTTTTCCACTTGACTTTAATTGCGTTCAGCGGGTCTCAGGGATCTGGCTGCATGCATGATTGCTTTCTCAGTTCCATCCGCGAATATGTGCGAGATTACAGCTCCAACGCCATGATTTGATGCATCTAATGCTACCACAATTTTCTTATTAGGATCAAAATGTGTGAGCAGTAGGTCGGAGTTAATGAGTGCTTTGATTTTGTCAAATGACTTTTGACAGTCTTCGGGCCAGGACCATTTTGTGTCTTGTATCAACATTTTGTTGAGCGGTGATTTGATGGAGTAAAGGCAAGAAACTACCGTAGTAGCTCACCAGTCCCAGAAATGCGCGTAGACCGCTTACCTCCGTTGGGGGTGGTATGTGTTGAATGGCTGTCACATTAGCAGGATCTGGACGACGACCTTCTCATCCTCGTCGCCAATTTTGTAAATTGATCTTATCTCATCCACGTCACCACTTTTGTAAACCTTGTAATTTAGATTTAATCAATAATATTTGTAAAGAAAAATGGATAAAATATCAGCAGACACTTTTAACAAATTTATTACAACTGAACACAGAATAAAATAATGAGTATATTGCTGCGACAAGGGCGATAACTCTGAAATGGTCCAAGGGAGATCATTGCGTTTTCTTTAGTTGTCCTAACACACACACACACAGACATATATATATATATATATATATATATATATATATATATATATATATATATATATATATATATATATATATATATATATATATATATATATATAACAGTTCTCATCAACTGAAGGTTATGGAAATATTTTTCTGCCTACGCAAAAACGTCCGTCGGAAATTGTAAATAACCAAACTTTAAAAAAAATGGTGAACATCGTGTCTTTGCGATAGTATTCCCACCATTTAAAAATGATAGGTTATTTATAATTGCTATTGTTGGCGTGAAGCCAAATATATAAGGTGCACTACGCACGGGTTACAGGTGAGAATTTCTCATCAAGTTTCAAGCCGTAGTTATTAATATTTTGGTACAGAAAAATTAGTACAACATTCGTACCGTCGGTTTCTAGCACACAAGGACTTAGCCATCCGGCTTTCTTTAGCTTATGTTGACATCTGTTTCGGAAATGTGAAGTCACGTGTCACTCTCGTTTGGACGCGTTATTTGCTTAGAGCGTTATGTATGTTTGTTTAAATTTAGTGTAAGTTGGGTTTAGTAAAGTTTGAAAAAAAAGTGGAAGGTTGAAAAGTAACAGTTGAGATTTAAAACTTGAGAAGATTTAAAAATATATAAAATAAAAAATGAAAAATAAAAATAAAAATATTTCTATATAAATCCCGTGAGCCAATGTTTATAAGTAGCGTATATTTTGCATATATATATATATATATATATATACATGCGCACGCACACACACACACACACACACACACACACACATATATATATATATATATATATATATATATATATATATATATATATATATATATGCTAAATATACGCTTCTTATGAACATTGGCTCACGGAATTTATATAGAAATATTTTTTATTTTGTTTATAAATATTATTAAAAGCCCACTTTACTAAGGCCGGGCACTCTGAGTGAGTTTAATCACTTACAGTACTACTTGCTTCATTGCGAGATCCAACACAGTTTGTTGTTGTAGATCACTATTAGCTGCTTGTTGTAAAATACTGCCAATCAGTTGCGTTTTATGATCAAAGTTCGCGTCGCTGACAGTCGGAAATTAACTTCCTGCACTGACGATTGTGTAAGCATGAAACATCGATGTATGTAGGTAATAAATAATTAATATTTATATATATATATATATATATATATAAAATAACCGACAACTCATCGAAGGGATCACTACAAAAATATCCAGACATGAGTTGTCGGTTATTTTTAATAATACGTGCCTTAGAGAAAAAAATGCTGCCTCGATACACACACATACACACACACACACATACACACACACACACACACACACATATATATATATATATATATATATATATATATATATATATATATATATATTGGTTCTCTTCAAATATGATCTGAGGTTAAGATCGAATTCTAACTCTGCCTGATGAGATCTCAGTTTATAATAACTGTTGATCGATAATATCGACATGCGCAGGTTTTGTACATGTCTGTGTAAATAAAAATAATCATATATACATATATATATATATATATATTTATTCATTTATATTTATATTTATATGTATGTATTAACCAGACAAATCTCCCGGTGTTATCTAGGAAATGGAGGAAATAAGTAATCACAAAACCCGGATGTTAATCGATCGGAAATTGCGGAAAACACTCTTTTTTCCATAAAATTCTAGACCTTATCCACTATGTAAAATGTTCGTAAATAGAAGAACGTTTTATTGTAAAATGACAACACTCATTGAATTAGAAAACAATAAACACGAATAGTTTATTAATGAGATTGTTTTTGCGAAGCAATATGTATATAATCTCCTATTTTCTAAATTTAGTGATGAGAAATGTATTCCAAACTTACGCGTGACAGACAAACATACGGACTGCCTGACGGACGGCGCCCCTTATACATATGTCTAGATGCTTAAACAAACTGAAAGGGAATTTCTCTTAGAATATGTGTTGGCTACAAGGAAATACCGGAAGTCGGAAGCCGGAAGCTGGCGAAATTCACCCAAATAGAATAATTAAAATGCTTTTTAATATAAACATAAATAAAATATACAGACAAACACAGACACACACAAACACACATTCTACGAAATAAATACAGAAAGAACAGAAAATAAAAAAATAAACTCTCAAACGCATACCGGAAATGTAAGAAAAAGGAATTGAAAATTACCATTTATATATAAAATGTTTAAAAACAAAAGCTGACCGCAAATTCCGAATATTTTTTTTCCTGAGTGACATGGGGGCGATACTTGTGTGTAGGGGCTGTGCCGCTATTTGAGTGGCAGTGCTCGCATTTTGTGGCTTCAAGGCAAAATGTTTGAATGTGAATATTTGCCGATCCAAATATCTTTTCCTTTTTCCTGCGGCAGACTGAGCTCTTGACACAAAGTCACTTTGTCCTCGCTTTAATATTCAAAAGGAAAACACTGGGTCAGGAAGGAGAACGAATTCAAAAAGCAAAAAAGGAATTCCCTGGGAATAAAAGTTGTCAGAATAAAACGTGGTATACATATCAACATAAATAAATACATAAATATATGATGTTGGTTGTCGACTTGTTACACGATTATGGTCATCGTTTGAGAAATAGACAATAAGGTATTTACGAAATAAAAATAGAAAATAAACTTTATTTCTTTTGTAGTATATGCGAACAACACTTGTTTTTTGACTACAGGATTCAGTATTCATATGAATAAATAACGGATAAAATCTTATTCCAATTTTAGCTTACGATATAAACAATTTTTTCTTACGATATAAACTACTTTAGCTTACGATATAAACAATTTTTGCTTACGATATAAACTACTTTAGCTTACGATATAAACAATTTTAGCTTACGATATAAACAATTCTAAGCGTGTGTTTATTTAGAATCTGTATGAATTTTACGCCTACATTTTTTGAAAAAAGTGCAAATAGCGGGCAGACAGAGAGACAGACAATCGCTATATATATATATATATATATATATATATATATATATAAAGAAATGAGGTTACCAACATATTTAAATTTGAAAAAACTTTCAAAAATTGTTTATTATTTTATTATTTTATAATTTTATGATTTTATAACGCGTACGGGCATCTTGGCTCTCTTCAGATATTATTTCTATTTGAAATTTCTTTTCAAATTTACAAATGTTGGTAGCCTCACTTGGTTAAACATATCATTTTTCTCTCGTCGGAACTGCACTACCCTTATTTCTATCTCTTTTTCTCTCTGCCTGTCTGTCTGTCTATCTATCTATCTATCTCTTTATCTCTCTCTTTCTCTTTATCTCTCTCTCATATATATATATATATATATATATATATATATATATATATATATATATATATATATATATATATATATATATATATATCCACACTATTAAAATGTAGGAGATCGGTTTTAATCTATAATAATGACTAATAGATTAAAATAAAAATGACAAACTTTTTTGATTTGGCCATGGGTGCATTTGTCTCTGCGGAGGCATCAGATTTATATACACACACTAATATATTTAGTAATAAAGATACTAGCCTATATAGAGATGATGAATTATCTATAATAAAAGATTCCAACAGGGTCAAGAGAGAAAACGTCAAAAAAACTATACATATAAAAATGAAAAATAGAAATAAGAGTAGAAGTTCTTGCCAACATAAAAATAACTCACTTTCTAAATGTCACTTAAAACGTAAATGTAAAACACTTACGAGTCATATTTAAACGATAAACCAAAGTTGAATCACCCCCATCAATCATAAAACAGATTTCTAATTCTAGCGAACGTAGGCTTTTCAATAATTTTAGCAACGAAAATGTATTTAAAAAATCAAGCAACATTTACAATGCAGCTCTAAAAAGTAGTGGGTACCATGATATGGAAATTAAATATAAGAAACAGGGCACCAATAATTATAATCAAATAACAATTAAATAAAAATAAATATACCCTGGTATACAAAGCCCTATAACAAGATGCTAAAAACTAAACTGGGCAAGAAATTCCTAAATCTCATTGAAAAACACTTTCCCGTAACCAATCCCCTGCATAAAATATTCCATACAAATATCCTAAAACTGTACTACAGCTGCTGCGAAAACTTAAACATAATAATTAAGGCACACAATAACAAAATACTAAAAGAGAACAGTAGAGAAGAAAAAATAACAAATCGCGTAAAAAAGTGACAGATATAGCAAAAATAACACTAAGAGGAACAGAAATATAAGCACTACAAATAGTAATAACCCGAACCCTGATTACAATCACCCTAATAAAAAGGAAAAACAATAGTAATGAAGAGAAAAGCTGTAACTGCATAACTCGAACAATGTGTCCACTACAAAATAAATGCTTAACCAAAAGTATTGTTATCAAACCACAATATTTGCCAAATAAAGGCCAAAAAACAAGAAGTACTACTCGGGTATAACATTCCTAAATTTAAAAACCAGATAATACGACCACAACAGCACATTTAAAAAACAAAACAAAAGACGCCGAATTAAAACAAGCACTAGCGGACCATAATTAGAAGCTCAAAGAAAGCAGGCGTTCACTGATAATCGAATCGAAAATAGTACGATAGACCAGTACATGTAGAAATTTAGACGACCCGTGTAGATTATGTCTGAATGAGAAATTTGAAATCCTAAACTTTAAAGACCCCCAAAACCTATCAAACTCTAAAAGTGAAATAGCAAACAACTGTTTACCCAAAATAAAATGTACCTTGGTTTAAAAAACATAAAAAAATAACTGAACAACTAAATAAATAAAAAAATTAAACGAAAATAAAGACTGGAATAGAAATACAAGCAAGAAGGTGTTATAATAAGGTCACCCATTATTTCGACACAACAAAAAGCAGAACAATAGAATAAGAAGTAAAACTAACTAACCTTTGCTTGTGAGAAGCCCAACGATTTGCTAAGAGAATAACAACCTACCTGCAAGCTAGACCAAACAATACCTGTATATATAAAAATACGCGGCTACACAAACTCCATGCATTTAAGTCTGACAGTTCCCTACGGGGATGAAACGTGGAAGCCTCTATGTAGCTTTATTGTCATTAATACATTTTCATAACTTACTACCTATCTATTCAGGTATTGAGTACTGTTGAAGTACATACTGACAATTGATATATAAGATATTATATCTCCTTATAACATTTTATGTGGATATATGAAATAAGAATATATATATATATATATATATATATATATATATATATATATATTCAATAATAAATATTACTCCTTGGGTCATATATTGAGCGAATAGGAATTTTTAAAGGTTAGATTTTATTGGATATCTGAATGCAAAAATAATAATTTTATGATCACTATTATTTAACTTTAGTGCATACAAAATGTTATCAACCGCCATTTTCAAATTATATTGTTATTTCTACGGCTATCAGTTTTAAATGGAAATATGACGATCCCAACTCTACTTGTTGATTCCAAAATGGCGGCTTGATAATCAGTCCACATTATGTCCGATGTATGGAGGTTCTCTGATTACCTTCTTTGATGTGAGTTTTGCGTATTTTTGCCTTGTTTTTTTTTCATCTTTCTTCTTTTTGCCTCTTTTCTTCCTTTTTGCTTGGGCCAGTGTGCTTTTTTTATTATTAAGTAAAGGTTTCTGATTAGCAGCCTTCAAAAACTAAGGACTATATTTTTGTTTGCAGGTTGTGAAACGTTCGTAAGACGGAAAATATGAGCATTCACTGAAATAAAAAAAGATTAATTATGATTATCAACTGACGATTTTTCCTCGGTTAGTGGAATGCATCCATTCAATATATATCCTCTGAAGCCGGAAACATCACTTCATTGAGCTTGTAATCTGAAACAATTTGGTGTATATAATAAGGGATATATACCTGAAAAATATATATTTTCATATAATCATATATATATATATATATATATATATTACTATGAATATTTTTTAATATTAAAGTGCTTTTTTCACATACAGACGATGTCGTTTCGGGCTCTCTTAACCTCATCAGTGTAGAAATGACAGATGCAGGCGGTCACATGAGCTCGAAAACCGTTCTTAGATTCAAGCTAGAATCATGAGACAAACACTCATGACCACATGGCCACGGCACATAATGTAATTGAAATTAAGATAAACTTACCCGGGAGGCAAGAGAAGTGGTTTGTCGTCTACAGTGCTTAACACTCGAGTGGAACTTGCTTATTGTAGAAATATATAAATATTTATATAATTGTACACAAACACGTGTTTCGTCGTTAATAGCTTTTCAACTTAGCTAGAAATAACGATACACTAAAACTTGATTTTATTGAGACGATACATTAAGATTATCTTCCATCGATATCTACGGTTTCACAGATACATTGGAAACTCATCGAGTATGTCTAAACATACCGAATGTAACCGATTCTTCAGTCAATGTTCTGGTAGTGTAAATCACAAGACTAATGTTGGACTAAAATTAAGAATCCTTATATATTTGCATCCAAGTAACAATGAATACAAATTCTTACCAGTAAAATACATAGCCCTACATAATGACAATAAAAGTGTAAAAATTTGGGAATTTCCTTGCTTTTGTACACTTAGTGCATATGAATTTTCATCTTAACCCTATTAAGGGCATATGATTTCAGTATACTGGCATTTTTCATGGAATGTCACTACTTTTGTAAAGGCTATGCCTCAATAAAATGCCTTCTTATAAGGTTTTTTGGAATTTTCTGGAAAACTAAGGTATATGGTAAACTGAAATTAAAATGCCATCAACTAGACCCTAGAACTTCTATCTCTGCCAACAATCAGCTGAATCCATCACATAGTTGATGAGATACAGGGTGCCATATACGTACGTACACACAAGTAACATGATTTAATGATTGAACTTTCTGGATCTCTGGGTTGCCTTGACTAATGATGCTGAAATTCTACACACTTATAGAACCTATCAAATAAAAATTTTGTGCAAAGTTTTAACTAATTTGCTTTATTGGTTTTTGAGTTATGATTGATCAAAGAAATGAGATTTCCAGCATAGGCCATTCTTGAGTCTATTAAGGGATAGAGCGGCTCGCGCCTCCCTTGATTTGCATCCAAGTAACAATGAATAATTCGTACTAAATTGGGGTAGGCTTAAAAATATGCGTCTGTGTGTTTCTCGTCTATACGTAACTTTGATAAATACACGTTGAATTATTTACTATTAATCAAATAGCTATTGAAATCAAAAATAAAATATGGGAAAACTAAAACAATATTTTCAAAATTCTATTTAGAAGAAATTAAAATAACTATATTCTTAATTAGTTTTCTCGAAGCACTCAACTCTGTAACATTTCAACACCGGGGAAATACGGCTAGTTGTATAATATTTCTCAGATTTTATGAAAAGATTTTTGAAATTCAACATCTCAAGTTACAATGTGGGAAACAAATTTACAAATATAAATTTAGCATTCAACAGAAAGGTTCATAGTAACAACATAGAGAGGCTATTGTGTCTATTTTTATAGACAGAATTTCCCTAGTACGAAAAGGATAATAACGCTTAGTCTGCTAGATGGATGTTCACTGTTGCGTGACACGGGAAAGTACAGCATAATTCAACTGGGGATGTCTCTGTATCAACTATGCGTGAATCGGTGACACGGCTTGACATTTACAAAACATTGTTGGAGTGGTTGTTGAAGTTGCACAATAAGCCACACACATTGCAACAGCACAGGGATAATATTCGATCTGAAATAAGAGGAAATTATCCAAGAAAGAAGATGAAAGTAATAAGGTACGCCATTCAATTTTATTTATCTACCTCCCACAAGATGTGACACAAGGTCCGGAAAGTGGGATTAGATAAGCCAGCGCTCGATAGGTGATCACTCTGGCCATTTAAAAATTGCCTGGGAAGCCCCGTCGGCATTCCCCGGTAGGGGCGTCTTAGACAGTAGGCAATAAACTTACTCCTCCCCAAAGAGGGGAGGCAAAGTCTGGGAGGATGCACCTTCTAGAACTGCACAGGAAAGCGTGCAGTATCCAGGTACGCCATTCAATATATAACAATGAGATTTACATAAATATATCAGTTATCAGAACTACCTGAAAATACTCTATTGCATGTTTTTATCAGCATTCGTTCATGTAACATTTAACCGTTTAAATATATCAGTGATTTATAGGTCACACTTTCTCTATGCGAGAATCAAAATAAGTTCAGCAATATCATATAATATATTTTATGTAATATATTTTATGTAGTATATGTTAAGAACTTTTTAATATTTTTATCTTTTTTAATATATTAGAGTCATTGAAGGTATTCAAGACAAAAACAAAAGTATCCATGACCGTGGGAAGTTAAAGGTTACGGAGGGTCGATGTGTGAGTGAGGACAGAGAGTCAATAATGGATGTATATCTACAGGAGTGAGAAAATACCGCGTGAGACTAGGCAGTCTGATTGAGATTCGCAACAATTTGATCAGAGAGAACGCGAATGTAGACAGACACGGACGTATAGCATAAGTTATACCCTGGAGTTTGTCAAACTATCACCATCAACTTTTTT
>OY744530.1:109642060-109694560 GCA_963556195.1 Sepiola atlantica | reverse complement strand
ATACCTCAATAGGTTGCAGAAATAACTAACTGAACACATGGATGTGAAGCTGTTTTACTGAAGTTATCGAGCACCCATGTAGGGAAGAAAATTGACTTTACCGTATGTGTAATATATATATATATATATACATATATATATATATATATATATATATATATATATATATATATATATATATATATATATATATATATATATAGCATAGATTTATGTATCTTATGTTGATTATGAAATAAATATATATAGAAACAAATATATAAACGAACAAATTAAAAATAATAAATAGCAGTAATTAGAGAGTAAGATAACAATTATCAAAAGTTCATAGGATGCTTTTGCTTCATATGGTAATCATTTTAAATGGCTAAGTGAAGTAACTTATGAATCACCCTGTATATATATATATATATATATATATATATATATATATATATATATATATATATATAGTAGGTACAGTTTTTAATAATAGTCGTTGGACCCTTTTATAAGTGCAAGAAATCGAGCAACGGAATACTTTAATGCAATTAGGAACATTCTCGTAGATTGTGAGAAAAGGAGTTTCGGCAATTACATTTATTGGTAGAATGGTTTATTTGATTTATGTTGCGGAATTAAAAGTACATTAGAAAAGCTTTAACGATCTTAATTGGTTCAAATTTGCTAATAGTATAATTTTGTGTCACTCACTTGAGATATAAATCTTCATTGGGGCTCATCCATAATCTGCAGTAAATCTTGTGTGAGGCTCAAATTGCGAAAGGATTAGGGTTTAAGGCTAACCAAAAGTGTATATCAAATCTTTCTTACGGATTGCCTACGTACAATCACTATTAAATCCATCGTTAAGATCAAGTTACCGAATTATTTTTTTTTAAGGATCACAGAAAATCTATTAAATACTTTATAAGGATCACGGGAATATACTCTGTATTAAATCTTTCTTTGGTGATCAAGTTTTTCAATGATCATTTCTTAAAGATCACTAAAATTTAATCGAAACGTATTGCATACATCACTAGAGTAGATTCCTTTTTAACACGCTCCCTCAAACTGCATATTCACTTCAAATATATTTTCTTATCTCCGATCGAACATGATTGTACTTTTCTCTTGCTAAAAGAGTAGTCCGGCGGCCATTTTCTATTCTTAACCATTTACGTTTTCAAAGTAAGACTAATGAGTTATAGACGGTTTTGGACATTCTTATTTATTAGCTTAGTGCATTCTATATTAGATCAGCATCGTTCCGACTATAGAAGGAGTGTCTCATCATACTAATATAACTATTGAAATACATATAGACACACAGACAGACGTCACTGAGATTAGTATCGATTTTAATTTTATCCATTTAATTGTTGGGTCTGGGCTTATTTCTAAAACAATACTTATTGGCAACGATGTACTGACTAACTTATATCTAAACTTTCCACAATGGTGATAACGTGATAGCGCCAGAAATACCTGCTAACATAGCTCTGGTAGAAAATTCAGGAGTAGTTGGCATCAGGATCCGTCGTCTTCTTGTCGTCTCTGCCTCTGCATGTGACAAGAGAAGACGAGTTAAGTGTGGAACGGCAACTCGAGAGAGTGAAAGTTGCAAGGTTGCTTTTGTGCTATTCCTTTACGTGTACTGGCACAAACCTTCCCCGACTTCGCATGAAACTGGGGGTAAATATCTGCAATCCTGGAAGTAACAAATAGTTGAGACCACTGATGAGGGCTTTATGCAGACCATATATTCTTGAGGCACGATCTTCGTGAGTTTTATGCAAAAATCTGACTCGCCGAGCAAGCAAACAAAACAGACGATCCATTGCTGACAATAAATTGCTACTTTACTGATAGATGAAGATAAATTTCAGGTTCATAACTTTACCAACAGCATTAGTGAAAAAACAGAACAAATCCGATAGCATCTAGTTGTCTCCAGGAAAAAGGGCTGCTCCGAACCAATACACAGATAAGTATACTAAACGCAATTTCCGCCTTTGACAAACATTTATCTATTTATTATATTTCACCTTGGCACAAAACCGCTGAAACCAATTTCCTTAGTAACAGTACTTTTTGTACTTTTCACGGTTTCTACGAGCCAGTTAATCTGTATAAAACCCTTTTTTGTAGAGCTATGTTTGTTTGTCTATTGCTTAAACGACTAATCGGGGGACGTCAAAATCCCCACAGAAAGACTAAAGAAAATGCTATTTCATATGTACACGTGACGGACAGTCCGACAGACCCATCCTCTTGTAGGGAGACCTTGGACGTCGTGCGAAAATGACGCCAAAAATAGAAGAAAAAGAAAATGATGTTCGCCTGTAAATTATAAAAGTGTTTATTTCTTATCGTCGTGTCGTCTTATCGTGAAATCTTCTGGTAAACAAACATCGTATGTGCATTCAGTAAAAAGATGTCGTTTTGCTCGAAATATGCGACCGAGACGTTTGAAACAATAACAAACACGAGGGCGAGAAGGGCGAAGTCGGTGCCCGTCTTGGCAATCCGGTTATGTCAGTGACCAAACGTGGAATGATAACAGAGACGGAACAAGAATTCGACAGAAAAATCAGTGAAAGTTTGGGAGATTAAAAGAGCAATTCAATTGTCATGACTTGAGGTTGCAAGTGTTGAGAAGTGGAATGAAAAGTAGTTGCATTTGTTTGTATTTGAAGGAGATAACATTAAGAAATAGTGATAATACGTGTACCAGTTTGATAGTTATAGAAGACGTAGGAATAGTAGAGGGTGTAGTGGTAGTAGTAGTAGAGGGAGTAGTAGTAACAGTAGAGGGAGTAGTAGTAATAGTAGAGAGTGTAGTAGTAATAGTAGAGGGTGTAGTAGTAATAGAAGAGTGTGGAGTAGTAGTAGTAGTAGTAATAGAGAGTGTAGTAGTAATAGTAGAGAGTGTAGTAGTAATAGTAGAGGGTGTAGTAGTAGTAGTAGTAGATAGTGTAGTGGTAATAGTAGAGGGTGTAGTAGTAATAGTGGAGTGTGTAGTAGTAATAGTAGAGTGTGCAGTAGTAGTAGAGAGTGAAGTAGTAATAGTAGAGTATGTAGTAGTACTAGTAGAGAGTGTAGTAGTAATAGTAGAGAGTGTAGTAGTAATAGTAGAGGGTGTAGTAGTAATAGTAGAGGAGGTAGTAGTAATAGTAGAGGAGGTAGTAGTAATAGTAGTAGTAATAGTAATATTAGTAGTAGTAGTATTAGTAGTAGTAGTAAGAGTATTACTTGAAGAAGAGAAGTACTTGCAGTGAGATAATAACTAGTAGTAGTAGCTGGGGAGAAGTAATAGTAGTGCTACTACTACTACTACTACTACTACTACTACTACTAGTAGTAGTAGTAGTAGTAGAAGAAAAACCGTAATACTAGAAGTAATACTATAGCTGGTAAAAACCTTAGAAGAAACAAGTAGACGTAGAAGTAGTAGTTGTAGAATAAAAAATAGAAGTAGAAGAAGTAGTAGCAGTAAAAGTATTACATTAGAATATAGCAACAATAGTAGAAGTAGGAGTAGTAGTAGATTAGGAAATAGTAAAAGTGGTAGAATATTAGTAATACTACTAATAATAGTAGTAGTAGAAAAAACAAAAGTAGCAATTGAGATAGTTGTAGAGAAATTAGTAATAGAAGTAGTAGAAGAAACAGTAGAAGTTATAGTAGTAGTACTAGTAGTAGTAGAGATAAGGTAGTAATAGGAAACGTAATAACAGTAGTCGTAGAAAAAAGTATAAGTAGTAGTATAGTAGTAGTACTGTAAAATAAATAAAATAAAAATAGAAGAAAATAATTAACAGTAGTAGATAAATAGTAGTAGTAGTAGTAGTAGTAGAGGTAGTAGTAATAGTAGTACTTGAAGAAGAGAAGTACTAGCAGTGGGGGAATAACTAGTAGTAGTAGCTCTAACAACAGAAGAAGTAGTAACAAAAGAAGTAATATTAGACGTAGGAAAACGATATAAGTGTAGGAAGAGGGGAGCAGGAGGAGAAGAAAGGAAGTCGTAGAAGCATATGTAGTAGTTGTAGTAAAATTGGAAGAATAAGAATTACAATAGTATAAGAATGTAGTAGTAGAAAAATGAAAAGAAAAAGTAGTAGTAGCAGTTATAGTAGTAAAAGTATATGTAGTAGTAAAGAAGTAGTATTAATAATAGTAGTATAAGTTGCAGTAGTATTAACAAGACATTAAGACGAGCGAGAAGAAAAATACTATAGTTGTGTGAAGAAAGTAAAAAGAATACGGAAGAATAAAATAATAAAGAAAATGGTAAAGGAATTGTTCTAGCAATACTTTAGTTCATAACATTAGAAAAGAAAGGCAACAGAATTAAGCAGATGATGATGATGATGATGATGATGATGATGATGATGATGATGATGTTGATGACGTCATCGTCACAGTATTAAAAAAAAGAAAAAAAAGGAAAAAAGAAGAAGAAGAAGAAGAAAAAAGAAGAAGAAGAAGAAAAAGAAGAAGAAGGAGATCTGGAAAGGCAATATGTGAAGAAGAAGCAGAAAAACAGAAGAAGAAGAAGAAGAAGAAGAAGAAGAAGAAGAAGAAGAAGAAGAAGAAGAAGAAGAAGAAGAAGAAGAAGAAGAAGAAGAAGAAGAAGAAAAAGAAGAAGATGAGAAGAAAGAGCTCTGGAAAGGCAACAAATATGAAGAGGAGGGAATGAAAATTAAAAAAAAATAATCAAAAGGTAATGACAGTCGTAATTAAAAATGAAGACGATGTATGAATCAAAAGTAGAAAGAGAAAGCAAAACGAAAACGAAAAAAGGAAACAGAAAATGAAAATAAAATAAAATGGTGGCAATGTAAGATAAAAGGGACGACACATTAAGAAGAAAATGGTTAGAAGGAAAGGAGAGAAACATCTTCTATTTTTTTCAAAATTGCGTTCCAATTCATTCCCAGGGAGATTATCTAAGGAACGAATAAATAACAGACACGTTAAAGAAGATAAAAGCAACTGTTTACTTGTGACCTTTGAATCTTTCACAGTTAATCGGTTAGAAGATGTTGGAACGAAAAGTACATCGCACCACAGCAGAAACATTGGACATGTAAGAGCATACAACATCTATATATATATATATATATATATATATATATATATATATATATATATATATATATATATAATCAGGGTCTTTGATCACTCCTAGAAGAGTGATCTCTCCCTGCTTTCAGACACTTTATTCTTGACTGTCATTCAGTGGGTGTTGCCATAGTCCCCACGCTAGGCACTGTGGGTTGGATATATATATATATATATATATATATATATATATATATGTATGTGTATATGTATGTGTATGTGTATATGTATGTGTATATGTATGTGTATATGTATGTATATATGTATATGTATATATTTATAAATAAATATTTATTAAATATTTTAATACTTACAGGCATCGCCGTTTCATGCTAACGCAATCTTCAGTGTAGGAACTAATTCTCAACGGTCGGTGGGCGCGAACCCCGATCACAAATCGCCACTGATTCGCAGTCGAGAGTCTTATCCCAATTAGTTAGTAAATAGCGAGAAATTTAAATGGAAATGGCGAGTCGGCGGCTAGATTTACCCAAACAGTTTTAGAGTGATCTACGAACGGCGTTCGGATTGTGCATGTAGCTATTTGCACTTCTTGTAATTAAAGTTACTCAAGAGTGCCCTGCCTTTGTTGGAGGGGGCTAATAAAAAATAAAATTTATAAATAAATATTTATTTATTAAATATTTTAATACCTACAGACATCGATGTGTCATTCTAACGCAATCTTCAGTGTAGGAACTATTTCTCAACGGTCGGTGGGCGCGAGTGTGTATATATATATATATATATATATATATATATATATATATATATATATATATACAACGGAAGTATATCTATCCAAGGACGGGTAACATCTCTCTCTATATATATACATAAATATATATATATATAGATACAGTTTAAGTTAATCATATTTTTACCTACATACGCTAGCGTTTCAAACGTTTACTCTCTTTTTCTCTCTATATATATATCTTTCGCTCTCTCTCTACCTCTCTCTCTCTCTCTCTTTCTCTCTCTCTCTCTGTATATATATATATATATGTATGTATGTATAGATACGTATGTTTGTATATATATATATACGTATATATATATATATATACATATAATTCCTGGTTTCGTTTCGTAAAAATAAATAAAACACAGTGCTCGATTTTTTAAAACAAGAACAGGGTAATATTTATTTATTAATAATATTACAGAGATCAGATCAACAAGTTTTCCTTGAGTTTCAAGCTATAATAAAGGATTCCAACAAGATCAAGGGAAAAAAAATAGGGCCAAGAGTAGAATGTCACTTTAAACTTAATTGAAAATACTTACGATCCATATTTAAACGATAGCGCTAATCGAATATGAGTAAACCCACAGTCCAATCACCTCCATCAATCATAAACCAGATTTCTAATTCTATCGAACGTAGACTTTAAAAACAAAAAAACGCCGACAAAATACACCATTAGCCAACAATTATTGGGAACTCAAAGAAAGCGGACGCCTACCAGTCATCGAAAGTAAAATAGTACGACAGGCAAGTACATGTAGAAATTCAGACGACCCGTGTAGATTATGTCTGGATGAGAAATTTGAAATCCTAAACTTAAAAAAAAACACAAAAGCTATTAAACTGTAGAGGTGAAATAACAAGCAACTGCTTACACAATATAACATTTACTCTAGGTTAAAAATACATAATAAATAAATAAAAACGCTAAACTAAACTGACACCTAAAAATAGAAATACCAGCATGCACGTTTAAATTAAGGTCACCTACCAATTCAACACCACAAATGAACAGGGATGAGGCACTCGATACAAAACAAAAGAATAGGAAGTAAACTCAACCGAACTTTTGTTTGAGAGAAGCACTATGATTAGCTAATGAAAGCATTAACTCGTTGGACGGAATAACAAAGACTCTGATTGGTTAACTTGGTAGACTAAACACCACGTGTATGTATAAAAACAACCGACAACACAATTTGAATTCATATACTTTTCATATCGAAAAAAATGGGAAAGATTTAATAAGTTGAATATAAAGCAAACGTATAATTATTCCAAAAAAGATACACACATTTTAATAGCTGATCATTCACCAAATCCTCATTTCTGTTAAGTCAGAAATAATGTGTAAGTAATTCATGGCACCCATATTATATTTTAATATCTAAAATATGTTTTAGCATGCTACAAGAAGTTGGAAAATTTTGTACTATGGTTAGCCTTATTTCTTCGTGGGGGAGTGCACATGATATGAGACGAAATAGATAAATACTTGTTCTTTTGTTAAAGAATTCTCCACACGTTTTTTGTAACATATTTCACTTGCAGATTGTTTTTTTTATTGAAGACTCGAAAAACACAAAAAGGTTGTTTTACTACTCACTTTACTTTGATGCTCCAAAATTTTCTCACGCTGTTCCAGCCATGAAAGCCAGCCGAACTACGCCTTCACTAATCCCGTTCAGACGTTTTCTATTTGCTCGCTATTCAATTTTTAAAAAAACTTTTTTGTATCCATGCTATAGCCTGTGTCTCCACATACCTAACAAGCTAGAAATTACATTAATAAAATGTTAAAACCTAACAATATCATGTTCGTATTCCATCAACGTATTCTACCCCCAAATTCCTAAACCTCCTCTCGTACTTTTTTGTCACCATTTGTCTAACCTCACCTCCACTTACCCCCAACCTACCACGTGCCGTTACAAATATACTACGCATTCTAACAGAGTGTTTCAAACTTATCTGCTCACGTGACTTAGCCTCAACCAATTTAGAAATAGGTTTTCTTCAGTATGTTCAAAATAAACATCATAGAATACCGCGAACATCAACGAGGCCCAGAAAAACGTAAAAGTATAATTAAAAAAACATGTTGGGAATATACTTTAAATTCTCCCCGAAACTAAATTTTAGTAACATTTTAGTATTATTATATGATTTGGATTATTGTTATCATATTGGATGTTATTCTCACAACGTTTAGGCCGATATAATCACCGACCTTCTTCAAACGCGTCTCGTAGAACTTCGGGATATTTTTGTCGAACTTAAAAATCGGTACGGCATTTCTAACTGGACCCTTTAATTTAATATACGGAAGTAAATTGCTGTGGTTTCATCATCTATGACTGGAGAGACTGGGGACACCGTATTGCAACGGATACAGTGCTAAGTATAATCAGTTATAAGTGACAGTCTTCTGGGGTTGAAGGTTCGAACCTCAGTGCGATGAAACTAAAAATATAATCAAAAATTAGTTAAGACTTCTACCTGGTTATGATTGACGAAATCAGAACAGTCTACCTTCGTTGATGAAATAAAGGCTCAGTTTGATAAACCATACTGTTGTAGACCCGTGCTAGGGGTCACAAAGATAACAACCACAAATTGTGACAGGTTAAAATATACAATGTATTTATTCATAGCAATACAGTAACGCCACTAAATGTGGTAGGAGATGACCGGATTCCTACCATGCGGTAAAACATGAATAGGAATGTCCTCAATATTTAACACCTACCCACATTAGGAGTATGTGACACAAGGTCGGAAAGTGGGATTTGAAAAGCCAGCGCCCGAGAACGTGAGCGCTTTAGCCATTAAAAATTGCCTGGACAGCCCCGTCGGCATTCCCCGGTAGGGGCGCCTCAGGCAGTAAGCTATCAACTTACTCCTCCCCAAAGAGGAGAGGCAAAGCCTGGGAGGGTGGACCTCCTAGAACTGCACAGGACAGACCCATAGACCGGCGGAATCATGCCCCGAAGGCCAAGACAACACCGGTCTATAGGGTGTAGTATCCATCGGAACAGATACCACACGTGGACTCTCACATAATAGGAATGTCCTCGATATTTAACACCTACCCACTATAGGAGTATGTGACACAAGGTCGGAAAGTGGGATTTGAAAAGCCAGCGCCCGAGAATGTGAGCGCTTTAGCCATTAAAAATTGCCTGGACAGCCCCGTCGGCATTCCCCGGTAGGGGCGCCTCAGGCAGTAAGCTATCAACTTACTCCTCCCCAAAGAGGAGAGGCAAAGCCTGGGAGGGTGGACCTCCTAGAACTGCACAGGACAGACCCATAGACCGGCGGAATCATGCCCCGAAGGCCAAGACAACACCGGTCTATAGGGTGTAGTATCCATCGGAACAGATACCACACGTGGACACTCACATGATAGGAGTGTGCTCGATATTTAACACCTACCCACGTTAGGAGTATGTGACACAAGGTCGGAAAGTGGGATTTGAAAAGCCAGCGCCCGAGAACGTGAGCGCTTTAGCCATTAAAAATTGCCTGGACAGCCCCGTCGGCATTCCCCGGTAGGGGCGCTTCAGGCAGTAAGCTATCAACTTACTCCTCCCCAAAGAGGAGAGGCAAAGCCTGGGAGGGTGGACCTCCTAGAACTGCACAGGACAGACCCATAGACCGGCGGAATCATGCCCCGAAGGCCAAGACAACACCGGTCTATAGGGTGTAGTATCCATCGGAACAGATACCACACGTGGACACTCACATGATAGGAGTGTGCTCTGTTTGAGTCTTTGCAACCATGGTATTTATTATAGATGGTTGCTTCCATTAGTTCTTCAATAGGGGTGATTTGTACCCCACAACACATACATATACCCGAGTTCGACAAGGTTAATAATGTCGGTGGTTACATCGGCCGAACCGTTGCGAGAATAACATTCAAGATGAGCAAAGTAACCGAATTAATCCAAATTATACAAATTATCAATGTTCATCTAAAAACTTCCGAAACATTTGAATATCTTTTTTTTATTTTGTTCAAAATGAGTTATCAGCTGCTCAGTTAAAATAATTCCAAACTAAGAGATAGAGACCTCTACAGACACTATATGAGAATATATAGATATAATTTGATTCTACCACATGGTAAACTATTTATTTTTTATTTATTTTTATTTTTAATTACATCTAATTATTTATATTAATGTTTTGATGACACTATATGAGAATATATAGATATAATTTGATTCTACCACATGGTAAATTATTTATTTTTTATTTATTTTTATTTTTAATTACATCTAATTATTTATATTAATGTTTTGATGACACTATATGAGAATATATAGATATAATTTGATTCTACCACATAGTAAACTATTTATTTTTTTATTTATTTTTATTTTTAATTACATCTAATTATTTATATTAATTTTTTGATGACACTATATGAGAATATATTGACATATGTATGACAAGTAAGCTACGGAGAAACGTTTCTGTTTCATTTCCCGAATGAATCCGTTAACCGGAATGCGAATACTTGCATTCATCATCTCTTTTTCATAAGCAACTCGTGCTTGGATTAACTTTAACTAATTACAGCTTTTAATGTTATTACTTATATTTATACTAATCATTTCCTGTTTATTTCCATTATCTAATAAATTTTTCTGGTTTACATTCAGGTTTGAAAGTGCTTTATTTTAAGTAGGTCAAACAATAAGTTGTAATTAGTTACAATACATTCGCTAAAATAATATGTAATTAAACATTATTTTATACATTTCTCAATGTTATAAAATTAATATATATATAGAAATGAGGTGTACAATATTTCTCCTATCAAGAAATACGTCATTACACCTGCTAAATAAAGCTAGTAATTTATAAAATAGAAATAGAAGCCTTTATCAATGCAAGATTAATCATTTTTATTTTTATTTTACTTTAATCTTATTAATTTCGGAATAAAATTCCATCATCAGAGTTGACCAGTATTGTGTCATTTTTTTTTCATCAAAAAACAAGAATAAACAAAAATAAACAAACTTTTTTTTCTTTTGTTTCTTTGATAAATGTCCTTG
The DNA here is from genome assembly GCA_963556195.1 of Sepiola atlantica. Classification (NCBI taxonomy): domain Eukaryota; kingdom Metazoa; phylum Mollusca; class Cephalopoda; order Sepiida; family Sepiolidae; genus Sepiola; species Sepiola atlantica. The sequence continues at coordinate 109,683,631 of OY744530.1, read as the reverse complement.
GTGTGATGTATCCACGCCGATGACGTTGGCGGTTATGAATTCAAATTCTGGTTGTAGAACGAAGAAATTTGCGTGCTAGAGTTTAATGAAATAGGTCGTTCATTTAAAGCATACCTGGGTCAGTATTAAAAAATTGATATAGAAGCCTCTATCAATGCAAGATGAATCATTTTTATTTATTTTAATCTTATTAATTTCGGAATAAAATTTTATCATCAGAGTTCAACAGTATTGTGTCATTTAAAAAAATAATGACACAATACTAGTCAACTCTGATGATGAAATTTTATTCCGAAATTAATAAGATTAAATAAAAAATAAATAAAATTATTAATCTTGCATTGCTAAAGGCTTCTATTTTCAATTTTATAATACTGACCCAGCAATGCTTTAAATGAACGACCCATTTCATTAAACTCTAGTAATTTATGTTTTTCTTCGGATAAGAAAGAAATAACATTTTTTAAAGAATATAATCAAATTACTTATCGGCCTTCGTACGGGTTGAGCGACTGTTTATTAGCCTCCACAGCGGGGGCAGAGTAAAAACACATGTTGGGAATACATTTGAAATACCCCCTAAAAGCAAATTTATTATTTGGATTATTGTTCTCATATTGGATGTTATTCTCACAACGTTTAGGTTACTATAACCACCGAAAATCTTCAAGCGTGTCTCATAGAACTCCGGAATATTTATGTCAAACTTAAAAATCCTGGTGAAAATCTTGAACCCCTAAAATGGGAACTCTGGTTTGGGAATATTTTTTAAATTTGCTTCAATCTAAAAGAATTTATGAATCACAGGCTGATGACAGAGTAGATGAAATGTAGTATTAAAACAGATGCTACACTTTGAATTATTTATTTGGTGTAATGTAAAATTACAATTGAACAAATTGTGAACGAAGCCATCACAAGTTGGTCGTTATTCGCTGGTTATCCTCTGTCGATCTTAATCTTAGCTGCAGTCTCTATAATACTACATTCATTCTATTCTTTGACATTAGTAAAAAAAAATACGTTTGCCTTCTGATTATTGATTTACTCCTCTCCAATAGTTAGGCACAAGGCCAGTTTTTATCTTACTCCCACAAGTAAGATGTGACCCAAGGTCGGGTCGGGAGAGTGGGGTTTAAAAATTGTCTGGGCAGCCCCGTCGGCATTCCCCGGTATGGGCGCCTCAGGCAGTAAGCAATAAACTTACTCCTCCCCAAAAAGGGGAGGCAAAACCTGGAAAGGTGGACCTCCCAGAACTGCACAGGACAGACCCATTGACCGGCGTAAATCAAGACCCGAAGGCCAAAACAATACCAGTATGGGGTGCAGTATCCATCGGAACAGATACTACACTTTGATCTTAGCCAAAAGGCCAAGAACTTCTGCCTTCTGATTAGACGAACAACAATTAAGGTAAGACGACAAACTGTAATATAAGAACAGACACTACACTTTGATCTCAGCTAAATTGTTTCGTAGCAGAATTTTTGTTGATTTATTTTCTAATTTATTTGTTTTTATTTGCGTTCAAAATGAAATTATGACGTGTCAAAATAAAATTGTCGCTATTGGAAATAAATCCCAGAGAAAATGAGTGGAAAAGATGACACGGGAAGTTAGCAAATATTTTTTGTTTTCTCTTTGTAGTCAGCGCCTTGGTCTGAAAACAGATCAGGGTGACCAATTTGCATCCATATCCATATGCAAAATATAAAGAGACACATGGGTGGTCTGTGTCAACAGACACATACAAACACACACACACACAAAACCCCACACTGACACACACACTAAGACATATAGCAAGACCTTCTTTTGTTGTTGTCTGCATCTGTGCCACACGTGAAATTCCACCTTCTTTAATCAGCGGCGTTGTGAAATCACTCAAACGAAGTATTCTCGGGTTATTTCTTTATTAAAGAACTTGGACAGGAAATACCTATTTGTCAATCGTGCTATCAAACAACCTTAAATCAATTTTCAGACAGCTTGGTTTAAACACCATCGCCTTGATTAATAATAATAATAATAATAATAATAAATAATAATAATAATAATAATAATAATAATAATAATAATAATAATAATAATAATAATAATAATAATAATAATAATAATAATAATAATAATAATAATAATAATAATAATAATAATAATAATAATAATAATAATAATAATAATAATAATAATAATAATAATAAATAATAATAATAATAATAATAATAATAATAATAATAATAATAATAATAATAATAATAATAATAATAATAATAATAATAATAATAATAATAATAATAATAATAATAATAATAATAATAATAATAATAATAATAATAATAATAATAATAATAATAATAATAATAATAATAATAATAATAATAATAATAATAATAATAATAATAATAATAATAATAATAATAATAATAATAATAATAATAATAATAATAATAATAATAATAATAATAATAATAATAATAATAATAATAATAATAATAATAATAATAATAATAATAATAATAATAATAATAATAATAATAATAATAATAATAATAATAATAATAATAATAATAATAATAATAAAATAATAATAATAATAATAATAATAATAATAATAATAATAATAATAATAATAATAATAATAATAATAATAATAATAATAATAATAATAATAATAATAATAATAATAATAATAATAATAATAATAATAATAATAATAATAATAATAATAATAATAATAATAATAATAATAATAATTAATAATAATAATAATAATAATAATAATAATAATAATAATAATAATAATAATAATAATAATAATAATAATAATAATAATAATAATAATAATAATAATAATAATAATAATAATAATAATAATAATAATAATAATAATAATAATAATAATAATAATAATAATAATAATAATAATAATAATAATAATAATAATAATAATAATAATAATAATAATAATAATAATAATAATAATAATAATAATAATAATAATAATAATAATAATAATAATAATAATAATAATAATAATAATAATAATAATAATAATAATAATAATAATAATAATAATAATAATAATAATAATAATAATAATAATAATAATAATAATAATAATAATAATAATAATAATAATAATAATAATAATAATAATAATAATAATAATAATAATAATAATAATAATAATAATAATAATAATAATAATAATAATAATAATAATAATAATAATAATAATAATAATAATAATAATAATAATAATAATAATAATAATAATAATAATAATAATAATAATAATAATAATAATAATAATAATAATAATAATAATAATAATAATAATAATAATAATAATAATAATAATAATAATAATAATAATAATAATATAATAATAATAATAATAATAATAATAATAATAATAATAATAATAATAATAATAATAATAATAATAATAATAATAATAATAATAATAATAATAATAATAATAATAATAATAATAATAATAATAATAATAATAATAATAATAATAATAATAATAATAATAATAATAATAATAATAATAATAATAATAATAATAATAATAATAATAATAATAATAATAATAATAATAATAATAATAATAATAATAATAATAATAATAATAATAATAATAATAATAATAATAATAATAATAATAATAATAATAATAATAATAATAATAATAATAATAATAATAATAATATATAATAATAATAATAATAATAATAATAATAATAATAATAATAATAATTAATAATAATAATAATAATAATAATAATAATAATAATAATAATAATAATAATAATAATAATAATAATAATAATAATAATAATAATAATAATAATAATAATAATAATAATAATAATAATAATAATAATAATAATAATAATAATAATAATAATAATAATAATAATAATAATAATAATAATAATAATAATAATAATAATAATAATAATAATAATAATAATAATAATAATAATAATAAAATAATAATAATAATAATAATAATAATAATAATAATAATAATAATAATAATAATAATAATAATAATAATAATAATAATAATAATAATAATAATAATAATAATAATAATAATAATAATAATAATAATAATAATAATAATAATAATAATAATAATAATAATAATAATAATAATAATAATAATAATAATAATAATAATAATAATAATAATAATAATAATAATAATAATAATAATAATAATAATAATAATAATAATAATAATAATAATAATAATAATAATAATAATAATAATAATAATAATAATAATAATAATAATAATAATAATAATAATAATAATAATAATAATAATAATAATAATAATAATAATAATAATAATAATAATAATAATAATAATAATAATAATAATAATAATAATAATAATAATAATAATAATAATAATAATAATAATAATAATAATAATAATAATAATAATAATAATAATAATAATAATAATAATAATAATAATAATAATAATAATAATAATAATATAATAATAATAATAATAATAATAATAATAATAATAATAATAATAATAATAATAATAATAATAATAATAATAATAATAATAATAATAATAATAATAATAATAATAATAATAATAATAATAATAATAATAATAATAATAATAATAATAATAATAATAATAATAATAATAATAATAATAATAATAATAATAATAATAATAATAATAATAATAATAATAATAATAATAATAATAATAATAATAATAATAATATAATAATAATAATAATAATAATAATAATAATAATAATAATAATAATAATAATAATAATAATAATAATAATAATAATAATAATAATAATAATAATAATAATAATAATAATAATAATAATAATAATAATAATAATAATAATAATAATAATAATAATAATAATAATAATAATAATAATAATAATAATAATAATAATATAATAATAATAATAATAATAATAATAATAATAATAATAATAATAATAATAATAATAATAATAATAATAATAATAATAATAATAATAATAATAATAATAATAATAATAATAATAATAATAATAATAATAATAATAATAATAATAATAATAATAATAATAATAATAATAATAATAATAATAATAATAATAATAATAATAATAATAATAATAATAATAATAATAATAATAATAATAATAATAATAATAATAATAATAATAATAATAATAAATAATAATAATAATAATAATAATAATAATAATAATAATAATAATAATAATAATAATAATAATAATAATAATAATAATAATAATAATAATAATAATAATAATAATAATAATAATAATAATAATAATAATAATAATAATAATAATAATAATAATAATAATAATAATAATAATAATAATAATAATAATAATAATAATAATAATAATAATAATAATAATAATAATAATAATAATAATAATAATAATAATAATAATAATAATAATAATAATAATAATAATAATAATAATAATAATAATAATAATAATAATAATAATAATAATAATAATAATAATAATAATAATAATAATAATAATAATAATAATAATAATAATAATAATAATAATAATAATAATAATAATAATAATAATAATAATAATAATAATAATAATAATAATAATAATAATAATAATAATAATAATAATAATAATAATAATAATATAATAATAATAATAATAATAATAATAATAATAATAATAATAATAATAATAATAATAATAATAATAATAATAATAATAATAATAATAATAATAATAATAATAATAATAATAATAATAATAATAATAATAATAATAATAATAATAATAATAATAATAATAATAATAATAATAATAATAATAATAATAATAATAATAATAATAATAATAATAATAATAATAATAATAATAATAATAATAATAATAATAATAATAATAATAATAATAATAATAATAATAATAATAATAATAATAATAATAATAATAATAATAATAATAATAATAATAATAATAATAATAATAATAATAATAATAATAATAATAATAATAATAATAATAATAATAATAATAATAATAATAATAATAATAATAATAATAATAATAATAATAATAATAATAATAATAATAATAATAATAATAATAATAATAATAATAATAATAATAATAATAATAATAATAATAATAATAATAATAATAATAATAATAATAATAATAATAATAATAATAATAATAATAATAATAATAATAATAATAATAATAATAATAATAATAATAATAATAATAATAATAATAATAATAATAATAATAATAATAATAATAATAATAATAATAATAATAATAATAATAATAATAATAATAATAATAATAATAATAATAATAATAATAATAATAATAATAATAATAATAATAATAATAATAATAATAATAATAATAATAATAATAATAATAATAATAATAATAATAATAATAATAATAATAATAATAATAATAATAATAATAATAATAATAATAATAATAATAATAATAATAATAATAATAATAATAATAATAATAATAATAATAATAATAATAATAATAATAATAATAATAATAATAATAATAATAATAATAATAATAATAATAATAATAATAATAATAATAATAATAATAATAATAATAATAATAATAATAATAATAATAATAATAATAATAATAATAATAATAATAATAATAATAATAATAATAATAATAATAATAATAATAATAATAATAATAATAATAATAATAATAATAATAATAATAATAATAATAATAATAATAATAATAATAATAATAATAATAATAATAATAATAATAATAATAATAATAATAATAATAATAATAATAATAATAATAATAATAATAATAATAATAATAATAATAATAATAATAATAATAATAATAATAATAATAATAATAATAATAATAATAATAATAATAATAATAATAATAATAATAATAATAATAATAATAATAATAATAATAATAATAATAATAATAATAATAATAATAATAATAATAATAATAATAATAATAATAATAATAATAATAATAATAATAATAATAATAATAATAATAATAATAATAATAATAATAATAATAATAATAATAATAATAATAATAATAATAATAATAATAATAATAATAATAATAATAATAATAATAATAATAATAATAATAATAATAATAATAATAATAATAATAATAATAATAATAATAATAATAATAATAATAATAATAATAATAATAATAATAATAATAATAATAATAATAATAATAATAATAATAATAATAATAATAATAATAATAATAATAATAATAATAATAATAATAATAATAATAATAATAATAATAATAATAATAATAATAATAATAATAATAATAATAATAATAATAATAATAATAATAATAATAATAATAATAATAATAATAATAATAATAATAATAATAATAATAATAATAATAATAATAATAATAATAATAATAATAATAATAATAATAATAATAATAATAATAATAATAATAATAATAATAATAATAATAATAATAATAATAATAATAATAATAATAATAATAATAATAATAATAATAATAATAATAATAATAATAATAATAATAATAATAATAATAATAATAATAATAATAATAATAATAATAATAATAATAATAATAATAATAATAATAATAATAATAATAATAATAATAATAATAATAATAATAATAATAATAATAATAATAATAATAATAATAATAATAATAAATAATAATAATAATAATAATAATAATAATAATAATAATAATAATAATAATAATAATAATAATAATAATAATAATAATAATAATAATAATAATAATAATAATAATAATAATAATAATAATAATAATAATAATAATAATAATAATAATAATAATAATAATAATAATAATAATAATAATAATAATAATAATAATAATAATAATAATAATAATAATAATAATAATAATAATAATAATAATAATAATAATAATAATAATAATAATAATAATAATAATAATAATAATAATAATAATAATAATAATAATAATAATAATAATAATAATAATAATAATAATAATAATAATAATAATAATAATAATAATAATAATAATAATAATAATAATAATAATAATAATAATAATAATAATAATAATAATAATAATAATAATAATAATAATAATAATAATAATAATAATAATAATAATAATAATAATAATAATAATAATAATAATAATAATAATAATAATAATAATAATAATAATAATAATAATAATAATAATAATAATAATAATAATAATAATAATAATAATAATAATAATAATAATAATAATAATAATAATAATAATAATAATAATAATAATAATAATAATAATAATAATAATAATAATAATAATAATAATAATAATAATAATAATAATAATAATAATAATAATAATAATAATAATAATAATAATAATAATAATAATAATAATAATAATAATAATAATAATAATAATAATAATAATAATAATAATAATAATAATAATAATAATAATAATAATAATAATAATAATAATAATAATAATAATAATAATAATAATAATAATAATAATAATAATAATAATAATAATAATAATAATAATAATAATAATAATAATAATAATAATAATAATAATAATAATAATAATAATAATAATAATAATAATAATAATAATAATAATAATAATAATAATAATAATAATAATAATAATAATAATAATAATAATAATAATAATAATAATAATAATAATAATAATAATAATAATAATAATAATAATAATAATAATAATAATAATAATAATAATAATAATAATAATAATAATAATAATAATAATAATAATAATAATAATAATAATAATAATAATAATAATAATAATAATAATAATAATAATAATAATAATAATAATAATAATAATAATAATAATAATAATAATAATAATAATAATAATAATAATAATAATAATAATAATAATAATAATAATAATAATAATAATAATAATAATAATAATAATAATAATAATAATAATAATAATAATAATAATAATAATAATAATAATAATAATAATAATAATAATAATAATAATAATAATAATAATAATAATAATAATAATAATAATAATAATAATAATAATAATAATAATAATAATAATAATAATAATAATAATAATAATAATAATAATAATAATAATAATAATAATAATAATAATAATAATAATAATAATAATAATAATAATAATAATAATAATAATAATAATAATAATAATAATAATAATAATAATAATAATAATAATAATAATAATAATAATAATAATAATAATAATAATAATAATAATAATAATAATAATAATAATAATAATAATAATAATAATAATAATAATAATAATAATAATAATAATAATAATAATAATAATAATAATAATAATAATAATAATAATAATAATAATAATAATAATAATAATAATAATAATAATAATAATAATAATAATAATAATAATAATAATAATAATAATAATAATAATAATAATAATAATAATAATAATAATAATAATAATAATAATAATAATAATAATAATAATAATAATAATAATAATAATAATAATAATAATAATAATAATAATAATAATAATAATAATAATAATAATAATAATAATAATAATAATAATAATAATAATAATAATAATAATAATAATAATAATAATAATAATAATAATAATAATAATAATAATAATAATAATAATAATAATAATAATAATAATAATAATAATAATAATAATAATAATAATAATAATAATAATAATAATAATAATAATAATAATAATAATAATAATAATAATAATAATAATAATAATAATAATAATAATAATAATAATAATAATAATAATAATAATAATAATAATAATAATAATAATAATAATAATAATAATAATAATAATAATAATAATAATAATAATAATAATAATAATAATAATAATAATAATAATAATAATAATAATAATAATAATAATAATAATAATAATAATAATAATAATAATAATAATAATAATAATAATAATAATAATAATAATAATAATAATAATAATAATAATAATAATAATAATAATAATAATAATAATAATAATAATAATAATAATAATAATAATAATAATAATAATAATAATAATAATAATAATAATAATAATAATAATAATAATAATAATAATAATAATAATAATAATAATAATAATAATAATAATAATAATAATAATAATAATAATAATAATAATAATAATAATAATAATAATAATAATAATAATAATAATAATAATAATAATAATAATAATAATAATAATAATAATAATAATAATAATAATAATAATAATAATAATAATAATAATAATAATAATAATAATAATAATAATAATAATAATAATAATAATAATAATAATAATAATAATAATAATAATAATAATAATAATAATAATAATAATAATAATAATAATAATAATAATAATAATAATAATAATAATAATAATAATAATAATAATAATAATAATAATAATAATAATAATAATAATAATAATAATAATAATAATAATAATAATAATAATAATAATAATAATAATAATAATAATAATAATAATAATAATAATAATAATAATAATAATAATAATAATAATAATAATAATAATAATAATAATAATAATAATAATAATAATAATAATAATAATAATAATAATAATAATAATAATAATAATAATAATAATAATAATAATAATAATAATAATAATAATAATAATAATAATAATAATAATAATAATAATAATAATAATAATAATAATAATAATAATAATAATAATAATAATAATAATAATAATAATAATAATAATAATAATAATAATAATAATAATAATAATAATAATAATAATAATAATAATAATAATAATAATAATAATAATAATAATAATAATAATAATAATAATAATAATAATAATAATAATAATAATAATAATAATAATAATAATAATAATAATAATAATAATAATAATAATAATAATAATAATAATAATAATAATAATAATAATAATAATAATAATAATAATAATAATAATAATAATAATAATAATAATAATAATAATAATAATAATAATAATAATAATAATAATAATAATAATAATAATAATAATAATAATAATAATAATAATAATAATAATAATAATAATAATAATAATAATAATAATAATAATAATAATAATAATAATAATAATAATAATAATAATAATAATAATAATAATAATAATAATAATAATAATAATAATAATAATAATAATAATAATAATAATAATAATAATAATAATAATAATAATAATAATAATAATAATAATAATAATAATAATAATAATAATAATAATAATAATAATAATAATAATAATAATAATAATAATAATAATAATAATAATAATAATAATAATAATAATAATAATAATAATAATAATAATAATAATAATAATAATAATAATAATAATAATAATAATAATAATAATAATAATAATAATAATAATAATAATAATAATAATAATAATAATAATAATAATAATAATAATAATAATAATAATAATAATAATAATAATAATAATAATAATAATAATAATAATAATAATAATAATAATAATAATAATAATAATAATAATAATAATAATAATAATAATAATAATAATAATAATAATAATAATAATAATAATAATAATAATAATAATAATAATAATAATAATAATAATAATAATAATAATAATAATAATAATAATAATAATAATAATAATAATAATAATAATAATAATAATAATAATAATAATAATAATAATAATAATAATAATAATAATAATAATAATAATAATAATAATAATAATAATAATAATAATAATAATAATAATAATAATAATAATAATAATAATAATAATAATAATAATAATAATAATAATAATAATAATAATAATAATAATAATAATAATAATAATAATAATAATAATAATAATAATAATAATAATAATAATAATAATAATAATAATAATAATAATAATAATAATAATAATAATAATAATAATAATAATAATAATAATAATAATAATAATAATAATAATAATAATAATAATAATAATAATAATAATAATAATAATAATAATAATAATAATAATAATAATAATAATAATAATAATAATAATAATAATAATAATAATAATAATAATAATAATAATAATAATAATAATAATAATAATAATAATAATAATAATAATAATAATAATAATAATAATAATAATAATAATAATAATAATAATAATAATAATAATAATAATAATAATAATAATAATAATAATAATAATAATAATAATAATAATAATAATAATAATAATAATAATAATAATAATAATAATAATAATAATAATAATAATAATAATAATAATAATAATAATAATGCCAAACTACATTAAAGCTAAAAAAAACTCAGGAAAACAGTAAATGAAGAATGTGTGGACAAAGAGACGAAACAGTAAATCACATAATAAGTGAATGTAGCAAACTAACCCCAAAATAATGCAAAAATAGACGTAACTGCATGCGGTAATTTGTAAACTGGTAACTATGCAAACGATTGCATTTCGAACACGTTGGAAAATGGTACAAACATAAACCAGAGACAGCAATGGCAAACGAAAAACACGAACTCCTCTAGGGCATGAAGATTCAAACAGTTAAACTAATATAAGCAAGGAGACCGGATGTCATAATAGTCAACGAGAAAGGAAAATCCTGCAAAATTGTAGATTTTGCCTTCCCAGCAGACCACAGAGTGAAGATCATAAAAAATAGAAACCGAAGCTAATACACGGGTTTTGCCAGTCTTAAAATAGATATGAAGCATGGAAAAAAATCAATATAATACCAATAATCATAGGAGCACTAGGAACAATCTCGAAAAACCTGGAAAAAAGACTGGGAGAAACAGAATCAAAAGGGAAGACAACGGACGGCAATGATGAAAACATCTGAAATCTTAAGGAAAATCTTTGAATGCGGAAACCAACCAACATAAGCTACGAAGACTAATAAGTCACATGCAAGTTGCAATAAGAAAAATAAAACACAGAAAAACACGAGGACAAGAACTAATGAAGAAACATTGCAAGAAAGTTCATAAAAAACCTCACCCTAAAAGTGATACTACTAGCCTAGGCTAATATCACATAAAATAGTCGTAGAGAGTCAAGGAGGATGAAGGGACCGATAAGGGAGAGCCCCAACCAGACCTCTGCTGGAAGAGTGCAGAGAGTACTGGGACGTTGGGGAGGATTATTGCCATCCAAATCCCAGAGAAGGTCAATGGTCGTTGCCAGCGAGAAAGCGATGGTAAGCCTCTGTTTTTATAACGCAACATCATTTGCAATAGTTATCGAAAGATGTGGAGAGTACTGGAAATCCGGGGAGACTTGTTGTCACTCAAACACCAAGGAACGCCATCCGTGTTTATCGGTGAATAATCCCTGATGATGACCTGTTTGACAACCCCAAGTGAGTGCAAATGCTACTACTACTACTACTACTACTACTACTACTACTACTACTACTACTACTACTACTACTAATAATAATAATAATAATAATAATAATAAAAATAATAATAATAATGATAATAATAATGATAATAATAATAACAATACTGATAATACATAGCGTACAATAAAAACAAAGAGTCTAGAAGAATGCGAAGTAGGAAAAAAATGACTTACACACAACGGGACAGATAAAAACACTGACATATTAAGAAAAATCTATTAAGTGAGGAAACCAAGCCACATAACTAGATGACATCAAGCAACTACAGTTAAGTTGAAATTAAATGTAACTTGGTTTATACACAACTCAAATGCGTGATAGAACATATCACGATGAACTCAATACAGTTGAGATTCTTTCTGTTATGGGAAAATCGCTGTGTAGAATGAATGACGTCACAACATGATAAAGTAATCATGAAACTACAGAGAGAGGGGAATGATACTTCATTACAGTTCATCTACATTACGCGTGATCCGTTAGCTATATGGCATCGTTCTTTCCCTTGAAGTTGAACATTCGTGGAAGCTTAATTTAACGTAATGATGTATTTATATATATATATATATATATATATATATATATATATATATATATATATATATATATATATATATATATATATCTTTCTATCAATCTTTCTCTATCTATCTAACGATACGCATGTGTGTATGCACATATATGTATGTATGTGTGTGGGAGGGGTGTATGTATATCGCTCATCTATGTACAAGATTCGGAACTAACCGCACGCACACACACATACACACACACCCACACACACACACCCACACGAGTGCAACAACCAATGCGGCGACAGGGCAATAAAAAAAAATTAAAAAGAAATTCCAAACATTTCAAGAAATGGAGATGACCGATAAAATAAAGGTCAACATCACACATACTTAATAAACACACACGATTTTGACCAAGAGAAGCAAAGCTAATAAAAATTAAAAAATAAAAATATCAAAACACATACACACCTTCAAACCCACACATGCGCAAAAACGCCAAACAATAACACATTTCCTCAAATGAAACAACACTCTTTCAAATCGAAAGACATTTCTTCAAATAGATGTACATATCTGATGAGAGCGGACCACCGCTTGAAACGCGTTATATAAAATCATAAAATGATAAAATAACAAAAATAATAAATAAATGTTGAAAAAAACTTTTTACAAGTGTTGGTAGCCTTACTCCTTTACATATATATATATATATATATAAATATATATATATATATATATATATATATATATATATATATATATATATATATATATATATATATATATATATATATTCGTTCCTGGATATTTTTCTTGTTATAATTAACTACTTGGTGTTTGTGGCTTAGCTATTCAAATATTTGCGTCCTAATCAGTCAGTCGCAGGTTCTATTACGCTACGTGGCACTTATGACATGTGCTTGAAACCATATAGTTGGGGTAACGCAAGCCTTTTGAGTGAAATTAGGTATGAGAGATCGCACGCACACCTAGAAAAGAATGGATGTCGTCAATATCAAGACTTACTGCCTAAAAGTCGACACGTAGCGCATCTACGACGAAGGGTATTGTTGGGCGTTTTTTTTTCTCTATCAAACTACACCGAACTCGAAAAGTGTATGACTATCAAAAAATTCACTGCAAAATTTAACCTATCTGCGATATTATGAGACCCTTCCTTCATGCTGGTGGAATCGTAATAAAAATCTCCTACTATAAACCTTCTCTACCGTAGTCTATTTGCAGGATCCAATTTCTTGTTTCGTCCCAGAATTGTTGTCAAGTTCATTTGTAGCCACTTAAGAGTTTGACATTTTCACCTCCCCGAATAAGCGCATGAATCATTTGAAGATTTCTACGATTTTCAGGTCCCGGGAACCAATTATGCATGAAGACGAATGGCGACATGCAAGTTTGCACGCGACTCGCACACCTAATCTAAATATCTCATCGGTTAAAGAAAACATATCACGTATATCGCGGCACATTCTCCTAGAGGCCAATTCTTTAAGAGACATACTTCGAGTTCGCAGACGTTGTTAAGTATTAAGGTTTCGTAATAGAAAATTAACTCGACCTTCATTTTCCTAAATGTCGATAAACATGTAACTATACCGATAGTTAAGTTGAAAATGAGTCGAGTCTCTAAAAGAGACGCGAACATTCATTTTTGTTTTAAAATGTATAAACAATCCTTGGTTTGGTGAATACGAATCTAAACTCGCGTGTTTAATAGACCAGATGAGCCGTGGAGTATTAGGTTTGTTAGTTGTCTTGTGCACATGAAATCAGCTTCGGTTGCCAATTTATACTAGCAAATTCGGTCTAAGGGATGTAAAACAGAGTTAGGGAAGATTTTTCCCGTGCTGACTGTTTCTCCCAGACAATTCTCCACCGAAACGCAAACCTCAATGTAAACAAACGAAGCTTCTGTTAATGCTGGCTTCTGTCTGTTCTTCGTGGCGTTTTTGGAATCAGGTACTCACAGGAGGGACAACGTGAAGAGTGCCAATATCCGTAGTGAAAGTGGTGTTATGGGTAGGAGGACAAGATTCGAACACAACACAGAGTCGTCAGTCTGTTCTCGTATCCATTTCACCACCGTCACCATTCTAAGAAACACTATCAACAGGGCCGGCGGGACAGTTATAAAAGGGGGGGGGTCTCCTTAAAAATGTGGGGGGGGGGGGCGGCCCAAATGCCGCCCAGAATGCCATATATGGGAATACATTCAATATCTTGACTAAACATGATCGCCCGATAGTCGTTGAGAGTTCGTTAGAAGCGGGATCGAATTCTCTTGGTGATAGAAAAAAATTCAAAATATTTCAATTTTTTGCCATCTGGGCTCAAATTACCTTATTTGGGCATATTGGGGAAAAATCACTGTTTGGGGCATATTTTGGTTTAAAATGATCGTCTGGTAGTGGTTGATGGCTCGTTAGAAGCGAAATGGAATACTCTTGGTAATAGATAAAGAAACATTAAAAAACAATCAATTAATAGATAAACTAATTAGATAAGATTAAACACATGCATATCAACTTAATTATTGATGAGCGTAAAGTGGGGGGGGGCCCAAGTTAAAAAGTGAGGAGACTTGAGCTCCCCCCCCCCCTGCCCTCCGGTGCCGCCGTCTATGACCAAAGACGATCGTCATATTAAACTATCACACGGCGAAACTTTAGCTGACTTTGTTAGCTGAAATTTGATTGAATTAAGATTTTCATCTAAATTGAAAAAAATGAAAAACAAGTTTTATTGAAGTGTTACTCCAGCCCCTATTTCGTACGACAACGTTGATGCCATACGTCAGGATCAAGCTGAAGAAACAAACAACACGTACGACTACTAATACTACTATGATTACCAATACTACCACTACCACTACTACTACTACTACTACTACTACTACTACGAACAAGTATAATAATACAACCAATCATTTTAGAACAAAAAAACTATCTAGTATAAAGATAACACAATGAGATAGAATTGGAATCGGGGGTAGGATTTACACTACATCACTTATAAAAACAATTAGCCTATTCATCATACTCTGACTCCTACTGACATGCGAATCGCCCTTTTCTGAGTCTTTCTCTCCTTGTTCAGAAACACCCTGGCTCAAGTGGAAAACATTCAACCGCCTGAGAACGGGGATGGTACGATCAAAAGTTGCTACGACTAGATGGGGCTACAAAACTGACCCAACCATATGTGAATGTGGGGAGGAGGACCATACGATGCAACACTGCCTTGTCTGCCCTCTACTGCCCAACCGGTGCAGCTTGAAAGATCTTGCAGAGGACAACAATAATGCAATACACTGCGTAAAAAGTGTGAAACTGTTGTATTACCACATGACACTTCAAAGACACGTAAACAAAAAGAAGCATATTAAAAGAAATCCTAGATTGCATACACCAATTGAGATGAGTCAATAACACTAACCAACGCAGATGGTAACATAAGAGAAGCATGACAGTAGACATTATTCTCTCTTTTAATTTCTATAATGCTCAAAATAATGTTCGTAGGGCGATGGTAATAATGAAATATGTTTAAAAAATTGAACTTGAAATGCTATAAGTCAAAACAAACATTCACATAAATACTTACGCAAGCAAATATATGCCCCCCCCCCACGGTGCAATATTTTTTATTAGCCTATGGGGATGTTATAATGTTGAACGAACATATATAACACTGCCCCTCAAAGGAGATGATAATGTTTTTGATGATGGTCTCAAGATAACAGATACTACACTACGACCCAACAACAATGAGGGAGATAATGCCTGGGAAGATGGTATCATAACCACAGAACAGATACTACATTACCCCCTAAAAGGTGAAGTTAATGTCTAGAATTATGGTATAATGACAAATTAATATATACTACACTGCCCCCGTTGAATTAAACATTGAAAGATAGTACATCAGTCTGATGAAATATTAGAATAAACTGTACTGAGAATTATTAATAAAAGTAAAAGTATAGTTTCGGTTTATGGCAGACAGATACCAAATCTCCATTACTAATATATTATGTATTTTTGTTATTTTGTATTAACTTTCAAACGTCTCTCTCTCTCTCTCTCTCCATTATACATATTATATATATATATATATATATATATATATATATATATATATATATGTATATACCAAGAAGACCCGGTTCAGTGGAAATCAGAAAGAATTGTTTAATTTAAAAAAAGTAAATGCCCACTCCCTGCTTTCATTTTTTAGTCCTCGTTCTCTAGCAAATTGCGTTTATCTTGAAAGGACACCTCCCATTCACCAAACTCAATCCCCGTTTTCTTTTCCCCCCTCTTAGATATCCGTTCTAGTTAGAGATTGATCTGCTTGTTTTCGGTTGTGTAACAAACCAGAAAACAATAGGCGGTCTATTACGTAAATAGACTTGGTGGAGATAGAGAGACAGACAAACAGAAAATGGCAAGAGGGTGATAATTGTTTAAATTGCAAGCGGGCATATTTTTGTTTATTTAAAAAAAAATGTTTTGAATAAATGTCGTTACAACATTGGGTGGTTGGGGATGTGTTCGCTTAACAAAAAATAAACAAACTAACTTGATAATGACCTCGAATATCAGAAGGTTGGTGATATGTTTTAATCGACGGTGCGGAATGTGTTTTTTTATAAAATACATTTTAAAAACTGACTAATAGAACTTTTGATAAGTTTATGAATTGTTTTAAAAAGAGATATTCAGGAGATATTTAATATTTATTCATGTTAAGAAGAAATCCTTCATGACAAAGGCCATGTTTATTTTTTTGATTGCAGGTTATTCAACAATTAATATAGTTAAGATAAGAAAAGCAAACAGCTATTTGTATTCGGAAATATAGTATTTTGTTCTCCGCCCAATTATGCAAGCAAACAAGAATATGTTTTATTAAATAAAATTATGCAATTACTACCTCATATATACATCTCTCTCTATCTATCTATCTCTCTCTTTCTGTATATATATATATATATATATATGTATATACATATACACACACACTTACACACACACACACACACACATATATATATATATATATATATATATATATATATATATATATATATATATATATATATATATATATGAAGGTTTATAACTAAAAGATAACTTTTAGAGAATTAGACCTAATTGTGAGATGAAGAAAGCTCAATATACTGGATAGAGCAAAAATAAGGTGAGTGAATGAAAAATAGTTAGACCTGTAAATGGGAACAGATCAATATTTTCAGTTGTTCAGAACAAGGAGCATTTAGTAGATAAAAATATTTCTTCTCCTTCTCTTTCAATTGCATTCCTAAAGCACGGCTTTTCAAAGATTATCATCAGCGGAAGTAGGACTAAGGACTAAGGACTTGGGTGGAATCTTCGCCGTTGGATTTTCATGCAGATTCTTCTGGATTTACCAATTACATTTGAACCGCATACAACTTGGATCTCCGTGTTTGGTGACTTTCATTTACATTGAAACACATCCGTTTAAACTTTTAAAACATTTTAAAAAGAACTTTAAAAAAAAAACCTTTTTCCAAATTTTGAATATTGACTGTTCTTATCTGTCAACTTATCAATCACTACTTCCTCTGATGATAAGATTTTAATCTTAAGGAATGCAATTGAAAGAGAAGAAAAATAAATATTTTTATTTACTAAATGCTCCTTGTTCTGAACAACTGAAGATATTGATCTGTTTCCATTTACAGGTCTAACTATTTTTCATTGACTCACCTTATATATATATATATATATATATATATATATATATATATATATATATATATATATAAAACTGACAGATGGAGACGCCGTTCGTGAGACCCAGGGTACACACAATAATGAGTTAACTGTATAATCTCATTTAATAATAATAATAAAAACATGCGCGCTAACTGATCGTTTTAACAATAAAATACTTAATATAACTCAAAATTGGATGGAGAGCAATTACTTTTTCTATTAAATTTTTTTCTAACTTATTTAAAAAGTGTTGGCCGGACAGTGCGAGTTTAGATGAATGCACTCGCTTAATGGTATAGTTGACAAAAAGAAAATGCGGCTATGTTACTAACCATGTTGCCTAGAAAATTTATTCTGAAATTCACAATGATCGCTTCATTAGTTTAGGAGTTTGGTTGATACAACGAAATATATATAAAATATACACATATCTGACTTCATATATATGCAATCTGTAAATGATAATATTTACAAACAGAAATTGCCAAAAATAATGTGCCCATGTTTCTCACCATGTTACCTAAAATATATACTCCAAAATTTATAATGATCCGTTCATTAGTTAAGGAGATTATCCTGCACACACTATATATATATATATATATATATATATATATGAGGGAAAGTACACGATAATTCATGAAAATGAAATGCCGTGGTGGACAAAATGTGTGAAAAATAACAAACAGAAAACAGGTTAAAGTGCAGCAAAACAAAAACAAGAGATTTGACTGATTTCGTTCGTGTTGTCGAACGTCTTCAGAAAACGAACGAAACCGGTCAAATCTCTTGTTTTTGTTTTCCTCCTGCACTTTAAACTGTTTTTCGATTTGTCATTTTTCACAAACACACATATATATATATATATATATATATATATATATATATATATATATATATATATATATATATATATATATATATATATATATATATATATATATATATATATGTGTATATATATACAGGGTGGGCAAAAATAAGGGTCCTATTTTTAAAAATTCATAATTTTTTTATTTATTGATTTTTTAATTTTTTTTTTTTAGAATAAGTAAAGGACCCCTTCCGAAGCAAGCATGAGCCGTATTAGCCCTAAGGAACGTACCCTCATTTAGAAAACATTATTTTTGCTTAAAAAACTCAAAACAGTGTAAAAAACAATACTTTAGTTTTTGTATGTTTTAAGAAGTGTTTTTCGGCTAAAATTTGTTTTGTTTATTTCAAAAAATCTCGGAAGGGTCAGTCTACACACACATAAAGTTTGGTGAGTTTTATTTTGTGGAAGTTATTCAAATTCAAGTTATTCAAATTTAAAGATAGGACCCTTATTTTGGCCCACCATGTATATATATATATATATATATATATATATATATATATATATATATATATAAAGATATTGTTCGTTCTTTTTTTTTTTAAGCATTGAATAAAATGTAATAAAATGACGTAAGAAGCCCTTTTTAACAATGCGTGAAAGAATTTATTTCTTTTTTTTTCTTTTTCCAATCAATTTCGAAGTCTACAAACTTCATCTTCAGGGATGTATTTTTTTTTTTTTTATAAAATAAACAAACTTTTATTTGTTTACAAGTAGCATCGAGATGGTGTGACGCTCTCCGCCAAGATGGAATTGGGCGGAAGTGAAAAATATTAAGAACGATTATGCCAGGGGCAAGCCGGGAGTTATAAAGATATTGTTCGTTCTTTTTTTTTTTAAGCATTGAATAAAATGTAATAAAATGACGTAAGAAGCCCTTTTTAACAATGCGTGAAAGAATTTATTTCTTTTTTTTTCTTTTTCCAATCAATTTCGAAGTCTACAAACTTCATCTTCAGGGATGTATTTTTTTTTTTTTATAAAATAAACAAACTTTTATTTGTTTACAAGTAGCATCGAGATGGTGTGACGCTCTCCGCCAAGATGGAATTGGGCGGAAGTGAAAAATATTAAGAACGATTATGCCAGGGGCAAGCCGGGAGTTATAAAGATATTGTTCGTTCTTTTTTTTTTTAAGCATTGAATAAAATGTAATAAAATGACGTAAGAAGCCCTTTTTAACAATGCGTGAAAGAATTTATTTCTTTTTTTTTCTTTTTCCAATCAATTTCGAAGTCTACAAACTTCATCTTCAGGGATGTATTTTTTTTTTTTTTATAAAATAAACAAACTTTTATTTGTTTACAAGTAGCATCGAGATGGTGTGACGCTCTCCGCCAAGATGGAATTGGGCGGAAGTGAACAATATTAAGAACGATTATGCCAGGGGCAAGCCGGGAGTTATAAAGATATTGTTCGTTCTTTTTTTTTTTAAGCATTGAATAAAATGTAATAAAATGACGTAAGAAGCCCTTTTTAACAATGCGTGAAAGAATTTATTTCTTTTTTTTTCTTTTTTTTAAAAAAAAAAAAGAACGAACAATATCTTTATAACTCCCGGCTTGCCCCTGGCATAATCGTTCTTAATATTTTTCACTTCCGCCCAATTCCATCTTGGCGGAGAGCGTCACACCATCTCGATGCTACTTGTAAACAAATAAAAGTTTGTTTATTTTATAAAAAAAAAAAAATACATCCCTGAAGATGAAGTTTGTAGACTTCGAAATTGATTGGAAAAAGAAAAAAAAAAGAAATAAATTCTTTCACGCATTGTTAAAAAGGGCTTCTTACGTCATTTTATTACATTTTATTCAATGCTTAAAAAAAAAAAGAACGAACAATATCTTTATAACTCCCGGCTTGCCCCTGGCATAATCGTTCTTAATATTTTTCACTTCCGCCCAATTCCATCTTGGCGGAGAGCGTCACACCATCTCGATGCTACTTGTAAACAAATAAAAGTTTGTTTATTTTATAAAAAAAAAAAAATACATCCCTGAAGATGAAGTTTGTAGACTTCGAAATTGATTGGAAAAAGAAAAAAAAAGAAATAAATTCTTTCACGCATTGTTAAAAAGGGCTTCTTACGTCATTTTATTATATATATATATATATATATATATATATATAACAATATACGAATATATGAATAATAATAAAAGTATGGCGATTCCAGTGATAAACTGTTTGTTGGACAAAGAGGGCATTTTAATTCACGCTGAAAATTGATTAGATAGATAACGGAAATAATTCAAATTTATATGCGATAAATGAACTGAAATTTTAACCACCCAATAATTTTCTGAATTACGTTTCTGCATAAAAAATGAATTGAGATTAAATCGTCAACTGCCATAAGTGATAAAGCCAAACTCTTCATAAAACGAATGGAACACTCTTCGGTTGTTGACAATATAGTGATATTTCGGTAAATCGTGGTGTGAGGCTGAATGGTTAGATAAAACAAGACGGCTGCTTTTTCTGGGTAGCAATTTCTTAATCTTTCTTTCAACGGAGATGGGAGTTGTTTGTTTTTGGGATTTTTGTTTATTTATCGCTATGTAGGATGCTTTTTCCTGGTCTATAGAAGTAAGACCCAGGATTAATTATAAAATAGCGGTTGTTCTGCTGTGAACGAAACGGATCCTTAATTGTACCGAAGCTTTTTGTTTTCAAAAACTGATTGCTAAATTAAAGTCTTGGTCATTGGAATTTAACAACATATGTGTGTGTGTTTAGATAGAGATAGATAGATAGATCGATCGATAGAGAGAGAGAGAGATAGAGAGAGAGATAGAAAGAACGAGAGAGAGAGAAAGAGAGAGAGAGATGTAGAAAAAAGATTACATCGACCGAAACGCTGTGAATATAACTACCAAGATGAAAATGATAGTGTGAATCATGAAAAAAATAAAAATTATCAATCTCCATCTCAACAATTCTGAAACACGATATTAACAAGTCTATCGACACTTAGGCTTTCTGGGTAAACAATATTACGAGTAAACTATAATTGTTTTTTTTTTGATAGACGCTTACATCTGCGATTGTCTAATGTTACACTGTCGCCTCCCTGAGGAAGATGGAAGTTGGGACACATTTGTTGACGAGAGCAATCATGGTAAAACACTGCACACTGCACAATAAAGCGACAAGATATGATCATTTTTGTAGCAAAAAATAAAACAGATGCGTTGAAAAAAGGCAATTAAAAGTCAGTGCGCAGTTCACTTTGATACTCGCCTCATATTTATTCAATTCCCCCTCGATTTAAGTGTTGTTTTTAACACGATTGCTAAAATTCTATGATTGGTGAGGTGGTGAAAGATGGCCAAATAAAGAAGTTGCGTTTTCTGCAATTCCGGAGATATGCAGGTGCTTACAGGCACAGCTTACACTCGAATTACACTGGCTTCCTTAAGAATTCTACTCGGTCATATCCGGTTGAACTAGAACAATCTAGCCCCGTGTATTAAATAAAAAGTTCAGTTCAAAATTCTCAAGTTCGACATAATAACGGTTGAGGGATTCAACAAGAAGCAGGTATGGAAGGTCAGAAGTCACGCTGGCGGAAAAAAAAGTTATTAAAATAACATCTAAGATGAGGATAGTAGTTCGAATAATCAAAAATGTTTTTTTAAGGATATGTGACTCATCTTTAATTCGAATCTGCGTAAACCGCGCTCTTGTACACAACTAATGTCACTTTCTACGAGTTCGTTAACAACATGAGACGTTAAATATTTTTCTTGCGATTTTCTGACACTAGAAAGATAAAAAGGATAAAGAAGAAGGACAATAAATTATTCTTTGACAGGGCTGTTTATCAGCGAAAGTCTCAGACATATATTTATGAAAAAAATGATTTTATTTATTTAATAAATATATATAAAAAGAACGTTTCTTGGTATTTCTAAATTCTATAATACAATATATATATATATATATATATATATATATATATATATATATAGTGAATGCTTTTATTCAAAGATGTACAAGGTCTGCTACACTGGCATGTCGATGTTATCGATCTACAGCTCTCAAGAGCTGAGGTCTCATCAGGCAGAGAGTTTTTTATGATCCAACCTGGTCGCTGAATTACCCTACCTGAGTTATAAATATATATATATATATATATATATATATATATATATATATATATATATATATATATATATATATATATATAGCATACATTTTTATTGATACAAAAATTATTGGTTACATATGTGCATACATGTTTCAGTTGTCCCTTCCATCGAAATTCAACTTCCTCGGAACTTTTAGAGAGCTGAAATAAAACAGCTCTAATTGATATAGAGCATGTTTTTGTAAACACTAGAGTTTAATTTGATTAACATCAATAGAAACAAATACAATACATGTAATATCTCTCTTTCGCTCTCTCTTCTCTCTCTTTCTCTCTCTCTCTCTATATATATATACACACACACACACACACACACACACACACATATATATATATATATATATATATATGAAGAGCAGCCTGTTTTACTAAATACTACATTTTTGTTCATGGGTTGTGAAACGTGCGTAAGACGTAATACGGAATGGAAAACCATAAACCTTTTTTGAAATATATATATATATATATATATATATATATATATATATATATATATATATATATAAGTAAATCAAAATACATTTATAGCAAATAAGCGAAAATCCTCAGAATAACTTTCTGATGAATCAATTAGCATCATAATTCCTCCCTGAATGAAACATAAACGTTTCTGTGTAGTGTGCTTGTGATAAATATATCTTTTTACTAGTAATTACTGTATAATATTATCAAATTCCAAAAGAAAAGCGGTCCAAGGAAAGAATATATTAGAGTAGCAAATAGTCCGGCATTTCGGAACCTCTCCATTGAAGGGGAGGGAGTTTGCTCTCGTGAAGCTCTGAAAAATTCATAAATATTGAACTTTCAATCATATGCATAAACTATATACAACATTATGTTAAGTTATGAATTTCAAAGTGCTTTAGCTGTGTCACACTAAACTGTGTGTGTTAACAATAATAATTCAATTGAAACAACCTCGAATAGTTCTAGGCATGACAAGAGTTGTTTCGGCTCACACAGAAGGCTTATCTTTTAGTGAGTTAAACAAAGAGTTTAGTTAGGACATACAACCATTGAAATCTTATGTAGAAAACTCAATAGCCCAAAGAAGATAAGACAAAGAAACAAGAAATAGTTTATTTCAGCATGATATTCGAAAATATGTGAACAAGTGAGGAAGGAAATATACTTCTAGATTTGAACGTGCTCAGCCATGTTAGTCTTTCACCCTCTCTCACTGTATCTTGTTTGATCTCCCAGCTCTTATTCTATACGCTGTGCATCACCCCTCTTTCTCTCCCCCTCTCCCTCTCTCGCTCTCTCTCTCTTTCTTACTCTCTCTCTCTCTCTCTCTCTCTCTCTCTCTCTCTCTATATATATATATATATATATATATATATATATAATTTTTCTGGATCAGCTCCAGCCAATAGCGGCAGAGAAACTGAAAACGGACAATCCTTTCATGAACGAGATGAAAACAGAGTTTAGCCATGTATACCTTGCAGAAGCCACAGAATTGGACCCACAAGTCAAGACCCTCCGCTGGCGCAAGAACAAGACCCTGGGCTCCCTGTTGTGCAGCACTACAGACGTCACAGCCCGCTGTATACATGGCAATGTAGCGTTTCATTCATTACATAAACTCTGGAGCCGACGAACCAAGATCCCGTTGAATACTAGACTCCGTCTCTATAACGCGTACTGTGTGTCCATCATGCTCTACAATAGCAATAGCTGGGCAACAACAAAAGCCATGCTTGACAAGCTGGATGCGTGCCACCGCAGACACCTCCGTTCCATCACAGGTCACTGCTGGCCGAAAATCTTATCAGCAACAAGGCACTATACGAGCTGTGCAACGAAAAACCCCTCTCCACAAAGGTCGCTGAACAAAGATGGTCTATGTTAGGCCATGTCCTACGAATGGACCCGCTCCTAGGACGGCACTGCACAAATCTGCTGGGCAGACCACATGCAGGCGGTACTAAGACCACTACGTACAGCGAAACAACTTCATTGCCTACTACAACTTGTGCATGACTAGCATGGAGGACTGGTTGCAGCTACAGGATGTCATTTGACTACCGTAGCCGCTGAACACAGTTTTTTAATAATAATAATCTTTCTTTCTCGTTTTTTATAAACAGTTGTATGTAATAAAATTAAGTAAATAACAATATTTAATTAGTTCATTAAACAATAACGGATATCTAATTGTATCAATATTATTTACCTCATGGCTGGACTAAAATTAGATAAAGCCAAAAAAGAGAGAGCTATAGTGAGCAGAAAAGGAATAATTTTGTATTTTGTGTTTTATTTTATTTTCGAAGATTTAACTGGCTTTGCAAACATTTTTTCTCAATTCAAACAATGCAACTTGAGTTCAATAGGTGATCCAATCGGGCACATCTTTTCTCGTATATATATATATATATATATATATATATATATATATATATATATATATATATATAGGGTGAGCCAAAAGTAAGTGGACAGCATTTTGAATAGGTTCATGTATCAGTTATATAATGCAAATATTTATTATAACTTTGTTATAACTATGTTATTTGTGTTATTAATGTGTTGTATAATTAACATTGTATAATTGTGTTGTAGCTTTAATTTAATCTGTTTTCTTTTTTTTTCAGATTATTTCAGACCTACTTTTGGTACACTCTGTATATATATATATATATATATATATATATATATATATATATATATATCATCATCATCATCACTATCAGGGTTCTGGATGACTGCCAGAGAAGAAACCCCTCCCTGGTTTCCGACACCTTCTTGATGACTGTCATTCACGGTTTTGAGCCATAATCGCCACGCTAGGCAATGCGGGTTTGTGACGCTTTTTCCCCATAGCTAGATGTTCACATACAGCGCCTAGTTTTGCTAAATGTTCACCCATCAAATACTGGCCAGGCTCATACATATATAAAAAATTTATATATATATATATATATATATATATATAAATTATTTTATATCTATCTATCTCTCTCTAGTTTTTCATGGTAAACAACTGATGATCCCTTAAAATAGTGTTAGAAACTAACTAATATACTAACTGTAAAAAATAAATTGACTTACATGAGTGATTTTCCACTGGAAGACTTGAGACTATAAGTTTTTTTTTAATATATATATTTTTTTTAATTTTTTTTTTATATAGTTTTAATGGTTGAGAAACTTCCGAGACTATATATATATATATATATATATATATAAATATATATATATATATATATATATATATATATATATATATATATATATATATATGTGTGTATGTGTGTTGTGTTGTGTTTTGTGTGTATAAAACGTTAGGTGTATTTATTAATGATTGGTTAATTTGTTTAAGAATAAATACTATACATGAAGATATATAAATATTTACACACACCTTACTTTATATAGGGTTAACTTGCCGTATATCAAGCGAATAAAAAACACAACCTAATTTAGGATTAAACTATAAAAGCGGTTCTTTATTATTGTTTAAATTTGAGAAGAAATAGAGACCTGATAAAATGAAAGCTGACATAATGAAATTGACCTCATTCTTCAAGAAATAATTACGATAATTCAAAGTTTGAATTATGTATTTGTTAATTAAATAAGCAAAAACACATCCAAGTTTCCCAAATTGTACATTAATTGTGTTACATTAGTTTTCTAATAGATACACATTCTTAATTCTCATAAATTATAAAAGAAGTAAACATGTGAAAAATTCATCATCTTTCTAAAGCAGGTTTTTTTAATACTAGTAGGACCCGAGTACCGGCGTTGCCCGCGTGAAATACAAAATAATGATTTTAAGTTTCAGTCCGTGTTGCAGAAAACACACCATATGATTGAGTACAATTTTAGACACAAGTTTCATAAAATCGCCATTTAACTTAATTAAGCAATTTACGTGCTTCAAATAAGATTTATCAATAAATAATATTTTGCAAATTGTTTTAACGCAAATATGTCATAAATTTGACGATTAGTCCAAGTGTATTTGCTTTAAAATAATTAATGTCGTTAATACTAATTACTTTCATGAAATCTGTGAATACAATTGTAACTTTAAAATAATCTGCACTGTTCTTCGGCAGAGAATATGAAATCCTTCTCGTTTGAGGTAATTAGCAAAAAAGAAATTTGTATAAAAAAACACTATAAAATAATTTAGCTCACTACTACTGACAGTTCGGAATATTTGACATTCAATCCGATATTCCTGTATTCCGAGCTAAGGTATGAAGTGTGTCTGCATTGTGAGTTTAAATATGAAATATTAATGATATTTTAAAAATAACTAAATATCAAAGTTTCATTCCAGAGAAAGAGAGAAAACGTTGATTCAAGTAAGAAGGGGAAAACTTTAGCGACGCAAAAATCTGTAGTTTTATTGAACAGTTGTTGTTTAAAGAATATATTCATTGCTATTTTAAAGCGTTCGTTAAGTATTCAAGATTACCGTGTGTGTTTAGTTTTAAACGTAGCACACGGTGATTCCGGTGGCGGTGTTGGTAGATAAATAGTAGCGAGTTAACAGGTATGCCATCCTCTTATTTAAAGGTTTGTTTGGAGAGTCTACGGGTAGCCGGGTAAAGTATAATCAAAATGGAATAGGAATGAATTGAAAGCAGCATTTCTGGAAACACGCATGAGTGCTTAAGGTAATTAGAGTGTAGACTAGATTAGCATATGAAGTGTTTGGTTATAGTGCTATCATGTCTGAAGTCGTACGAAAAAACGACTTTATTTTATTATATAGAACAAGATATAGAGGTAACGAAACAACATCATATTTCTAAACGATATTACGTCATATTGTTTTATAGTCAGTTGACCTTATTTCACTATCCCCATAGTCATTCGATTGCACAGTTGTAATGGTTCCAATATGTTGTTGATGTCAGTTTCTCTTTTGTCTGTGACGGAATACACAACATAAAATCGGCGCATGTTTTATTGTTTTTTCTTGGTTTTAGAAGACAAGTTTTTACAGTTGTGGGTGGAAATGTATCTCCCGAGACATACATTGTTCGTATAGTAATCCTTCCCTGACTGACTAGTAAATATACAGTATTCTCTATTTATTCTGCGACATAAAAGTCACGCGTGTTTCTTCTTTAACTCTTGGGTTTCACATGTTAACCTCTTTATTTATAACAAAATCCTCAAAGATTGTGATGATCCAAAATATTTAAAATTATTATTTAATTTCAGTAGTAATACTGTTTTCCCAATGCATTCTATTCAAGCAACATCTATTATTACTAAGCTACGTGTATTATAAATATGTAGCACTTATAAACGAGTACAATAAATCCGATAGGTTGAATTCTCTTAGAAAATATCGAGATAGT
The DNA here is from genome assembly GCA_963556195.1 of Sepiola atlantica. Classification (NCBI taxonomy): domain Eukaryota; kingdom Metazoa; phylum Mollusca; class Cephalopoda; order Sepiida; family Sepiolidae; genus Sepiola; species Sepiola atlantica. The sequence continues at coordinate 109,653,308 of OY744530.1, read as the reverse complement.
CTTGGATCCGCCATGGTGCCTTTCACTCGATCCCCACGGTTCGTCTACTTTGTTCACTTTTTGCGTTTCGCTGCTTTTGTGGAAGTCAAGGTTGGCATTCCATCTTCTCTCCATATAATTAGGCTTTAAACACATTTGCATTTTTTTAAATTTGTTCTTCAGAATGTACACAAAAACACTCCCGCCTCCTCCTCCAAAGAGGGAAACGGCTATAAAAAATCCCAACACTCTTGTAGCACACACGAAAGAGAGAGCTTCTTTTTACCAATTCGAGACATTCGCTTACCTGCTTCCTCTGCTAGTAACGTCACAGCCCAGACACGTAGCCTTCTTCCAATGTTAAATAGAAAATTCCACTCTACCTTATTTTTAAGCTTACGTGGAAATTTACCCGACTATTCTCACACATCCGTCTCTAATATTGCAACAATATTTTTGTTCAAATGATTTTTTTTAATTTTAGAGGTAAGAAAGAAATACAAATAAAAATATGAGCCAAATTATTTTACAATTTTTGATAGTTAGAATCTTAATTTTTAATTTCATATTTGAGTCTTACTTTTCTTTACGCTGTAAAATGCTGTTGTTTTCAAATGTTCGTATTTTATAATACGAAACTTAAAACAAAATGAAGTTTTTCCACGTTTTCATTGTTCGAATGTTAAATTTGAATGCATTAATCTTGTTCCAGTTTTTTAAGTTGCATGTAAAAATGATTTGCTTACAAATTTTAAAACGAAAGATAAAACGGAAATTTATCGGCATTAAACACAAAATTTCCTTTAAAAATCGTAGTTTTTTGTTCAAATTAAACGAGTTTCACATACAGAATCTGCTATAAATAATTTTATTTCAATATAATGCATGAAACACGTAAAAAATATTCACCTTCAATAATAAAATAGAAATGAAATATAAATTTTAAAACTAAATACAGGATGTTACAGCAAAATCCAACAGTTTACAAAAAGAAAACGAAATAGGCGATGGAAACAAAAGTCGTATATGCAGAGACCCGACAGTTTATTTAGCAACAGTTAGAGTTATATATGAAGTTATTTTTCAATGTATCCTCTGCTGACGGAGACAGCAATCTCAAAGCGGTCTCTAAATAAGTCACACATTTTGGCGACACTGTCCTTGTCTATCACAGCGAACGCGTCCACAATGTCAGACTTCAGAGAGTCAACCATGTTGTAGCGTGCATGTTTGTCTTGGCCTAAATCACGCCCAGGAAAATAGTCAAGTAGATTGTAGTCGGGTAACGAAAGTGGCCACAAGTCATACGACCAATGCATTCGTCGCATGACTTGTGGCCGCCCCCTCATGGTAAGGAACATTGTTGAGAAACCACGCCTGGGTCGTCATGACCTTGTGTGCAGGGGCGGAGTCTTGCTATAAGATGTAGGAGCGTCCGGCAGCGATGTCTACCATCCAGGGCTTGACCACATCCTCAACATCTCTTGGTATTCTATTTAATTTTTGCCAAGTGTCAGATTTTACTCCAACACCCTATAAATATATACGTGTTACGCTTTCGAATGACACATGAAATAGAAAAAATACTTAAGTATATAAAATAAATATATATAGTTCTATGAAATAAAAATAGAAATAGAATAACATTTATATAAACATAAAAAATGTACGATGTCCACTTTCGAATGACACATGCAATAAAGGTAAATTCTTAAGTATAAACAAAGTTACATTGTTTACATTCGAATGACACATGCAATAAAGGTAAATTCTTAAGTATAAACAAAGTTACATTGTTTACATTCGAATGACACATGCAATAAAGGTAAATTCTTAAGTATAAACAAAGTTACATTGTTTACATTCGAATGACACATGCAATAAAGGTAAATTCTTAAGTATAAACAAAGTTACATTTTTTACATTCGAATGACACATGCAATAAAGGTAAATTCTTAAGTATAAACAAAGTTACATTTTTTACATTCGAATGACACATGCAATAAAGGTAAATTCTTAAATATAAACAAAGTTACATTTTTTACATTCGAATGACACATGCAATAAAGGTAAATTCTTAAATATAAACAAAGTTACATTTTTTACATTCGAATGACACATGCAATAAAGGTAAATTCTTAAGTATAAACAAAGTTACATTGTTTACATTCGAATGACACATGCAATAAAGGTAAATTCTTAAGTATAAACAAAGTTACATTGTTTACATTCGAATGACACATGCAATAAATGTAAATTCTTAAGTATAAACAAAGTTACAGTTTTACATTCGAATGACACATGCAATAAAGGTAAATTCTTAAGTATAAACAAAGTTACATTTTTTACATTCGAATGACACATGCAATAAAGGTAATTTCTTAAGTATAAACAAAGTTACATTTTTTACATTCGAATGACACATGCAATCATAGTAAATTCTTAAGTATAAACAAAGTTACATTTTTTACATTCGAATGACACATGCAATAAAGGTAAAGTCTTAAGTATAAACAAAGTTACAAGTAAAAGAAAACATATAGTTATTTATGGCGGACCCTGTATTCATAAAAACTTGATCTTATGTGTTATCAAAAACAATTATTCAAATATGATACAAACCCTATAGTAAATTTATACTTTCGTTTTAATATTTTAGGAAGTACTCAGATAATTGTTTCTCCAATAATATTTAGATGCATTATGTAGTGGAATTCTAGGAAAATCTCCATCGTACCAGTAATTATAGGAGCAACAGGACTAATGAAAAAGAATTTCAAAAGCTATCTGGCGAGTATACCCGGTGAACCGTGTGCAAGAGAAATACAAACAATTGCACTTAAAGGGACGGTTAGAGTCTTAAAACGATCTCTCGCCTGGAGTGTTTGAAATAGCCGGTGAATGTCTGGTATCCGGCAGGATGCCCCATCTCCAGCAAAAACAGAAAGATCAGAAAAAAGAAAGAAAAGAGTAGTGATACGCAAAATGTATTCTCCACTGTCACAAAAAGGTAACTCTTGATTGGGACAAATTTTTTTTTAAATATCTTAGTCTCAAAGGATCATTTCGCTTCTGATCGAGGACAAAACAGATATTACATTTGGTCTATAGCCCACTATTTAGATAGATGTCTCTGTATACAAAGTATCGCTCATTTTGTTTTCAAGCAACCCCATTCGCACAGCGAGAGGAGATTTAATCTCACACCTACGACACTGTTTGTGGTAAAACAGTTAGCATTGCCTCATTGTGTCGCGGATGAAGCATTTAAAGAGCTGGCCTCTTCACTTTCAAAAAGAAAAAAGGAAAAACTATTTGTTTTCCCATTGTTACGTCCTCCTTAACGATTTAGACACACCAACGCAAACAGAAAAAAATAAGCAGAAACAAGTTAAAACGAAAACGTATCTTCGTAAGATGCGTCCATTCAATCTGCGATTCTCGTGAATTAGTGATAATAATTCGATTTCTAACTAAAGCATGACAGACCGGCAAAAAGGGCTTTAAACCGTAAACGTGACAGACCAGTGAATCTACCTGCCAATCTACAGAGACAATTATACAGATGTGTGAACGTATATAAAAATAATATTACTAACTTTAGCGTGTTAAACACAATATCTATTTCAAACTTCAGCGTGACAGACCGATTCAAAGTTATTTCGAACTTCAGCGAGATAGACCGATTCAAAGTTATTTCGAACTTCAGCGGGACAGACCGATTCAAAGTTATTTCAAACTTCAGCGGGACAGGCCGATTCAAAATTATTTAAAACTTCAGCGGGACAGGCCGATTCAAAGTTATTTATAACTTCAGCGGGACAGGCCGATTCAAAGTTATTTCAAACTTCAGCGGGACAGACAGATTCAAAGTTATTTCAAACTTCAGCGGGACAGGCCGATTCAAAGTTATTTCAAACTTCAGCGGAACAGGCCGATTCAAAGTTATTTCGAACTTCAGCGGGACAGGCCGATTTAAAGTTATTTCGAACTTCAGCGGGACAGACCGATTCAAAGTTATTTCAAACTTCAGCGGGACAGGCCGATTCAAAGTTATTTCGAACTTCAGCGGGACAGGCCGATTCAAAGTTATTTCGAACTTCAGCGGGACAGGCCGATTCAAAGTTATTTCGAACTTCAGCGGGACAGACCGATTCAAAGTTATTTCGAACTTCAGCGGGACAGACCGATTCAAAGTTATTTCGAACTTCAGCGGGACAGACCGATTCAAAGTTATTTCGAACTTCAGCGGGACAGACCGATTCAAAGTTATTTCGAACTTCAGCAGGAGAGACCGATTCAAAGTTATTTCGAACTTCAGCGGGACAGACCGATTCAAAGTTATTTCAAACTTCAGCGGGACAGGCCGATTCAAAGTTATTTCGAACTTCAGCGGGACAGGCCGATTCAAAGTTATTTCGAACTTCAGCGGGACAGGCCGATTCAAAGTTATTTCGAACTTCAGCGGGACAGACCGATTCAAAGTTATTTCGAACTTCAGCGGGACAGACCGATTCAAAGTTATTTCGAACTTCAGCGGGACAGACCGATTCAAAGTTATTTCGAACTTCAGCGGGAGAGACCGATTCAAAGTTATTTCGAACTTCAGCGGGAGAGACCGATTCAAAGTTATTTCGAACTTCAGCGGGACAGACCGATTCAAAGTTATTTCGAACTTCAGCGGGACAGACCGATTCAAAGTTATTTCGAACTTCAGCGGGACAGACCGATTCAAAGTTATTTCGAACTTCAGCGGGACAGACCGATTCAAAGTTATTTCGAACTTCAGCGGGAGAGACCGATTCAAAGTTATTTCGAACTTTAGTGTGGCACACAGATGAAACGTTATTCCGAACTTCAACGTCATATGCCGATGAAAAGTTATTTGAAACTCCAGTGTGACAGACCGATGGAAATTTATTTAAAACTTCATTGTGACAGCCCGATGAAAAGTTATTCGAACTCTAGAGGGACAGATGGATATATAGTTCTTTCGCAATTCAGCGTGACAGAGCGATGCAAAGTTATTTCAAACTTCAGATGCTATTTCAAATAAGCGTGACTGTCTTGTTTAGAGATGCGTGGACTCTTCTAATGATGCTACTTCAAATAAGCGTGACAGACAGATGAAAAACTATTTCAAATTTAAGTCTGACATATCGGAGAACTGATGATAAACTGACAGATCCTCTTTTACAGAAGCGTGGACTCTAAAGTTTAGCCTGACAGACCAACGATACTGCTATGTCAAACACGCGTGACAGACCACTGCAAAACTATTTAAAAGTTAAGCGTGCCAGATCGAAGGACCTACTAACAAACAGACATGCTCTTTTTTTAGAGATGCATGGACACTTCTAGAAATATTATTTAAAATTCAGGTTTGACAGACACTTCTAGAAATATTATTTTAAATTCAGGTTTGACAGACACTTCTAGAAATATTATTTTAAATTCAGGTTTGACAGACACTTCTAGAAATATTATTTTAAATTCAGGTTTGACAGACACTTCTAGAAATATTATTTTAAATTCAGGTTTGACAGACACTTTTAGAAACATTATTTTAAATTCATGTTTTACAGACACTTCTAGAAATATTTCAAATTCATGTTTGACAGACACTTCTAGAAATATTATTTCAAATTCATGTTTGACAGACACTTCTAGAAATATTATTTTAAATTCAGGTTTGACAGACACTTCTAGAAATATAATTTCAAATTCAGGTTTGACTGACACTTCTAGAAATATTATTTTAAATTCAGGTTTGACAGACACTTCTAGAAATATTATTTTAAATTCAGGTTTGACAGACACTTCTAGAAATATTATTTCAAATTCATGTTTGACAGACACTTCTAGAAATATTATTTTAAATTCAGATTTGACAGACACTTCAAGAAATTTATTTCAAATTCAGAGATTGAAATGCTATTCCAAATTTAAGCGTGAGAAAGCGAAACAATGATATTTTCAATTTAATTATAAAATGCCGACGGAAAAACTATATAGAATTATATTTCAAACTTAAGTGTAATCGACTCAACAACCGACACAGCGTGCTATATTGATTCTTGGATGCGTATATGTGGCAGTTATGTTTATTTCCACTAAAGACGTTACTCTCACCAACGCAAAAGAAATACATAACTAAATTGAATTTAATTTAATTTGAAAAATGAAATTATTTTGTGACCCGTTTTTTCTTGAACTAAAAGTAGATGTGCATTATTTGGATTATTCGGACTACTATTCTCAACTTGGTTGTTATTTTCGTAACACTTCGGCCGCAATAACTATTTCAGGTGTATCTTTTTGAACTTGGGAATGTTTATGCCGAACTCGGTAATCCATACAGAATTCTAAACTGAACCCGACGGTGGTAGAGCGTTCTCTGTTCGTTATTTATGACCGGGTAAAACTGTAAAGTAACTTTTCAATTTTTATTTTATTCTTAGTCATCATCGCTTATAGGGAGGTCTTTACCTTCACTTTCTAGAAGACTGTCATTTAGAACTTGTTGTCACTCAACCCCTTTATCGATTGCACATCCATTCTATATGAACAATTCTAATATTAATTTCGGGAGTTACTATCCTATGCTAAAACATTCCGAAACATAAAAGTAGACGTTTTCTTTTATAACCGAAATCTCGAATATAATAATACGCGTGTGCATCTTTTTCAATATATTGGGTTGGCCAAAAAAGTTCGTTCATTTTTAAAGTGGATATTAATGCAATTCATTTCCCACGCTCGATTTGAAAATCTTGAGAATGTCTGAGATGTGTCTGATTGTCAACAATATCTGAGGTGTGTCTGATTGGAAATCTTGAGAATGTCTGAGATGTGTCTGATTGTCAAAAATGTCTGAGATGTGTCTGATTGGAAATCTTGAGAATGTCTGAGATGTGTCTGATTGTCAAAAATGACTGAGATGTGTCTGATTGGAAATCTTGAGAATGTCTGAGATGTGTCTGATTGTCAAAAATGTCTGAGATGTGTCTGATTGGAAATCTTGAGAATGTCTGAGATGTGTTTGATTGTCAAAAATGTCTGAGATGTTTCTGATTGGAAATCTTGAGAATGTCTGAGATGTGTCTGATTGTCAAAAATGTCTGAGATGTGTTTGATTGGAAATCTTGAGAATGTCTGAGATGTGTCTGATTGTCAAAAATGTCTGAGATGTGTCTGATTGGAAATCTTGAGAATGTCTGAGATGTGTCTGATTCTCAAAAATGTCTGAGATGTGTCTGATTGGAAATCTTGAGAATATCTGAGATGTGTCTGATTGTCAAAAATGTCTGAGATGTGTCTGATTAGAAATCTTGAGAATGTCTGAGAACTGTCTGATTGTCAAAAATGTCTGAGATGTGTCTGATTGGAAATCTTGAGAATGTCTGAGATGTGTCTGATTGTCAAAAATGTCTGAGGTGTGTCTGATTGGAAATCTTGAGAATGTCTGAGATGTGTCTGATTGTCAAAAATGTCTGAGATGTGTCTGATTGGAAATCTTGAGAATGTCTGAGATGTGTCTGATTGTCAAAAATGTCTGAGATGTGTCTGATTGGAAATCTTGAGAATGTCTGAGATGTGTCTGATTGTCAAAAATGTCTGAGATGTGTCTGATTGGAAATCTTGAGAATGTCTGAGATGTGTCTGATTGTCAAAAATGTCTGAGATGTGTCTGATTGGAAAATTTGAGAATGTCTGAGATGTGTCTGATTGTCAAAAAGTAACATTGTTCAACTACGGCATTCGCTTTGTCAATGTCGATCATTTTTGGCCGGTCAGGGGGAAGAGCATTACTCACTGAACATTTTATTTTCCAGAATCGAGCAACCCATTTAAGGCAAACCCGTTTTGTAATAGCATTCTACCTATACACCTGGTGTACAAGTTTCTGTTTTTTTTCCTTTTTCTGTTGGTAGTACTCTGCTTGATCTTCCATTTCAGGGCCTGAAATACCAGCAAAAATGTAAAAACTCTGCTCGGAGGCTTATTATACACCGCTATTTACAAACTCGCTACACAAAATACAGGATTAGAAGAATAGGAATATAAAACGATCTTGTGTAGGCCTAATAGATGACATTCAAAAAACGAACGAACAAGGCCAACCCAATAGATATATATATATAAATAGGCAGTTCTTTGTGTGTAACACTAAAGAAAGTAATTCATCTCTATTTACATTCCATGAAAAATGCCAGTTGACTGAAATCATATGCACCTCACACACTTCATCCACTCATGCATAGAGATTTATACTGATGTGATAATGAAATGGTTTGGTTGATATGTAGTCATACCCTTAATGACAATAAAAGTGTAAAAATTTGGGAATTTCCTTGCTTTTGTACATTTAGTGTATATGAATTTTCATCTTAACCCTATTCAGGGCATATGATTTCAGTATACTGGCATTTTTCATGGAATGTCACTACTTTTGTAAAGGCTATGCCTCAATACAATGGTCATTTTAAAGTGTTTTTTGAATTTTCTAGAAAAATAAGGTATATGGTAAACTGAAATTAAAATGCCATCAACTAGACACTAGAACCTCTATCTCTGCCAAAAATCAGCTGAATCCATCAAATAGTTGATGAGATACATGGTGGCACGTACGTACGTACACACAGATAACATGATTTCATGATTGAACTTTCTGGATCTTTGGGTTGCCTTGACTAATGATTCTGAAATTCTACACACTTATAGAACCTATCAAATAAAAATTTTGTGCAAAGTTTTAACTAATTTGGTTTATTGGTTTTTGAGTTATGATTGATCAAAGAAATGAGATTTTCAGCATAGGCCATGTTTGAAGTCTATTAAGGGATAGAGCGCTCTCGCGCCTCCCTTGATAAAGTTATGTATGTGTGTATGATTATATATTTCTATGTAGAGAATTAATTCTTTAATTAATTAACTCATCATTATGCATTTTGGAACACATCTGCAAGGCGTAAGGGGGACAATGTGAGCTATATTTAGTTTGATTTAATTTCATGAAAGCGGGTTAAGTTGGTAGCATTAGTTACTTTGGAGTATTTAAAAGTGTTTTAGGGGTCGTAATATGGGTAGCGACTCCAATTTTAAATATTAAAATATTTAAGATTCGATTAAATTTGGTCCGTAGTCAATAGCAACAAAGATTAATAAAATTTCAATTTCTTCTTAAAACCCATTGCTTAGCCTTTAATTTTAGACATTTTCTAGAATGAAAATGATGTATTGATTTTGATCAAACATTGAATGAGGAGATAAAGTTTACTAACATTATATGTTGATGCTAATCTTTGTAACGGGTCATAAAATACTGCAAAGTTGTTCTATTCGGGGAATTAATTTTTGCTATCATGGGACGGGAATTCTTAGAGTTAATTGGTCCCCCAATTTATAAAATCGAGGGACTTATGTGTTGAGGCATGTCCGTCCGTCCGTCCGTCCGTCCATCCATACGTCCGTCCGTCCGGATTTTTCTCCGCAACCATCCATTGAATTTCTCTGAAATTTTGCATGAAGTTGTAACTTTGGTCAGGTTAGAAAGTGACATTCTCCGATTTTTGAAAAAAAACTCTGGGTAGCCCCCCATGGGGTCAAATGCCCTGAAATGGCAAAAAATGACATTTCATCCATCTATTCAATTTCTCTGAAACTTGGCCAAAATGTGGAGGCAATTGTTCCTAATAGAAAATAAGTATCGCTGACCTTGGAAAAAATCTGGTTCCCGCCCCCAGGGGGTCAAAAGCCTCCAAAATTGCAAAAAATGACCCTTTTCTCCCATAACGTGTGATCCATCCATTCAATTTTTCTGAAACTTGGCAAAAATGTAGAGGCAATTGTTCCGGATATAGAATGAGCATCGTTGACCGTAGAAAAATTCTGGTTCGTGCTCACAGGGGGTCAAACGGGGGTACAAAAATGCCCCAAATTGCCCAAATTTATTGCATTTTACATTCGCCACATCGACTCACATACAGAGTGGGACTACGCACGCACGACTTGTTATATATTAAAAACCCACTGAAACATAAATCAGCAACAACTTCCCTTATTTCTAACTCTTCCTCGCCGTGCTAGGGTGGTGGCAGATCTACCCGGCAACCAGGACTCTGATAAACATCATCTCTGCATCTGCATGTAGCAAGCAAAGATGTGACAGTTGGGAACCACAAATCAATGTAATGAAAGCGAAAACATTGATTCTTTCCAATTCCTTTGTGTTTTCTGGACCAAACCTTCCTCGACTTCACATGCAACAACTGGACGTAGCTGTTTTCGTTTTTAAGGGCAAAACCTGCAATCGTCCAGGTTTAACGAATAGCCGCGACTAACGAAAAGAACTTCATGCAGCCTAGACAATCTTCAGGCACAATATTTGTGAGCTCAATCTAGAAGGCCGACTCGCTTAACAATAACAACAATAAGCAGGATCTGCCTTGAAGTATTAGATTAGTTTATGATGTAAAAAGGCGACAACTGTCTTTTTAATGGAGTCTATGTATATTCTCTACATTTTTTACTTGTATTCACCATAAACCGGGCATATTAACACTGAGATGAAATGAGCTGCTGTGATTAGGGTCCAGTTTTATAAGGGACATCCTAAGTAGGCAGTTGTTTGTTTACATTAAATTTAAGTTTATCCTTGTACAGTAGGGAAAAGGGAGCAATGAAGTAATTCCAAAGGCACGCGATCCTAGGAAAGACGCCATTAAGTAGAAAGTGTTCCGGTATCTGGGGACCTCTACAGTGAAAGGGTGTGATTTTTTTGCTAGTCAGGTTTGTTAGGGATATTTACGTTAAGGAGTACAAATGCAGTCAGTTCATCAGAGCACATTCCGTCGAAGGACTTGTAATACAAGCACAGTGATGCAACACTGCGGTGATGCGACAGGACCTGGAGTTTCGCAGACAGTGCGAGGCTTATTAGGTTAAAAATTATTTTTTGCATCCTGTCCAGAAAAAAAAGTTAGTGATTGGTGCACCAGCCCAGATATGGCAACACTACTACATGCATTGGTGAATACTGGCAGATGTAGGAAATCTTCTAGCCCAGTAAAGGAAGCCTACTTTCTTTGCAGCAGACGTGACATCTTTTATGTACTTATTGCATTTTACTGTAGCCTGAGGATATCTGTCCAAAGTGTTTGAAAGTTGGACTTACTATAAAAACAATGTTAATAACCAAAGACTCGGAATATCATTTAAAATGGACATGCACGGGCAAATGGTGGCTTTATATATATCAAGGATACTG
>OY744530.1:109634560-109637060 GCA_963556195.1 Sepiola atlantica | reverse complement strand
TGACGAACTACATACACTGACCGCCCCCCTCCATCAAGGAGGAGTTAATGCCTGGTAGAATGATAACATCACAACGGAATATATAGTACACTAACTCCCCCCACACACACAACTGGTAAGCGTGAGTAAATGATACCGTGAGGAACGAATGTATACTCTACGGCCTTTCCCCCGAAGAGGAAGTAATGCCTGGGAGAAATGTATCATGACGAATGAAAATATTCTACAGAGAATTAAATAAGCATAAACCGTTTTAATGTCAATATAGTTAGAATAGGTGGAAAAAACTTTTGCATTTATTTATTTAGATAACATTAAAAACCATGGCAAGTTTCATTGTCCACGTTGAACGCCTAAGTGAAAATTGTCTGGAAAAATATAGTTTGCCAACTTTATAAACAAAGATGAATATGCTAGCTAAGGAAGAACGATAACTTTCATAATTTTCTAGTGAACAAATACATGTTTATTATAAACTTCAGTTATCGTTCTTCCTTAGCTAGTATCATGGTGAACGAACATATACTACACTGACCCCCCCCCCTCTGACAGACGATAATATCATGATGAACGAACACGACTTCCCTCCATTCAAAAAGGAGGAAGCCATTCTTGCGTAGACGATCTTATGAGAACAGAACACTACTCCCCCCCCCCACGAAGAAAAAAGAAGATATTCTGACTAAATCGAGTCTTGTGGATGTTTCATTCTGGGAGAATCCCCCCTACACAACCTAAAAAAAGGAGGAAGTAATTCCTGGGAGGACAACAGAACTGATACTAAACTATTGAGTATATTCAATTACATCTTTAGTATAATAGCCATTTATTGTATATCAAACGAAAACTTGGAATATTATTTAAAGGGAACATACTATTAAATTATTGAGTTACTTATATATATATATATATATATATATATATATATATATATATATATATATATATATATATATATATATATATATATATATATCAGTACATACATAGAATAACCGGTGTTAGTTAACACAATGTTCATTTTAAATGATATTCCGAGTCCCTGGTTATAAACATTGCTTTTGTAAATTGGTCAAACTTTACACCATTTCAGACTGACATCCTCAGGCAACATGTAATGGAATAAGTACATAGGTGTTTCCAAGTCTGCTTCAAAGAATGTAGGCTCCTTCTACCGGCCAAGAACACTTCTAACATCTGCTAGTATTTTCTATATCTATAAAGCCATCATTCACCCATGCATGTATTGATTTACTCCTCTCCAGGAGTTAGGCACAAGGCCAGTTTTTATCTTACTCCCACAAGTAAGATGTGACCCAAAGTAGGATCGGGAAAGTGGGGTTTAAAAATTGCCTGGGCAGACCCGTCGGCATTCCCCGGTAGGGGCGCCTCAGGCAATAAACTTACTCCTCCCCAAGGAGGCGAAGCCTGTGAGGATTGACCTCCTAGAACGGCATAAATCAAGACCCGAAGGCCAAGACAATACCAGTCTATGGGGTGCAGTATCCATCGGAACAGATAATACACTTTGATCTTTGTTTCCACAATTCATATCTAACAGATCCCGCACTTTTTGGCAAGCTGTAACTCCTGTCGCTCTGCCGCAGTGTTGTATTATTGTGCTTGGTTTACTGGTACTTCCACAGAATTTGCTAGGATCCAAAGCCTTGGTAGAGCATCTAGTAACGCGAAAAGAACACTCTACCACTGCTTCCAGTTGTTTTCTATCTATCACTTCCATTATACTGTGGTCGGGGATTGCGCAAGTTCTTCTTTCAGCATAAACACGTCCTCACGCAGGCGCCCTTTCGGATGTTATCCATTATGATTTGAGACAGAAAGTAGCTAACAATATGATGATAATTATGATGGCGATGATGATAGGATGATAATTAATGATGAAGAAGCTGAATAAGAGGATGGCGAAGTGTCAACAAAGAAAAAAGAAAGCGAAAACATTTACTACTTACTAGCTTATCCGATCTGTCAGTTGCGTAAGTAAATTAATATCATGTGGCTTCACTTTTTTTTAGTTTTCTATTTTGTAACTATTTTCATTAAGTGGTTTCTAAGCAGTGGTCCGAAAGAGTGAAATTAGGGCCCGCTGTTGCAAAGTAGCGAGTCCTCAAAACGTAATAGTATTTAGGAGACATGTTGTCAGCATACGCCCCGAATGAAGGTCAGAGGTCATGGTTGCATAATTACTTTAATAGAAGAAAGAGAAAAAGAATGGTAGGATATTTAATCACGTGTTTTTAATTAGCTAAATTAGATTTGTTATTTTAAATAGAAATAAATCATGCTACCTATTAACTCTTGACATCAATTTGAACATTTTCAACATCTAAAGTTTTTGTTCTGTAACTTATTACACAAAAATGACTTACAACGTTTTTTAAAATTAGAAAAATAAAATATATTGATAAACCGTAGTGTATGGCGACTCGAAGGGTCCTTTTCTATTGACGACTAGATCGAAATGTAAGGAATAGTGCCCCTC
>OY744530.1:109619560-109632060 GCA_963556195.1 Sepiola atlantica | reverse complement strand
TCTTATTCAAGATTGTCATGATAGTAAGTAACCCCACTTTGAAAAAGACGCAAAGTTCCGACGTATTTGACACCCTCCCCGGCCCGTTCCTCGCATTCATCACGACTGCCTCCCCCCCCCCCAAACGCCCATCCTCTACTTCTCTGTCCATCTCACTTATCCTTACCATCCAAATAATCTGTTCCTCATCAAGTCGTCGACACTTTTATTTATCTCTTTATGCAGTTTCCATTTTTAAAACTTCTTTCTGAAAAATTTGTCATGTTTTTTTAATAACCTTTTCACCTCGCTCAAGTTCTGTTTCTCTTTGCCTTCTCTGTTTATGTTTGTCTTTGTATTTTTAATCTGTCTGTCTGTCTCACATTCTCCACACACACACACACACACACACATACATATATATATATATATATATATATATATATATATATATATATATATATATATATATATATATATATATATATATATATATATATATATATATATATGCTCTTATGACGTCAAGCCGCCAGATAAAGTGTTAAACTTATCACTGTTTATTCGCTGTTCAGGTCGGAATTTGAACTAAAAAATATCCGGAATCCGGGGTTTCGAATCGCATGACCGGTAGTGAATAGTAATATCTCTATGCTGATGAGTCCCGATTATAAAGGACGAAACGTATACATACATAGATAATAAACAAACCAAATATTTACCATATATATATATATATATATATATATATATATATATATATATATATATGTATATATATATATATATATATATATAAAGAGAGAGAGAGAGAGAGAAATAAACACAGAGTGCCTAATTACGTTTGTCCGAGCATACTATGTAGTTATTACATATTATACTATACAGCGATATTTCGATTAGCCATTAATACATGTGGTTTCATGAGGTATAGAAGGTCTTGCCTACTTGAGTAAAGAATACCGTACCAACATGATCATGTTAATTCTTCTACAGGATCGGGAAACAGAAAAAATGGGATCCGAATAGTATGCGAAATATATAATATATATACTTAATCTATCAGTTATACATAATGGATGGTTATATATATATATATATATATATATATATATATATATATATATATATATATATATATATATTCAAAGAAGTTTGTATGCACGAAATAAACAACTGTATATATTAGTGATTGTATTTCATTTTGCTAACCGTTTAATGTATTGTGTTCATTATTTATATGATAATGAAAATGGCAAAAATACATTAAAATTATATTTTCTTGCATCTTTATCTTTCGTGTGCATCAGATTATTCAAGGGTTGGCATTAGTTTCCCCGATGTTTTTCTGGTTAGAAATCTTTCTGGAAAGACATCGGATACTTACGGGAAGGACCACGAGAAGGTTGCCAACATCCCTAAGTAAAAATGGTACTGTGGAACCGACTGGATTCGAACTTGGAACACCAGTTCGTGTCGATATCCACTTAACCACCGTCACCTCTCATTTTTGTTGCATTAGCAATTAATTTTTAAATGAAAGAGATAATTCTACTTAAAATTATCTCATGCATATTCAACACTTTATTAGGAGGTGACGATGGCTGAATAGTTAACGACTCGAACTGACGATATGACTGTGTCAAGTTCGAATCCAGTTCATTCCACAGAAGCACTTTCACTTGGGATGTTGGCAACCTTCACATAGTTTCTCCCATAAGTACCCGATGTCTTTCTAGAAAGAATTCTAACTAGAAAGATATTGGGGAAACCAATGGCAAAAATAGAATAATCTAATTCATAGGAAATGAATGATTGAACACTTTATTAAATGAGAAATGTTTCCGAACTGTAATAATAATGAAAGGATCCTGTTTCAATATATGTATGTAAAGTTGCTCACATTCTTAGCGCACCTGTCGTTGCGTACGCCCCTGGGCGTTTGCTGTTATAAATGCTCGATCTCTGACTACAACGGTTTTCGGACAGGTCATGCCGATTATCTGTCGGAATCTCAAGGTCCTTCAGATTGAACTTAATTGTATATTTGATCGGGGGCGGCAGCTCGCAGAGTTGGGTCAAGAGGATGTCAGTAAGGATATGATCGGTAAGAGAACGTCATGACGTCGCGAAAGACTGGATCGGCAAATCGGCAGTTCGAATCTAGAAGGATCGTCAGTTGGACAGGGTTAGGGTTAGGAGAAAGTCAACGGATGCTAGATCGACAGTTGGGCAATAGGACATCGCCAGAAGCAGGATCGATAGCTGGGTATGTATGGTCATGAAGAGTTCGACAGTGGCTGGATCTGCAGTTGGAAATGGTTGGACGTCGGTAGAAGCTGGAGAGTCAGAGGGTGTCACGAGAGAGTCGGACCAACGAAATATCCTACGGCCGGAATACGATTATTAGTAGTTGGTCAATGGTTGTCCTGAGAATGACCGTTATACACATGAAAAAGTTCTAAAAAGAGCAGGTTTATCGCTTTAAGCAAATGGCTGCCGCCGCTGCGACTGGGCTTAACGACTGTACAGAAAGTAGATCACAGTTGGACGCACGAGAGTCTCGTGACTTTACGGGTCGAATGTTTTCATTTATCAAAATTACAAAAAACGACACTTAAATAAATTAGGCACGAAGCTAATAATTCATTTGTGGGATTGAGGAAAGTTAATAATCGTGCTGGTTCACTGCTACACGTAACTACACACATTCACAAAAACACAACATATTTACTAGTGCCTAATATATATATATATATATATATATATATATATATATATATATATATATATGATAATTTTATTTACACAGACATGTACAAAATCTGCGACACTGGCATGTCGATGTTATCGATCAACAGTTACTATAAACTGAGATCTCATCAGGCAGAGTTAGAATCCGACTCTGCCTGATGAGATCTCAGTTTATAGTAACTGTTGATCGATAACATCGACATGCCAGTGTCGCAGATTTTGTACATGTCTGTGTAAATAAAATTATCATATATAAAGCTCTATTTTGATATTGAGCACTTTTTATCAACCCGGTTAAAATTCTCTGGATTACCACCCTGTGGATATTTTTCACCTGAAGTATTACCATTATTATATATATATATATATATATATATATATATATATATATATATATATATATATATATATATATATATATATATATATATATATATATATATTCATATTTATATGGAAATTGAAAAAGGAACACAAAAAATCTTATTTATGTTTTCATCCACGTGTCATCTTTATTTCAAGACTTCCTCAGGATCATTGTCTAAAGAACAACAAGTACCAAATATTTGAAACCGAGGTGGTGGCGGATGTAAGCTTAAACTTAGGGCCGCTTATGAAAAAAATAAATTATGAGATCCAAATTAATGGTGGCATCTTATCTTTAGAAAAAGACGAAACGAAAGAATACATAAATAATACTTTTTGGTTTTCATTTTTCAATTTTTATTACGTCGGAACATTTTTTCCAGTCTTTATCATAAAAATAATTTAATATTATTTAGTTAAACTAATATTGTTATAAGCCCCTTAAATAAAATTGAAGTTGAGCCCTGCTCGGGGAAGTTAAAAATAGACTAACACGTAGCTATAATGCATTTTCCCACAACGTTCGTAGAATATTTAGTCAGTCTTTTTAGATATGACCCCCATTCGCATAATTAGAACTTAAATTCCCTTCTTGAATGTGTTAACCTCTCGTGGCCTAATGGTTATGGCGCTTGCTTGTTCATTCTAGGTTGATTATGTGCGCCCGTCTGAGATGAGCATCCCTACACTAATGAGAGCGAAAGCTTTAATTGCTGTTGCGTGTAGGTAAACATAATTTAATATTGTTTACTTAAAGTAAATGTATATATATATATATATATATATATATATATATAACTTCTTTGTAGAATGGTAGGAAAAATCACAGCAGAGTGCTCGATTAATTAAGAATTAAAGTTAAAAATTAAGAGCATAATATTTATTTATTCTGGTACAGAAAAATTAGTACAACATTCGTACCGTCGGTTTCAAGCACGGAAGGTCTTATCCATCCGCCTCTCTTCAGCTTCTGTTGTCATCTGTTTTGGAAATGTGAGGTCACATGACACTCTTGTTGGGACGCGTTATTTGCTCAGTGTGTTGTGTGTGTTTGTTTAAATTTGAATTTAGTGTAATAAGACCGTTGAGATTTAAAACACGAGGGAATTCAAGATTAAAGGGAATAAAAAAGGGGGGGTAAAAAATATATGAAAAATATATGAAAAAATATATATATATATAAATAAATATAAAAAAATCTATATATATAAAAAAAACATCTCAATATATATATATTGTACATGTATTATATTAGTTTCTGTAGATGTAAATCCGTTGAAACTCAGTGTTTACAAAAAGTGCTCAATAACAAGTAAAGCTGTATTTTAGAACACATTTTTATTTATACAAACATTATTGGTGACATATGTGTCAATTTTCTATTCTAGGTTATAAGTGTAGGTGTGGGGACATATTAAGCATGTCGAGTTTTATTTTTTAACATCGTCTAGCATAATTCAAGTCACCTTCTCCCTCTAGAATATATACACATAGGTAAACTACAGGCTTCAATCGTATCCATGCATAAACAGAATATTGTTCACACATTCAGAGCATGACATATCCGCAAATAACAGCATACATTTATCGCCATTTACAAAACTCACATACATACACAAGGCCAAAACCTGGCATTGCTAGCAATTAACATATGCGTACAAACGTATATTCAGATACATAAATCATGACACACGCGAGTAAGCACATGCATTCATCACTATTTAGATATCTGACATACACACGCACATCCATGGTATGGCAACAAACTACAATCCAAATACCCACACATATGTACCGTATATTTAATATATTACCATTCACATATATCAATATATTATTTCTACATATTATTAACCTAATTATAGTCAGTCCTAAAAAAATAGACAGAATTTTTTTTTATCTTAGATTGTGTACCCCACAATAAGTGCATTTACTTACTCTGTTATATTTAACTATTAATTAAATAAGGGTAATAATTTAATTTATATGAAAAATATTTAATTAATATTTATTAAACCTATCAAATGTATACTTATTATTAAGGTAACCTAATAATACAAAATTAGTTGTCAACGTCTTCATTTCAAATAATTATTGAAAATCCATTATTTATGAGTAATAATTGAGCGCTTGTGTCATCTCATGAAAATCCATAATTTATGAGTAATAATTGAGCGCTTGTGTCATCTCATGAAAATCCATTATTTATGAGTAATAATTGAACGCTTGTGTCATCTCATGAAAATCCATAATTTATGAGTAATAATTGAGCGCTTGTGTCATCTCATGAAAATCCATTATTTATGAGTAATAATTGAGCGCTTGTGTCATCTCATGAAAATCCATTATTTATGAGTAATAATTGAGCGCTTGTGTCATCTCATGAAAATCCATTATTTATGAGTAATAATTGAGCGCTTGTGTCATCTCATGAAAATCCATTATTTATGAGTAATAATTGAGCGCTTGTGTCATCTCATGAAAATCCATTATTTATGAGTAATAATTGAGCGCTTGTGTCATCTCATGAAAATCCATTATTTATGAGTAATAATTGAGCGCTTATGCCATCTCATGAAAAAAAATAATGTAAGTAGTTGTTAGAAAGAAAATAATTATCATGTTAAACAAACAGCTTAAAGAGATCAATATTCAATATTTATTTTAAACACAATACTTTAGCTGATTGCTGAAATACATAGAACAATGTTGTTTTATTACTGCCGTAAGCTTACGCAGCTGTTCAAGTCATTATTGAAAAAGTCTTCATTTTAATAATCGGCTTGGACGTAAAAAGTATTTTTTTAAAGAAAATAATTTAGATAATGATTTTCTTGTAAAACATATAGTGGAAGGAAAACAAAGATTCAAGGCTATCCGTGAGAAACCATGAAAACTATACGGGCTACACTTTATTGTGTAGATAATACCATATAACCAGATAAAACACAACTTTTCTAAGGTAAGATTTTATAAAAAATCAGACGATCGCAAGTAGAAAATGTGATATAATGCGTGATTTTACGGAATTATCGAGAATATCTATATGAGTATTACAAATATTTAAGAAACATGTCATTTCCTATAATAATAATGATGATGATACTACTACTACTACTACTACTACTACTACTACTACTACTACTACTACTAATAATAATAATTCAGAAAACAAGCCCCAACAGAATGCAAGAACAGACACGACTACGTAGGGAAAGCAGTACACTGGGAACTATCTAAACGACTGCATTTTAAACACGCGGATAAATGGTACAAACATAAACTAAAGACACTACTGGAAAACGATAATCCAAAAAATGTTCTATGACATGGATGGTGCAAACAGATAAACTCATACAAGCCAGGAAACCGGATTGCATAATAGTGAACAATAAAGAAAAAACCCTACCAAATTGTACATTTTCCCGTTTCAGCACACCACAGAGTTAAGTTCATGGCGACGGAAAAACGAAGCAAATACTTGTAACTAGCTAGTAGACTAAAAAGGAATATGTAGCATGAAGAAAGTCAATATAATACCAATAATCACAGGAGCACTAGGAAGAGTCTCCAAAAAACTGGGAAGAAATTTAGATCAGTTTAATCACTGACGGCATACAAAAGACGCTAATGATGAACACATCTGCAATCTTAATAAAACTCCTCGAATGCGGAAACCAACCAGCATAAGCTACGAACGATAATCAATCGGATAAAAAGTTACAATTGGAAGAAAACAAAACCACAGGAAGAAATATCATAAACTTCCTCTTCCTCCCCACCCACACACAAAAAAGTGATGGCATCAGCCTGGGATGATACGACACAAAATGGTGGTGAAGGGTCAAGTAGGATGGGAAGACCAAGGAAGTGGAGCACTAACCAGACCCCTACTGGAAGAGTGCGGAGAGTACGAGACCTTAGGGAGGCTTATTGCCACCCAAATCTTATAGGAGACGAATGGTCATTGTCAGCGAGTAATAAATGGTAAACCGCTATTACGATAGCGAAACGTCATTTCAATGATTATCAACATTAGTTGATGAGTACTGGAAATCTAGGGGAGGCTTGTTGTCAATCACACTCCAGTAAAAAAAACAACGGTTATTATCAGTGAGCAATCACTGACGATTACTTGTGTGAAAACTCAGAGTAAGTACAAATAATAATAATAGGGGGAGGGAACGTAATGGGTGAAAATTTCAGATTCATGCGAGTAGTATTTTTTTGTGTTCATTTATACATAAATTAAACTAAACAATCAAACATTTTGAAAGTTTTGCAAAATTCAGAAGGTGCAGGCCAAAAATAGCCGTTAGGGCTCCACGGGACTCAAAATCCATCATTTTTCGGTGAAAAAGTGGTTTCATGCGACATTGCAGGCCCTAAAACATCATCAAAAGCTATGAATGGATATAGATGGTTAAATCTGATATAGTACTTTAATTTAGAACAATTTTCAGGCTGTGAAAGGGGTTTCATGAATGTAAAATAGCCCAAAACTAGTGAAAATAGCCCAAATTAGCCAAAATCCTCCGTTAAGCAACTTAATTGGTTCCCAAGCCTCTACAATGGTTATGAATGGGTCTGGATAGTTGAAACCATTGTAGTGTCGAAAATGATTGATTTTGAGTCCCGTGGAGCCCTAACGGCTATTTTTGGCCTGCACCTTCTGAATTTTGCAAAATTTTCAAAATGTTTGATTGTTTAGTGTTATTTATGTATAAAATTCTACTCGCATGAATCTGAAATTTCTACCCTTTACGTCTCACCCCTAATTTAAGTATACACGGACCAAAGAAACATTAGAATTTTATTTTATTAAAATTAAATAATTTTATCTTTTCATTTTGACCTTTTTTCTAATATTTTTTCTCTATATACCAAGCCTAATCAGAGTTATAAACAAATAAAAGGTATAAACCTTTTTTTTCTTTCGTAAGAGTCATTCCTGGATTTGTTGAAGTTGTTGGCATCTTTCTTTTGATTTTAATTAAAGATATCTGCATCTAACACATGTTTTTTATAGCATTTTGCCTCTTTCTTTAGGTTTTAAATTTTAAAGATGCTTCAAAAATTAACTTTCCCAAATTTATATATATATATATATATATATATATATATATATATATATATATATATTTCATTCTATCCAAATATGATCTAAGGTTAAGATCGGATTCTAACTCTACCTGATAAGATCTCAGTTTATAATAGCTGTTGATCGATAACATCGACACGCCAGTGTCGCAGATTTTGTACATGTCCGTGTAAATGAAAATAATTATATATAAAAGCTCTATTTGATATTGATCACTTTTTATGAACCCGGTTGAAATTGTTTGGATTACTACCCTGTGGATGTTTTACCTGGATTATTATCATTATATATATATATATATATATATATATATATATATATATATATATATATATATATATATATATATATTATATATATATATACATATATATATATTATTATTATAATCATTATTTTTGTATACACAAATAATATTATAAGGAGATATTATATATTATGTATAGATTCTCAGTATTTACTTCAACAGTGCTCAATACGTGATTAAAGCTATGTAGTGAGTTATAAAAATGTATTTATGTAAATTAAGCTACACAGAGGCGTCTGTATTTTATACTGTAAAGAATCGTCAGGCTAAATTCCATACACTTATTCTGACGATTCCTTACAGGGATGAAACGCGGACACCTCTGTGTAGCTTAATTGTTATAAATATATTTTCATAACTTACTATATATATATGAATTAATCAAGTTCAAATATATTAATAAAATGATCATAAACCAATATTTTCCAAAGTTCTCAATACAAGTAGATCATAAACAGTCTACGTCAATCAACTAGCGTTTCGATGTTCTCACATCTTTTTACAGACTGGATGAAAATTAAAGGTGAAACAACCCGCATTGAAATCGTCAACATAAAAACAACGAAGAAAAAATAAAAGGCAAACTCAAATCCGATCCCAGGTCATGTTAGCCAAATATACGTAGGTTACAGTCCGTTTACCCATCAACCTAGCACTAATGAACCCCTCACCCCTTCCTCAATACCAACGAGCGCCCTTCGCCTTCTCGAATGACTATCATTTTAAAATATGCTTAACGGAACAGGAAAGGGAAAGTAAATGAAAAAAGAATAAATAAATAAATTAACAGATTAGTAAATCAAAAGAAAACAAGCCGCGCGTGCGTGGTCCCCCTCGCTATGTGACTCGATGTGGCGAGTGTAAAATGCAATAAATTTGGGAAATTTGGGGCATTTTTGACCCCCCTTTGACCCCCTGGGGGCACGAACCAGAATTTTTCTGAGGTCATGCTCGTTTTATATCCAGAAGAATTGCCTCTACATTTTGGCCAAGTTTCAGAAAAATTGAATGGATGGATCAAACGTTATGGGAGAAAAGGGTCATTTTTTGCAATTTTGGGGGCTTTTGCCCCCCCCCCCCCCTGGGGGCGCGAACCAGATTATTTACAATGTCAGCGATACTTATTTTCTATTAGGCACAATTACCTCCACATTTTCGCCAAGTTTCAGAGAAATTGAATGGATGGATGAAAAGTTATGGGACAAAAAATGTTATTTTTTGCCATTTCGGGGCCTAACCAGATTTTTTTTCAAATACAGAGAATGTCACTTTCTAATCTGACCAAAGTTACAACTTCATGCAAAATTTCAGAGAAATTCAATGGATGGTTGCGGAAAAAAATCCGGACGGACGGACGGACATGCCTGAAAACATAAGTCCCCCGATTTATAAAATACATATGAAGAGAAAATTAAAAAGACTCAAGACTAATTCATATTTAGAACTATACATCACATTTAATCAAAATATTTGAATAAAACTAAAAGCTATTATTATGTTTAAGGTCATCTTCAAATAATTTTTATTAGAAAATTTGACTGTTTTTTGCTTGTTTTTTTTCTAGTGAACATTTAAATGAGGGGTTTTCACTTTTTATATTCATTCAATCTGTGAAGAGATGTGAGAACATCGAAACGCTAGTTGATTGGCGTAGGACATAATAGTATTTATCTAATTATATATATATATATATGTTAAAGTGGGGGGTCTGTGTGTGTTTCGAATCTAATTATACACAGACACGTGTTTCGTTGTCTTACGTCGACTTCAAATTTCCTAAAAACACATTATTTCTAAATTTGAAATCTCCGTTTTCAAATCTGTTTGCTTTGATGAGCTATTGATGACTGTATAGATTGTGGATTTGATTTTTTATGAATTATCTTCGACAATACTCAGTATCATTTTTTGGTCTTTTTTGATACATAAATCATTGTTATTACATTCTACTTATTATTGCTATTACTGAAACCCAAGTGCGTGTCTGGCCGAATATGTGACGTCACAGCCTATGGACTCGGCTACAAGTTTAAATCATATTTGGTCTATTAGGTTGTATTACCCATTAACACTGTTGGGAAAAAATTGACTCCGCGACCCTCTCCCCCATCTATATGTAAAATAAAAACAAGCGTTCAATTAATATGACACAATGAATTGGAGAAAGTGCTGACCTCTATGTTACCCCATTATCCATGTTGTTCATCCCTTTCGACATTATATCTACCTACCCTATTTCCAAACCCTACAAACCACTTCAGCTATCTCTTCCCAAACCCTCTCTGTATAACGCAAAACTACATATAGTGGTGAGCCTCCAATTTGAAAAATTTCGCTAATTGGGAGTCACCAGTACTGCCAGGACCACTCTAGTTTCGTGTCGTAATACCCGCGAAGGTGTCATCTATTGTTTAAATGAAATATATTCTCCACGTACTAATTATTGTGAAGTAAAAGGTTAGCACTCGGTAGTGGTTTGACAAACTTCCTTCCCACTATTCTTAGAGAGAGAATTATATAGGCTGTTTTTTTTAAAAATTATTATTATGTTAATTAGTCATACGGAATTGCCAGTATAACTACAGTATTTGTTTTAAAATTAACGTGTACAAACCAATTGACCTACAAACTAATCGTATACAAAGCATATGTACAGTTTCGGCATAAAAAAGGTCGTAAATGCGGTTGACATGCCGTATAAACAAACACCTAAACGACAATTAATAAATTACTGTAGATATTGTGTTCAGTGTAAAGTGGCTGACTTGCTGTACAATAGACACATCACACTTCTAATTGGCGTTACATAATCTTCTCTGTTTTTCTGGATTCATGTTTTGCGTCCCTATATCCATTCTTTAGTGTTGCCATATTTTCACACACACCCCGCCGTGTTTTATAGCGTTCCATAAATTTGAATGCTCGCCTTCATATGTCCATTAATCTTCTCTCTTTTTTTCTTCTCCTTCAATTCCCCCCCCCACCACCACCACCACCACTATTCCCATATGTTTCCGGGTTCCTCCGAAACATCCACTCCTTCACTTCTGCAACCCTCCCCCCCCCCTTAATTTCTCGGTTTTCACGTTCGTTCTGCTCTTCGACTCTAAGGCGGGAAAAACATTACCCCAAATATGTGACCTTGTCTAAGCCTTTATTAACGCAAATGTTAACACCAGCTAATCCCCATTAATCAGCTCGGAAAAGGTGGAAAAACACACACACACACACACACATAAATATATATATATATATATATATATATATATATATATATATATATATATATAGAAAACATTTAGTAGTTTCTTTTAGGTTTCCCTTACATTCAAATAGTTTAGCATTTTTTTCTCGTTATAATTTTGTTTTTCTCGTTTTTTTCGCTTTTTGTTTTTTAGATAATCTATACATTCTTTCGGATTTTTTTTAGATGAGAGGCAACTATTTGTTGGTTTGGCTAAGAAGATTAAATATGGACCCTGAGATGAATGCACGTATGTTTTAGGCGAAAAAGAATCATTGTCCTTGAAAATTCAGGATTTAGTTGAAAACCTTGATTGTCTAAACAATTGAAGAAACAGCTGTTAAAATAAATCTCTTTGCTTGAAAATAAAAATAATATATTTCGAGGAAGATTTCTTCGACAAATAGTAGGTGTTTCAAATCTAAAAAAACGTGCGGCATTGTAATACTGCTTATAACGCAGTAAATATTAATATCCGCAGTAATGTAATGAAACTAAAACTGATTTTTTTTTGTTTTATTATTTTAATTACTTGTTTATTTTATTTTTTATTTTTTCTGAATAATTTATATTTGAACCCACTGATGATGTGGCATATATATATCGAGGTCTTCCTCGAAATATATTATGGAACACGGACATACACATTACATCACAGTGTTGAAATCTTGCCTAATCAAGTAAGATTTGCTGTATAGGACAACAAAATATTTTTTAAAAAAATTTTCAAAATATATATGAATTAAAAT
>OY744530.1:109417060-109614560 GCA_963556195.1 Sepiola atlantica | reverse complement strand
TGATAATTCATAATAATCCTTACATTACTTTAGGAGATTTCCATATATATATATATATATATATATATATATATATATATATATATATATATATATATATATATATACATATATATATATATAATTCTTTAGATATTGTTCGGTCTTTTTCTTAAGCATTGAATGAAAATGTAATAAAAATGACGTTTGAAGCCCTTTTAACAATGCGTGAAAGATTTATTTCTTTTTTTCTTTTTTTCCAATTAATTACGAAGGATACAACCTCCATCATCAGAGATATATTTAACTTGTTTTTATAAAATAAAATAACCTTTACTTTTGTTTATAAGTAAGACGTCTTGTGTTGGTGTGACGCTCTCTGCCAAGATGTAATAGGCGGAAGTGAAAATAAGAACGAAGAAGCCAGAGCATGCCGGGAGTTATAATTCTTTAGATATTGTTCGTTCTTTTTTTTTAAGCATTGAATGAAAATGTAATAAAAATGACTTTTGAAGCCCTTTTAACAATGCGTGAAAGATTTATTTCTTTTTTTCTTTTTTTCCAATTAATTACGAAAGGATACAACCTCCATCATCAGAAATATATTTAAGTTTTTTTTTTATATAGAATAACAAAAACTTTACTTTTGTTTATAAGTAAGACGTCTTGTATTGGTGTGACGCTCTCCGCCAAGATGTAGTAGGCGGAAGTTAAAATTAGAACGAGGAAGCCAGAGCATGCCGGGAGTTATAATTCTTTAGATATTGTTCGTTCTTTCTTTTTTAAGCATTGAATGAAAATGTAATAAAAATGTAATATAGTTAATGAGAGCATCAGCCTATGTTGTGCCATCTTACCAATATAGTTAATGAGATCATCAGCCTATGATGTGCCATCTTACCAATATAGTTAATGAGAGCATCAGCCTATGATGTGCCATCTTACCAATATATTTAATGGGAGCATCAGCCTATGATGTGCCATCTTACCAATATAGTTAATGAGAGCATCAGCCTATGATGTGCCATCTTACCAATATATTCATTGGGAGCATCAACCTATGATGTGCCATTTTACCTATATATTTAATGGGAGCATCAGCATATGATGTGCCATCTTACCAATATATTTAATGGGAGCATCAGCCTATGATGTGCCATCTTACCAATATATTCATTGGGAGCATCAACCTATGATGTGCCACTTTACCAATATATTTAATGGGAGCATCAGCATATGATGGGTAATCTTACCAATATATTTAATGGGAGCATCAGCCTATGATGTGCCATCTTACCAATATATTCATTGGGAGCATCAACCTATGATGTGCCACTTTACCAATATATTTAATGGGAGCATCAGCATATGATGTGCCACTTTACCAATATATTCATTGGGAGCATCAACCTATGATGTGCCACTTTACCAATATATTTAATGGGAGCATCAACCTATGATGTGCCACTTTACCAATATATTTAATGGGAGCATCAACCTATGATGTGCCACTTTACCAATATATTCATTGGGAGCATCAACCTATGATGTGCCACTTTACCAATATATTTAATGGGAGCATCAACCTATGATGTGCCACTTTACCAATATATTTAATGGGAGCATCAGCATATGATGTGCCATCTTACCAATATATTTGATGGGAGCATCAACCTATGATGTGCAACTTTACCAATATATTTAATGGGAGCATCAACCTATGATGTGCCACTTTACCAATATATTTAATGGGAGCATCAGCATATGATGTGCCATCTTACCAATATATTTAATGGGAGCATCAACCTATGATGTGCCACTTTACCAATATATTTAATGGGAGCATCAACCTATGATGTGCCACTTTACCAATATATTTTATGGGAGCATCAGCATATGATGTGCCATCTTACCAATATATTTAATGGGAGCATCAACCTATGATGTGCCACTTTACCAATATATTTAATGGGAGCATCAGCATATGATGTGCCATCTTACCAATATATTTAATGGGAGCATCAGCATATGATGTGCCATCTTACCAATATATTTGATGGGAGCATCAACCTATGATGTGCAACTTTACCAATATATTTAATGGGAGCATCAACCTATGATGTGCCACTTTACCAATATATTTAATGGGAGCATCAGCATATGATGTGCCATCTTACCAATATATTCATTGGGAGCATCAACCTATGATGTGCCACTTTACCAATATATTTAATGGGAGCATCAGCATATGATGTGCCACTTTACCAATATATTCATTGGGAGCATCAACCTATGATGTGCCACTTTACCAATATATTTAATGGGAGCATCAACCTATGATGTGCCACTTTACCAATATATTTAATGGGAGCATCAACCTATGATGTGCCACTTTACCAATATATTCATTGGGAGCATCAACCTATGATGTGCCACTTTACCAATATATTTAATGGGAGCATCAACCTATGATGTGCCACTTTACCAATATATTTAATGGGAGCATCAGCATATGATGTGCCATCTTACCAATATATTTGATGGGAGCATCAACCTATGATGTGCAACTTTACCAATATATTTAATGGGAGCATCAACCTATGATGTGCCACTTTACCAATATATTTAATGGGAGCATCAGCATATGATGTGCCATCTTACCAATATATTTAATGGGAGCATCAACCTATGATGTGCCACTTTACCAATATATTTAATGGGAGCATCAACCTATGATGTGCCACTTTACCAATATATTTTATGGGAGCATCAGCATATGATGTGCCATCTTACCAATATATTTAATGGGAGCATCAACCTATGATGTGCCACTTTACCAATATATTTAATGGGAGCATCAGCATATGATGTGCCATCTTACCAATATATTTAATGGGAGCATCAGCATATGATGTGCCATCTTACCAATATATTTGATGGGAGCATCAACCTATGATGTGCAACTTTACCAATATATTTAATGGGAGCATCAACCTATGATGTGCCACTTTACCAATATATTTAATGGGAGCATCAGCATATGATGTGCCATCTTACCAATATATTTGATGGGAGCATCAACCTATGATGTGCAACTTTACCAATATATTTAATGGGAGACTCAACCTATGATGTGCCACTTTACCAATATATTTAATGGGAGCATCAGCATATGATGTGCCATCTTACCAATATATTTAATGGGAGCATCAACCTATGATGTGCCACTTTACCAATATATTTAATGGGAGCATCAACCTATGATGTGCCACTTTACCAATATATTTAATGGGAGCATCAGCATATGATGTGCCATCTTACCAATATATTTAATGGGAGCATCAACCTATGATGTGCCACTTTACCAATATATTTAATGGGAGCATCAGCATATGATGTGCCATCTTACCAATATATTTAATGGGAGCATCAACCTATGATGTGCCACTTTACCAATATATTAAATGGGAGCATCAGCATATGATGTGCCATCTTACCAATATATTTAATGGGAGCATCAACCTATGATGTGCCACTTTACCAATATATTAAATGGGAGCATCAGCATATGATGTGCCATCTTACCAATATATTTAATGGGAGCATCAACCTATGATGTGCCACTTTACCAATATATTTAATGGGAGCATCAGCATATGATGTGCCATCTTACCAATATATTTAATGGGAGCATCAACCTATGATGTGCCACTTTACCAATATATTAAATGGGAGCATCAGCATATGATGTGCCATCTTACCAATATATTTAATGGGAGCATCAACCTATGATGTGCCACTTTACCAATATATTAAATGGGAGCATCAGCATATGATGTGCCATCTTACCAATATATTTAATGGGAGCATCAACCTATGATGTGCCACTTTACCAATATATTTAATGGGAGCATCAGCATATGATGTGCCATCTTACCAATATATTTAATGGGAGCATCAACCTATGATGTGCCACTTTACCAATATATTAAATGGGAGCATCAGCATATGATGTGCCATCTTACCAATATATTTAATGGGAGCATCAACCTATGATGTGCCACTTTACCAATATATTTAATGGGAGCATCAGCATATGATGTGCCATCTTACCAATATATTTAATGGGAGCATCAACCTATGATGTGCCACTTTACCAATATATTAAATGGGAGCATCAGCATATGATGTGCCATCTTACCAATATATTTAATGGGAGCATCAACCTATGATGTGCCACTTTACCAATATATTTAATGGGAGCATCAGCATATGATGTGCCATCTTACCAATATATTTAATGGGAGCATCAACCTATGATGTGCCAATTTACCAATATATTTAAGGGAGCATCAACCTATGATGTGCCACTTTACCAATATATTTAATGGAAGCATCAGCATATGATGTGCCATCTTACCAATATATTTGATGGGAGCATCAACCTATGATGTGCCACTTTACCAATATATTTAATGGGAGCATCAGCATATGATGTGCCATCTTACCAATATATTTAATGGGAGCATAAACCTATGATGTGCCATCTTACCAATATATTTAATGGGAGCATCAGCATATAATGTGCCATCTTACCAATATATTTAATGGGAGCATCACCCTATGATGTGCCACTTTACCAATATATTTAATGGGAGCATCAGCATATGATGTGCCATCTTACCAATATATTTAATGGGAGCATCAGCCTATGATGTGCCACTTTACCAATATATTTAATGGGAGCATCAACCTATGATGTGCAACTTTACCAATATATTTAATGGGAGCATCAGCATATGATGTGCCATCTTACCAATATATTTAATGGGAGCATCAACCTATGATGTGCCACTTTACCAATATATTTAATGGGAGCATCAACCTATGATGTGCAACTTTACCAATATATTTAATGGGAGCATCAGCATATGAAGTGCCATCTTACCAATATATTTAATGGGAGCATCAACCTATGATTTGCCACTTTACCAATATATTCATTGGGAGTATCAACCTATGATGTGCCACTTTACCAATATATTTAATGGGAGCATCAGCATATGATGTGCCATCTTACCAATATATTTAATGAGAGCATCAGCCTATGATGTGCCATCTTACACATATATTCATTGGGAGCATCAACCTATGATGTGCCACTTTACCAATATATTTAATGGGATCATCAGCCTATGATGTGCCATCTTACCAATATATTCATTGGGAGCATCAACCTATGATGTGACACTTTACCAATATATTTAATGGGAGCATCAGCATATGATGTGCCATCTTACCAATATATTTGATGGGAGCATCAACCTATGATGTGAAACTTTACCAATATATTTAATGGGAGCATAAACCTATGATGTGCCACTTTACCAATATATTTAATGGGAGCATCAGCATATGATGTGCCATCTTACCAATATATTTTATGGGAGCATCAACCTATGATGTGCCACTTTACCAATATATTTAATGGGAGCATCAGCATATGATGTGCCATCTTACCAATATATTCAATGGGAGCATCAACCTATGATGTGCCACTTTACCAATATATTTAATGGGAGCATCAGCATATGATGTACCATCTTACCAATATATTTAATGGGAGCATCAACCTATGATGTGCCACTTTACCAATATATTTAATGGGAGCATCAGCATATGATGTGCCATCTTACCAATATATTTAATGGGAGCATCAACTTATGATGTGCCACTTTACCAATATATTTAATGGGAGCATCAGCATATGATGTGCCATCTTACCAATATATTTAATGGGAGCATCAACCTATGATGTGCCACTTTACCAATATATTTAATGGGAGCATCAACCTATGATGTGCCACTTTACCAATATATTTAATGGGAGCATCAGCATATGATGTGCCATCTTACCAATATATTTAATGGGAGCATCAACTTATGATGTGCCACTTTACCAATATATTTAATGGGAGCATCAGCATATGATGTGCCATCTTACCAATATATTTAATGGGAGCATCAACCTATGATGTGCCACTTTACCAATATATTTAATGGGAGCATCAACCTATGATGTGCCACTTTACCAATATATTTAATGGGAGCATCAGCATATGATGTGCCATCTTACAAATATATTTAATGGGAGCATCAACCTATGATGTGCCACTTTACCAATATATTAATTGGGAGCATCAACCTATGATGTGCCATATTACCAATATATTTAATGGGAGCATCAGCATATGATGTGCCATCTTACCAATATATTTGATGAGAGCATCAACCTATGATGTGCCATCTTACCAATATATTCATTGGGAGCATCAACCTATGATGTGCCACTTTACCAATATATTTAATGGGAGCATCAGCATATGATGTGCCATCTTACCAATATATTCAATGGGAGCATCAGCCTATGATGTGCCATCTTACCAATATATTCATTGGGAGCATCAACCTATGATGTGCCACTTTACCAATATATTTAATGGGAGCATCAGCATATGATGTGCCATCTTACCAATATATTTAATGGGAGCATCAACCTATGATGTGCAACTTTACCAATATATTTAATGGGAGCATAAGCCTATGATGTGCCATCTTACCAATATATTCATTGGGAGCATCAACCTATGATGTGCCACTTCACCAATATATTTAATGGGAGCATCAGCATATGATGTGCCATCTTACCAATATATTTAATGGGAGCATCAACCTATGATGTGCCACTTTACCAATATATTTAATGGGAGCATCAACCTATGATGTGCCACTTTACCAATATATTTAATGGGAGCATCAGCATATGATGTGCCATCTTACCAATATATTTAATGGGAGCATCAACCTATGATGTGCCACTTTACCAATATATTTAATGGGAGAATCAGCATATGATGTGCCATCTTACCAATATATTTAATGGGAGCATCAACCTATGATGTGCCACTTTACCAATATATTAAATGGGAGCATCATCATATGATGTGCCATCTTACCAATATATTTAATGGGAGCATCAACCTATGATGTGCCACTTTACCAATATATTTAATGGGAGCATCAGCATATGATGTGCCATCTTACCAATATATTTAATGGGAGCATCAACCTATGATGTGCCAATTTACCAATATATTTAAGGGAGCATCAACCTATGATGTGCCACTTTACCAATATATTTAATGGAAGCATCAGCATATGATGTGCAATCTTACCAATATATTTGATGGGAGCATCAACCTATGATGTGCCACTTTACCAATATATTTAATGGGAGCATCAGCATATGATGTGCCATCTTACCAATATATTTAATGGGAGCATAAACCTATGATGTGCCACTTTACCAATATATTTAATGGGAGCATCAACCTATGATGTGCCACTTTACCAATATATTTAATGGGAGCATCAGCATATGATGTGCCATCTTACCAATATATTTAATGGGAGCATCACCCTATGATGTGCCACTTTACCAATATATTTAATGGGAGCATCAGCATATGATGTGCCATCTTACAAATATATTTAATGGGAGCATCAGCCTATGATGTGCCACTTTACCAATATATTTAATGGGAGCATCAACCTATGATGTGCAACATTACCAATATATTTAATGGGAGCATCAGCATATGATGTGCCATCTTACCAATATATTTAATGGGAGCATCAACCTATGATGTGCCACTTTACCAATATATTTAATGGGAGCATCAACCTATGATGTGCCACTTTACTAATATATATAATGGGAGCATCAGCATA
Organism: Sepiola atlantica; assembly: GCA_963556195.1. Lineage (NCBI taxonomy): Eukaryota > Metazoa > Mollusca > Cephalopoda > Sepiida > Sepiolidae > Sepiola > Sepiola atlantica. Next base: position 109,606,790 of record OY744530.1, on the reverse strand, counting down.
TGATGTGCCATCTTACCAATATATTTAATGGGAGCATCAACCTATGATGTGCCACTTTACCAATATATTTAATGGGAGCATCAGCATATGATGTGCCATCTTACTAATATATTTAATGGGAGCATCAACCTATGATGTGCCACTTTACCAATATATTTACTGGGAGCATCAGCATATGATGTGCCATCTTACCAATATATTTAATGGGAGCATCAACCTATGATGTGCACCTTTACCAATATATTTAATGGGAGCATCAGCATATGATGTGCCATCTTACCAATATATTTAATGAGGGCATCAGCCTATGATGTGCCATCTTACCAATATATTCATTGGGAGCATCAACCTATGATGTGCACCTTTACCAATATATTTAATGGGAGCATCAGCATATGATGTGCCATCTTACCAATATATTTAATGAGGGCATCAGCCTATGATGTGCCATCTTACCAATATATTCATTGGGAGCATCAACCTATGATGTGCCACTTTACCAATATATTTAATGGGAGCATCAGCATATGATGTGCCATCTTACCAATATATTTAATGGGAGCATCAACCTATGATGTGCCACTTTACCAATATATTTAATGGGAGCATCAACCTATGATGTGCCACTTTACCGATATATTTAATGGGAGCATCAGCATATGATGTGCCATCTTACCAATATATTTAATGGGAGCATCAACCTATGATGTGCCATCTTACCAATATATTTAAGGGAGCATCAACCTATGATGTGCCACTTTACCAATATATTTAATGGAAGCATCAGCATATGATGTGCCATCGTACCAATATATTTAATGGGAGCATCACCCTATGATGTGCCACTTTACCAATATATTTAATGGGAGCATCAGCATATGATGTGCAACTTTACCAATATATTTAATGGGAGCATCAGCATATGATGTGCCATCTTACCAATATATTTAATGGGAGCATCAACCTATGATGTGCCACTTTACCAATATATTTAATGGGAGCATCAACCTATGATGTGCACCTTTACCAATATATTTAATGGGAGCATCAACCTATGATGTGCAACTTTACCAATATATTTAATGGGAGCATCAGCATATGATGTGCCATCTTACCAATATATTTAATGGGAGCATCAACCTATGATGTGCCATCTTACCAATATATTTAAGGGAGCATCAACCTATGATGTGCCACTTTACCAATATATTTAATGGAAGCATCAGCATATGATGTGCCATCGTACCAATATATTTAATGGGAGCATCACCCTATGATGTGCCACTTTACCAATATATTTAATGGCAGCATCAGCCTATGATGTGCCATCTTACCAATATATTCATTGGGAGCATCAACCTATGATGTGCCACTTTACAAATATATTTAATGGGAGCATCAACCTATGATGTGCAACTTTACCAATATATTTAATGGGAGCATCAGCATATGATGTGCCATCTTACCAATATATTTAATGGGAGCATCAACCTATGATGTGCCATCTTACCAATATATTTAAGGGAGCATCAACCTATGATGTGCCACTTTACCAATATATTTAATGGAAGCATCAGCATATGATGTGCCATCGTACCAATATATTTAATGGGAGCATCACCCTATGATGTGCCACTTTACCAATATATTTAATGGGAGCATCAGCCTATGATGTGCCATCTTACCAATATATTCATTGGGAGCATCAACCTATGATGTGCCACTTTACCAATATATTTAATGGGAGCATCAACCTATGATGTGCAACTTTACCAATATATTTAATGGGAGCATCAGCATATGATGTGCCATCTTACCAATATATTTAATGGGAGCATCAACCTATGATGTGCCATCTTACCAATATATTTAAGGGAGCATCAACCTATGATGTGCCACTTTACCAATATATTTAATGGAAGCATCAGCATATGATGTGCCATCGTACCAATATATTTAATGGGAGCATCACCCTATGATGTGCCACTTTACCAATATATTTAATGGGAGCATCAGCCTATGATGTGCCATCTTACCAATATATTCATTGGGAGCATCAACCTATGATGTGCCACTTTACCAATATATTTAATGGGAGCATCAACCTATGATGTGCAACTTTACCAATATATTTAATGGGAGCATCAGCATATGATGTGCCATCTTACCAATATATTTAATGGGAGCATCAACCTATGATGTGCCATCTTACCAATATATTTAAGGGAGCATCAACCTATGATGTGCCACTTTACCAATATATTTAATGGAAGCATCAGCATATGATGTGCCATCGTACCAATATATTTAATGGGAGCATCACCCTATGATGTGCCACTTTACCAATATATTTAATGGGAGCATCAGCCTATGATGTGCCATCTTACCAATATATTCATTGGGAGCATCAACCTATGATGTGCCACTTTACCAATATATTTAATGGGAGCATCAACCTATGATGTGCCACTTTACCAATATATTTAATGGGAGCATCAGCATATGATGTGCCATCTTACCAATATATTTAATGGGAGCATCAACCTATGATGTGCCACTTTACCAATATATTTAATGGGAGCATCAACCTATGATGTGCCACTTTACCAATATATTTAATGGGAGCATCCGCCTATGATGTGCCATCTTACCAATATATTCAATGGGAGCATCAGCCTATGATGTGCCATCTTACCAATATATTCATTGGGAGCATCAACCTATGATGTGCCACTTTACCAATATATTAATTGGGAGCATCAACCTATGATGTGCAACTTTACCAATATATTTAATGGGAGCATCAACCTATGATGTGCCACTTTACCAATATATTTAATGGGAGCATCAGCATATGATGTGCCATCTTACCAATATATTCATTGGGAGCATCAACCTATGATGTGCCACTTTACCAATATATTTAATGGGAGCATCAACCTATGATGTGCCACTTTACCAATATATTAATTGGGAGCATCAACCTATGATGTGCAACTTTACCAATATATTTAATGGGAGCATCAGCATATGATGTGCCATCTTACCAATATATTTAATGGGAGCATCAACCTATGATGTGCCACTTTACCAATATATTTAATGGGAGCATCAGCATATGATGTGCCATCTTACCAATATATTCATTGGGAGCATCAACCTATGATGTGCCACTTTACCAATATATTTAATGGGAGCATCAACCTATGATGTGCAACTTTACCAATATATTTAATGGGAGCATCAGCATATGATGTGCCATCTTACCAATATATTTAATGGGAGCATCAACCTATGATGTGCCACTTTACCAATATATTTAATGGGAGCATCAGCATATGATGTGCCATCTTACCAATATATTCATTGGGAGCATCAACCTATGATGTGCCACTTTACCAATATATTAATTGGGAGCATCAACCTATGATGTGCAACTTTACCAATATATTTAATGGGAGCATCAGCATATGATGTGCCATCTTACCAATATATTTAATGGGAGCATCAACCTATGATGTGCCACTTTACCAATATATTTAATGGGAGCATCAGCATATGATGTGCCATATTACCAATATATTTAATGGGAGCATCAACCTATGATGTGCACCTTTACCAATATATTTAATGGGAGCATCAGCATATGATGTGCCATCTTACCAATATATTTAATGAGGGCATCAGCCTATGATGTGCCATCTTACCAATATATTTAATGGGAGCATCAACCTATGATGTGCCACTTTACCAATATATTTAATGGGAGCATCAGCCTATGATGTGCCATCTTACCAATATATTTAATGGGAGCATCAACCTATGATGTGCAACTTTACCAATATATTTAATGGGAGCATCAGCATATGATGTGCCATCTTACCAATATATTTAATGGGAGCATCAACCTATGATGTGCCACTTTACCAATATATTTAATGGGAGCATCAGCATATGATGTGCCATATAACCAATATATTTAATGGGAGCATCAACCTATGATGTGCACCTTTACCAATATATTTAATGGGAGCATCAGCATATGATGTGCCATCTTACCAATATATTTAATGAGGGCATCAGCCTATGATGTGCCATCTTACCAATATATTCATTGGGAGCATCAACCTATGATGTGCCACTTTACCAATATATTTAATGGGAGCATCAGCATATGATGTGCCATCTTACCAATATATTTAATGGGAGCATCAACCTATGATATGCCACTTTACCAATATATTTAATGGGAGCATCAACCTATGATGTGCCACTTTACCAATATATTTAATGGGAGCATCAGCATATGATGTGCCATCTTACCAATATATTTAATGGGAGCATCAACCTATGATGTGCCACTTTACCAATATATTTAATGGGAGCATCAGCATATGATGTTCCATCTTACCAATATATTTAATGGGAGCATCGACCTATGATGTGCCACTTTACCAATATATTTAATGGGAGCATCAACCTATGATGTGCCACTTTACCAATATATTTAATGAGAGCATCAGCATATGATGTGCCATCTTACCAATATATTTAATGAGAGTATCAGCCTATGATGTGCCATCTTACCAATATATTTAATGGGAGCATCAGCATATGATGTTCCATCTTACCAATATATTTAATGGGAGCATCGACCTATGATGTGCCACTTTACCAATATATTTATTGGGAGCATCAACCTATGATGTGCCACTTTACCAATATATTTAATGAGAGCATCAGCATATGATGTGCCATCTTACCAATATATTTAATGAGAGTATCAGCCTATGATGTGCCATCTTACCAATATATTCATTGGGAGCATCAACCTATGATGGGCCACTTTACCAATATATTTAATGGGAGCATCAGCATATGATGTGCCATCTTACCAATATATTTAATGGGAGTATCAGCCTATGATGTGCCATCTTACCAATATATCCATTGGGAGCATCAACCTATGATGTGCCACTTTACCAATATATTTAATGGGAGCATCAGCATATGATGTGCCATCTTACCAATATATTTAATGAGGGCATCAGCCTATGATGTGCCACTTTACCAATATATTTAATGGGAGCATCAACCTATGATGTGCCATCTTACCAATATATTTAATGGGAGCATCAACCTATGATGTGCCACTTTACCAATATATTAATTGGGAGCATCAACCTATGATGTGCCACTTTACCAATATATTTAATGGGAGCATCAGCATATGATGTGCCATCTTACCAATATATTTAATGAGGGCATCAACCTATGATGTGCACCTTTACCAATATATTTAATGGGAGCATCAGCATATGATGTGCCATCTTACCAATATATTTAATGGGAGCATCAACCTATGATGTGCCATCTTACCAATATATTTAATGGGAGCATCAACCTATGATGTGCCATCTTACCAATATATTTAATGGGAGCATCAGCATATGATGTGCCATCTTACCAATATATTTAATGAGAGCATCAGCATATGATGTGCCATCTTACCAATATATTTAATGGGAGCATCAACCTATGATGTGCCATCTTACCAATATATTTAATGGGAGCATCAACCTATGATGTGCCACTTTACCAATATATTAATTGGGAGCATCAACCTATGATGTGCAACTTTACCAATATATTTAATGGGAGCATCAGCATATGATGTGCCATCTTACCAATATATTTAATGGGAGCATCAACCTATGATGTGCCACTTTACCAATATATTTAATGGGAGCATCAGCATATGATGTGCCATATTACCAATATATTTAATGGGAGCATCAACCTATGATGTGCACCTTTACCAATATATTTAATGGGAGCATCAGCATATGATGTGCCATCTTACCAATATATTTAATGAGGGCATCAGCCTATGATGTGCCATCTTACCAATATATTCATTGGGAGCATCAACCTATGATGTGCCACTTTACCAATATATTTAATGGGAGCATCAGCATATGATGTGCCATCTTACCAATATATTTAATGGGAGCATCAACCTATGATGTGCCACTTTACCAATATATTTAATGGGAGCATCAACCTATGATGTGCCACTTTACCAATATATTTAATGGGAGCATCAGCATATGATGTGCCATCTTACCAATATATTTAATGGGAGCATCAACCTATGATGTGCCACTTTACCAATATATTTAATGGGAGCATCAGCATATGATGTTCCATCTTACCAATATATTTAATGGGAGCATCGACCTATGATGTGCCACTTTACCAATATATTTATTGGGAGCATCAACCTATGATGTGCCACTTTACCAATATATTTAATGAGAGCATCAGCATATGATGTGCCATCTTACCAATATATTTAATGAGAGTATCAGCCTATGATGTGCCATCTTACCAATATATTCATTGGAAGCATCAACCTATGATGGGCCACTTTACCAATATATTTAATGGGAGCATCAGCATATGATGTGCCATCTTACCAATATATTTAATGGGAGTATCAGCCTATGATGTGCCATCTTACCAATATATCCATTGGGAGCATCAACCTATGATGTGCCACTTTACCAATATATTTAATGGGAGCATCAGCATATGATGTGCCATCTTACCAATATATTTAATAGGAGCATCAACCTATGATGTGCAACTTTACCAATATATTTAATGGGAGCATCAACCTATGATGTGCCACTTTACCAATATATTTAATGGGAGCATCAGCATATGATGTGCCATTTTACCAATATATTTAATGAGAGCATCAACCTATGATGTGCCACTTTACCAATATATTTAATGGGAGCATCAACCTCTTATGTGCCACTTTACCAATATATTTAATGGGAGCATCAGCATATGATGTGCCATCTTACCAATATATTTAATGGGAGCATCAACCTATGATGTGCCACTTTACCAATATATTTAATGGGAGCATCAGCATATGATGTACCATCTTACCAATATATTTAATGGGAGCATCAACCTATGATGTGCCACTTTACCAATATATTTAATGGGAGCATCAGCATATGATGTGCCACTTTACCAATATATTTAATGGGAGCATCAGCATATGATGTGCCATTTTACCAATATATTTAATGAGAGCATCAACCTATGATGTGCCACTTTACCAATATATTTAATGGGAGCATCAACCTATGATGTGCCACTTTACCAATATATTTAATGGGAGCATCAGCATATGATGTGCCATCTTACCAATATATTTAATGGGAGCATCAACCTATGATGTGCCACTTTACCAATATATTTAATGGGAGCATCAGCATATGATGTGCCATCTTACCAATATATTTAATGGGAGCATCAGCATATGATGTGCCATCTTACCAATATATTTAATGGGAGCATCAACCTATGATGTGCCACTTTACCAATATATTTAATGGGAGCATCAACCTATGATGTGCCACTTTACCAATATATTTAATGGGAGCATCAGCATATGATGTACCGTCTTACCAATATATTTAAGGGAGCATCAACCTATGATGTGCCACTGTACCAATATATTTAATAGGAGCATCAGCATATGATGTGCCATCTTACCAATATATTTAATGGGAGCATCAACCTATAATGTGCCACTTTACCAATATATTTAATGAGAGCATCAGCATATGATGTGCCATCTTACCAATATATTTAATGGGAGCATCAACCTATGATGTGCCACTTTACCAATATATATAATGGGAGGATCAGCATATGATGTGCCATCTTACCAATATATTTAATGGGAGCATCAACCTATGATGTGCCACTTTACCAATATATTTAATGGGAGCATCAACCTATGATGTGCCACTTTACCAATATATTTAATGGGAGCATCAGCATATGATGTGCCATCTTACCAATATATTTAATGGGAGCATCAACCTATGATGTGCCACTTTACCAATATATTTAATGGGAGCATCAGCATATGATGTGCCATATTACCAATATATTTAATGGGAGCATCAACCTATGATGTGCCACTTTACCAATATATTTAATGGGAGCATCAGCATATGATGTGCCATCTTACCAATATATTTAATGAGGGCATCAGCCTATGATGTGCCATCTTACCAATATATTCATTGGGAGCATCAACCTATGATGTGCCACTTTACCAATATATTTAATGGGAGCATCAGCATATGATGTGCCATCTTACCAATATATTCATTGGGAGCATCAACCTATGATGTGCCACTTTACTAATATATTTAATGGGAGCATCAGCATATGATGTGCCATCTTACCAATATATTTAATGGGAGCATCAACCTATGATGTGCAACTTTACCAATATATTTAATGGGAGCATCAACCTATGATGTGCCACTTTACCAATATATTTAATGGGAGCATCAGCATATGATGTGCCATCTTACCAATATATTTAATGGGAGCATCAACCTATGATGTGCCACTTTACCAATATATTTAATGGGAGCATCAGCATATGATGTTCCATCTTACCAATATATTTAATGGGAGCATCAACCTATGATGTGCCACTTTACCAATATATTTATTGGGAGCATCAACCTATGATGTGCCACTTTACCAATATATTTAATGAGAGCATCAGCATATGATGTGCCATCTTACGAATATATTTAATGAGAGTATCAGCCTATGATGTGCCATCTTACCAATATATTCATTGGGAGCATCAACCTATGATGTGCCACTTTACCAATATATTTAATGGGAGCATCAGCATATGATGTGCCATCTTACCAATATATTTAATCGGAGTATCAGCCTATGATGTGCCATCTTACCAATATATCCATTGGGAGCATCAACCTATGATGTGCCACTTTACCAATATATTTAATGGGAGCATCAACCTATGATGTGCCACTTTACCAATATATTTAATGGGAGCATCAGCATATGATGTGCCGTCTTACCAATATATTTAAGGGAGCATCAACCTATGATGTGCCACTGTACCAATATATTTAATAGGAGCATCAGCATATGATGTGCCATTTTATCAATATATTTAATGAGAGCATCAACCTATGATGTGCCACTTTACCAATATATTTAATGGGAGCATCAACCTATGATGTGCCACTTTACCAATATATTTAATGGGAGCATCAGCATATAGTGTGCCATCTTACCAATATATTTAATGGGAGCATCAACCTATGATGTGCCACTTTACCAATATATTTAATGGGAGCATCAGCATATAATGTACCATCTTACCAATATATTTAATGGGAGAATCAACCTATGATGTGCCACTTTACCAATATATTTAATGGGAGCATCAGCATATGATGTGCCATCTTACCAATATATTTAATGGGAGCATCAACCTATGATGTGCCACTTTACCAATATATTTAATGGGAGCATCAGCATATGATGTGCCATCTTACCAATATATTTAATGGGAGCATATACCTATTATGTGCCACTTTACCAATATATTTAATGGGAGCATCAACCTATGATGTGCCACTTTACCAATATATTTAATGGGAGCATCAGCATATGATGTGCCATCTTACCAATATATTTAATGGGAGCATCAACCTATGATGTGCCACTTTACCAATATATTTAATGGGAGCATCAACCTATGATGTGCCACTTTACCAATATATTTAATGGGAGCATCAGCATATGATGTGCCGTCTTACCAATATATTTAAGGGAGCATCAACCTATGATGTGCCACTGTACCAATATATTTAATAGGAGCATCAGCATATGATGTGCCATCTTACCAATATATTTAATGGGAGCATCAACCTATGATGTGCCACTTTACCAATATATTTAATGAGAGCATCAGCATATGATGTGCCATCTTACCAATATATTTAATGGGAGCATCAACCTATGATGTGCCACTTTACCAATATATTTAATGGGAGCATCAGCATATGATGTGCCATCTTACCAATATATTTAATGGGAGCATCAGCCTATGATGTGCCATCTCACCAATATATTCATTGGGAGCATCAACCTATGATGTGCCACTTTACCAATATATTTAATGGGAGCATCAGCATATGATGTGCCATCTTACCAATATATTTAATGGGAGCATCAACCTATGATGTGCAACTTTACCAATATATTTAATGGGAGCATCAACCTATGATGTGCCACTTTACCAATATATTTAATGGGAGCATCAGCATATGATGTGCCATCTTACCAATATATTTAATGGGAGCATCAACCTATGATGTGCCACTTTACCAATATATTTAATGGGAGCATCAGCATATGATGTTCCATCTTACCAATATATTTAATGGGAGCATCAACCTATGATGTGCCACTTTACCAATATATTTATTGGGAGCATCAACCTATGATGTGCCACTTTACCAATATATTTAATGAGAGCATCAGCATATGATGTGCCATCTTACCAATATATTTAATGAGAGTATCCCCCTAATGTGCCATCTTACCAATATATTCATTGGGAGCATCAACCTATGATGTGCCACTTTACCAATATATTTAATGGGAGCATCAGCATATGATGTGCCATCTTACCAATATATTTAATCGGAGTATCAGCCTATGATGTGCCATCTTACCAATATATCCATTGGGAGCATCAACCTATGATGTGCCACTTTACCAATATATTTAATGGGAGCATCAGCATATGATGTGCCCTCTTACCAATATATTTAATAGGAGCATCAACCTATGATGTGCAACTTTACCAATATATTTAATGGGAGCATCAACCTATAATGTGCCACTTTACCAATATATTTAATGGGAGCATCAGCATATGATGTGCCATTTTACCAATATATTTAATGAGAGCATCAACCTATGATGTGCCACTTTACCAATATATTTAATGGGAGCATCAACCTATGATGTGCCACTTTACCAATATATTTAATGGGAGCCTCAGCATATAGTGTGCTATCTTACCAATATATTTAATGGGAGCATCAACCTATGATGTGCCACTTTACCAATATATTTAATGGGAGCATCAGCATATGATGTACCATCTTACCAATATATTTAATGGGAGCATCAACCTATGATGTGCCACTTTACCAATATATTTAATGGGAGCATCAGCATATGATGTACCATCTTACCAATATATTTAATGGGAGCATCAACCTATGATGTGCCACTTTACCAATATATTTAATGGGAGCATCAGCATATGATGTACCATCTTACCAATATATTTAATGGGAGCATCAACCTATGATGTGCCACTTTACCAATATATTTAATGGGAGCATCAGCATATGATGTACCATCTTACCAATATATTTAATGGGAGCATCAACCTATGATGTGCCACTTTACCAATATATTTAATGGGAGCATCAGCATATGATGTGCCATCTTACCAATATATTTAATGGGAGCATCAACCTATGATGTGCCACTTTACCAATATATTTAATGGGAGCATCAGCATATGATGTGCCATCTTACCAATATATTTAATGGGAGCATCAACCTATGATGTGCCACTTTACCAATATATTTAATAGGAGCATCAACCTATGATGTGCCACTTTACCAATATATTTAATGGGAGCATCAGCATATGATGTGCCATCTTACCAATATATTTAATGGGAGCATCAACCTATGATGTGCCACTTTACCAATATATTTAATGGGAGCATCAGCATATGATGTACCATCTTACCAATATATTTAATGGGAGCATCAACCTATGATGTGCCACTTTACCAATATATTTAATGGGAGCATCAGCATATGATGTACCATCTTACCAATATATTTAATGGGAGCATCAACCTATGATGTGCCACTTTACCAATATATTTAATGGGAGCATCAGCATATGATGTACCATCTTACCAATATATTTAATGGGAGCATCAACCTATGATGTGCCACTTTACCAATATATTTAATGGGAGCATCAGCATATGATGTACCATCTTACCAATATATTTAATGGGAGCATCAACCTATGATGTGCCACTTTACCAATATATTTAATGGGAGCATCAGCATATGATGTGCCATCTTACCAATATATTTAATGGGAGCATCAACCTATGATGTGCCACTTTACCAATATATTTAATGGGAGCATCAGCATATGATGTGCCATCTTACCAATATATTTAATGGGAGCATCAACCTATGATGTGCCACTTTACCAATATATTTAATGGGAGCATCAACCTATGATGTGCCATTTTACCAATATATTTAATGAGAGCATCAACCTATGATGTGCCACTTTACCAATATATTTAATGGGAGCATCAGCATATGATGTGCCATCTTACCAATATATTTAATGGGAGCATCAACCTATGATGTGCCACTTTACCAATATATTTAATGGGAGCATCAGCATATGATGTACCATCTTACCAATATATTTAATGGGAGCATCAACCTATGATGTGCCACTTTACCAATATATTTAATGGGAGCATCAGCATATGATGTACCATCTTACCAATATATTTAATGGGAGCATCAACCTATGATGTGCCACTTTACCAATATATTTAATGGGAGCATCAGCATATGATGTACCATCTTACCAATATATTTAATGGGAGCATCAACCTATGATGTGCCACTTTACCAATATATTTAATGGGAGCATCAGCATATGATGTACCATCTTACCAATATATTTAATGGGAGCATCAACCTATGATGTGCCACTTTACCAATATATTTAATGGGAGCATCAGCATATGATGTGCCATCTTACCAATATATTTAATGGGAGCATCAACCTATGATGTGCCACTTTACCAATATATTTAATGGGAGCATCAGCATATGATGTGCCATCTTACCAATATATTTAATGGGAGCATCAACCTATGATGTGCCACTTTACCAATATATTTAATAGGAGCATCAACCTATGATGTGCCACTTTACCAATATATTTAATGGGAGCATCAGCATATGATGTGCCATCTTACCAATATATTTAATGGGAGCATCAACCTATGATGTGCCACTTTACAAATATATTTAATGGGAGCATCAACATATGATGTGCCACTTTACCAATATATTTAATGGGAGCATCAGCATATGATGTGCCGTCTTACCAATATATTAAAGGGAGCATCAACCTATGATGTGCCACTGTACCAATATATTTAATAGGAGCATCAGCATATGATGTGCCATCTTACCAATATATTTAATGGGAGCATCAACCTATGATGTGCCACTTTACCAATATATTTAATGAGAGCATCAGCATATGATGTGCCATCTTACCAATATATTTAATGGGAGCATCAACATATGATGTGCCACTTTACCAATATATTTAATTGGAGCATCAGCATATGATGTGCCATCTTACCAATATATTTAATGGGAGCATCAGCCTATGATGTGCCATCTTACCAATATATTCATTGGGAGCATCAACCTATGATGTGCCACTTTACCAATATATTTAATGGGAGCATCAGCATATGATGTGCCATCTTACCAATATATTTAATGGGAGCATCAACCTATGATGTGCAACTTTACCAATATATTTAATGGGAGCATCAACCTATGATGTGCCACTTTACCAATATATTTAATGGGAGCATCAGCATATGATGTGCCATCTTACCAATATATTTAATGGGAGCATCAACCTATGATGTGCCACTTTACCAATATATTTAATAGGAGCATCAGCATATGATGTGCCATCTTACCAATATATTTAATGGGAGCATCAACCTATGATGTGCCACTTTACCAATATATTTAATGGGAGCATCAACCTATGATGTGCCACTTTACCAATATATTTAATGGGAGCATCAGCATATGATGTGCCATCTTACCAATATATTTAATGGGAGCATCAACCTATGATGTGCCACTTTACCAATATATTTACTGGGAGCATCAGCATATGATGTGCCATCTTACCAATATATTTAATGGGAGCATCAACCTATGATGTGCCACTTTACCAATATATTTAATGGGAGCATCAGCATATGATGTGCCATCTTACCAATATATTTAATGGGAGCATCAGCTTATGATGTGCCATCTTACCAATATAGTTAATGAGAGCATCAGCTTATGATGTGCCACTTTACCAATATATTTAATGGGAGCATCAGCATATGATGTGCCATCTTACCAATATATTTAATGGGAGCATCAACCTATGCTGTGCCACTTTACCAATATATATAATGGGAGCATCAGCATATGATGTGTCATCTTACCAATATATTTAATGGGAGCATCAGCATATGCTGTGCCACTTTACCAATATATATAATGGGAGCATCAGCCTATTATGTGCAATCTTACCAATATATTTAATGAGAGCATCAGCATATGATGTGCCATCTTACCAATATAGTTAATGAGAGCATCAGCATATGCTGTGCCATCTTACCAATATAGTTAATGAGAGCATCAGCTTATGATGTGTCATCTTACCAATATATTTAATATGATCATCAGCATATTCTTCCATAATTGGGAACCGAACCCAAAGGTTATGAGCCTTCCCAGCGTACGACTAAGAAACGCTCTTGGCTAGTCGTTGAACCCGGAAGCAGTAATATAAACAACATCAGCAAATATTAAACAGCACTTTTAACAGCAACTTCATAAACTTTTCTACAAACTACATAAATGCAACCAACTAGTCTCTCCCTACTTGACAAGGTCCAAAAAGAGTCGCCAACTTAATAGGTCCATCACTGTCAACCAAGCTCCAGCCCCTGTCCTATCACCGCAATGTAGCATCCTTATGCTTGTTTTCCAAATACTTCAATGGAGTGTGATCCGATGAACTGGCTACTCTGGTGCTCCCTCGACGTAAATTCACTAGACCAACTCGACAATCAGCTAAATCCCATTCATTTACTGTGGAGGTCCCCAGATGCCGGAGAGCCTTCTACTTTAATAGCTTCTTTTCCTCGTGCTGCTGGCCTCTGGAACTCCCTCGCTGTTCGCTGTTTCCCCAACAGTACCGACATGCAAAGGTTTAAAACGGATGTAAACACACATCCAGCTGCACAGATCCTAACTTAGAATGACACCCTAAAGCTCAGTAGTTTATTACGTCTACAGTGGTGTCCTGCTTTGTTTGGGGTGAAATATCATTAAAAAAACTGCCATTTATAGTACAACTTTTTTCTACCAACTACTATGGCTACAGCTTGCCTTTTCAGACGACTAACTGCATCACAAGTTTGTGCATCTTCTGCTCTTGCTGACGTCATCCGGCAACTGCAACACGTTTATGCATGTCGATGACAAAATACAGGCGGGCTCTGACGCCTCCAAATATATTTTAATAATTCGTAATTCGTTTATCTAAAGCAGAAAAGATAAGATCACAGGTGAAAAGAGAGAAGTGACTATTAAAGCTGACCGCTTTAAAACAATTACCAAGGGAAGTCCCCGTCCTTTTTATCCCCCAAGAATAATAAGCAAAAATCTTAAACACCGCACATTTCTCTCATAAACAGACATCTGCTCTTACCTACAAAATTTGCAACATTCTAAAGAAACTAAGAATTTTGAACAATACTAACTACATCACAAACTATACAACAAACATTAAAAACAGCAGAATATTTTCAACAAAAACCCACATAAAATGCAGGTAAGGATACTATCTCATGCAATAATTGTCATCATATCGGAGAAACTCAACGCGAACTAAAGAAGAGGTTTTGTAAACACAGAAGAGATATGAAAAATGACAATTTTCTGAACGCACTTTACTCCAATGCATTACAACACGATTATATGTATATACTAGAAAAAACGTGACCCATTTGGTTACTCATTGAGGTCGATTTAGATTGTTTTAATCAGGAAAATAAGTTTGTAAAGCCAGTTACATATAGAAAGACAAAATATTCAATTAGTCGTGTTCTGCTCGTTGTATTATATCTTACTTTCTCTCTTTGTCACTCTCTTTATTTCTCCCTACGGCTGCGGGTTTATTTGTATTACTACTCTGGTGATTGTCCTTTTATATAATTGGCTATTCAAATCTTTTTCTTTTTTCGTTTCTTTGTTAGCGTCGACTGTTAATAAACAGAGAGGAAGAGAGTAATTGATAGAGGGAAAAGAGAGAGAGATACCGTATAAAATTAGAGTGATAGAGGGTGAGAGTGAGAGATAGAAACGTTTTAAGAAATGGGTCATTTGTAGTTTTAATTGAAAATTGCGCTTAATTTGAACAATTAAGATACAAAAATACTCAAGAGAAAAACTATGTTTGAGCATTATTTTGTGTGATATAAATATACAGCAACAAAATTAAGGAAACGTTGATTAACTCGGCTTTAGTATAATATTAGATCACAGAGTCCGAAAAACATGAGGCAAAAATTTCCAGCAACTATGTCTCTAAACTTATTTACTCTCTATATATATAGAGAGAGTACTGATTCAAATTAATATAGCAACTATTTAAATGTATATTATTAAAATAGATATTATGTGTATATACATATAACGGAAATTACGTCACTGTATGCGTCACATTACTCCTAGCTATTGAAATTCTCATTGATATAATTGTATTGTTTACATTTGACTTAAGTACTTTCTTGTAAAAAGTAATTCAATTCATTCATAGTTAAACATTTATACTAATAAGTTTCGAGTATTATTGATTGCTAGTTGTTTTTACTATTGCAATAAAATTCTTTTCAGGATGTATATAGTCGGAACAGTCATATATATATATATATATATATATATATATATATATATATATATATATATATATATGCATATATATATATAAATATATATATAAATATATATATATAAATATTTTTTAAATGAAGCTAAAATAAATATAATAAAATCATTAATAATATAACTACCTAAGAAACATGAATAACCACAGGGCGATAATTCGTAGTATAATGGAGTAGTTTTGTAAATAACAAATACATTTCTTGTAACAAAGACGAACAACACACGTAAGGAGGACATTTTTTTATAACAAAATGCGTTAGCAAAAAACTAAATCTGTCACTTATGCAGTTTACATACCGTGTTAAAATCAACGATGCGTTGACATATTCCGGCAGGTTACGTAAACCCTTTACCTTAACCCTAACCCTAACCCTACGTTTCATAGGTGGGAAGAATAAAATAAAATCCGCCTCCAAGATTATATGTAAAATTACCCTAACCCTAACCCCTAAATCTAATTCTAATCCTAACCCGGTGTTTCATGGGTAGAAAGAATAACATAAAACCCGCCTCAAAGATTATATGTAGTACGACCCCAACCCTAGCCCTTACCCAAAACTTAACCCTAACCTTAACCTTAATCCTAACCTTAACCCTAACCCGAACCCGGCGTTTTATGGGTTGAAGAATAACATAAAATTCGCCTCAAAGACTATATGTAATATTACCCTTACCCTTACCCTAAACCCTAAACCTTACAATAACCCTAACCTAACCATAACCCAGCGTTTCATGGGTAGAACAATAACACAAAATAACCCTCAAAGATTATACGTAAAATTACCCTAACCATAAATCCTTACCCAAACCCTAACTCTAACCCTAACGCTAACCTTAACCCTAACCATAACCCGACGTTTCATGGGTGGAGGAATAACATTAAATTCGCCTAAAAAATTATATGTAAAATGACCTTAACTTTAAAATCTTACCCAAAACCTAACCCTAATTCTTAACTCTAAACCGAACCCTTACCCTAACTCCAACCCTTACCCTAACCAGGCGTTCCATGGATGGTAGAATTACATAAAATTCGCCCTAAAAATGATATGTAAAATGACCCTAACCCAAAATCTAACCCTAAAGACTTACCCTAAACCTAACCAAAACCTTAAACCTTACACTAACCGTAACCCTAAACCTAACCGTAACCCGGCGTTTCATGGGTGAAAGAAAAAACATAAAATCCGCCTCAAAGATTATATGCATAGTGACACTAACTTTAACCAAAACCTAACCCTAACCCTAACCTTAACCCTTACCAGGCGTTTCATGGTAAGAATAACATAAAATCCGCCTAAAAGATTATATATAAAATGACCCTTACCCTTAACTCAAACCCTAACCCTAAAGCTAACCCTAACTTCTATCCTAACCATAAACCGGCGTTTCATGGGTAGAAGAATAAAACACTAACTCTAAACTTAATCCTAACTCTAAGCCTAACTCTAACACTAAACCTAACCCTAACCCTATTCCTTACCTGGCGTTTTATGGGTGGAAGAATAACATAACATCCACCTCAAAGATTATATGTAAAATGACCCTAACCGTAACCCTACACCTAAACCTAACCCTAAACGTAACGCTAACCCTAACCCTAACTTAACCATAACCCGGTGTGGCATGGGTGGAAGAATAACACAAAATCTGCCTCAAAGAATATATGTGAAATGACCTTAACCCTAAGCATAACCCTGACCTTATGCTTTACCTAGCGTTTTATTGGTGGAACAATAACGAAATCCGCCCCAAAGATTATCTGTAACATGACCCTAACAAAACCCTAAGCCGTACGCTGACCGTAACTCTAACCTAACATAAAATTCGCCTCAAAGATTATATGTAAAATATACCCTAACCCTAACCCTAAACTTAACATTTACCCTAATCCTTACTGTAACCCTAACCCTAAAATGACTGAATTTGGCAGCTACGTACCCTGGCAATGACGTAATAGCGAGAGTAAAGTGTTAGCTTCATGTGGCGAATGACCATTATTTATCTTTCGACTGAACCGGCAGAGAGAGAGAAAGAGAGAGAGAGAGTGAAAGAAAGAGAGAAAGAAAGAGAGAAAGAGAGAGAGAAAGAGAAAGAGAAAGAGAGAAAGGGAGAGAGAGAGAAGTTTTGCATTGATAGCTGCGGCCACCCCATGGTGTAGTAGAGTTTTTTTTACATGTATGCCATAAAGAAATAATAAAACGTCAAAGAGATTTCAAAACCTAAGTGAGTTTGGAGTGTTTCTTTAATAATAACGTTTATGAAGCTGTTATTGAGAAGAAGAAGAAAAAGAAGAAGAAGAAGAAGAAGACATCTAAAACAACAGAGAGAAGACAGGATGGGAACTTCGATCGCTACATTGCCACTACGACTACGGAAACTGATCCAGCTAATTCTGTCGACAAAGTGGACGAAACTTTGGGATCGAGAAGTTCACACAAGAGATAAAAAAGGACACTCCATCTATGCTTCAAAAGACAAAAAATGGTACTTGATTAAAATGCAACATAATAACTTAAGAGCTATGAGTAAGTGAAGCAATCAACGGAAAATAATGGCATCGTTGCTTATATATCGGTGTAGTAGCTAACAACAAGGGAGCCTTCGGGTCACTCTCGCTTAGGCGATATAGTTTAACACCATGCTCAGCTGTAAATCCTAGTACTCAAGAAAAACAAAACAATTGTACTCATTCAAATAGTCGTGTGCATCCACTGAATAAGATGGAACACGCATCTCGACCAAGTCGGAGGCATGACAGAATCTCTCCCCTTAAGCTGATCAAACTGCCAACAGCCAAGTCTCACCACCTTATTTGATATTACGTTGTGAGAATATTTTCCAACAAATTGCGTCTAAGAAAATAAATTCCAACCAAATTATTACAAAAATCACAAACTTAGAAATAAGCTTGTTTTTTGCATAATTTTGGTTATTCGGTATATCTCTTCGAACGCGGGAATCTAGATGGAATGTCGAAAGGGAACCCTTTATTTAATCGACGGGGTAACAGGCTCTTGCTCTGTCAGCCATGATGGGAGAAGGCAATTCTCAATTCTTCGTATCACCCTAAACTGAATTCAATTTAGTACAATATCCACTTCGCCGTGGTCCTTGAGGACAGTTCTAGTATGAATTTGGAGAGCCTTACACCTATTCTTGTTTTTTTCTATGAGTAGTCTTATAACTTATCACTATATATCAGCACTTTTCTTACTACATATCACTGCATATATATATATATGTATATATATATATATATATATATATATATATATATAATAACCTATCTATAAATAATAGATAAGGTTATAATGTATATATATAAATATATATATATATATATATATGTGCATATATATATCATATATATATGTGCATATATATATATCATATATATATATATATATATATATATATATATGTCATATGATATATATATATCCCTGAGTAATTGCCGCTCGAAGGGCTGGTAGTTTTTGCTAGTATATATATATATATATATATATATATATATATATATATATATATATATATATATATATATATATATATATATATATCCATCCATGAGGAGGAGCCGAGGAGGTTCTGAAACAATTGTCGGATACTCAAACTATGTTTATTTTAATATACAGGGTGTTTCAAAAGTCTTGGGAACATTACAAATGCGTATATCTCATGAACTATTCCAGGTAGAAAAATGAAACTGGTGCCATTTTAAAGCTTGCTTAATCAAGTTTTTGGTCATACTAATGATTTTCTTGTTATCTTTCCAGGTGCAGTAATGGCGTTCTCTAAACAAGACAAGGCATTTTGCGTCCTCCAATTTGCAAAGACTGAATCGTGGACATGTGTTCAGCGTGCATTTCGCAGGAAATTTAAAAAAGAAGCCCCTGAAAGGAAATCCATTGTCAGATGGCATGCTAAATTTGTGAAAGATGGGTGTTTGTGCCCAAGTAAGCGAACAGGTCGCCCTTCAACTTCAGAAGATGCAGTTGAGCAAGTTCGGACAGCCTTTCAGCGGAACCCCCGTAAATCAGTGAGAAGAGCCAGCAGGGAACTTCAGCTTGCTCCAGCAACTGTCTGGCGTGTCTTAAGGAAACGACTGCAAATGGTACCTTACAAGCTCAAGTTGGTCCAAAAGTTGAAGGACACTGATAAGCCACTTCGCCGTGACTTTTGCATTGCAATGCAAGAGAAGTTGGAAGATAACGGCTTTGATGACCGGCTTGTTTTTAGCGATGAGGCGACCTTCCATCTGAATGGCAAAGTTAACAAGCATAACACTCGCATATGGGGTACTGAGAATCCTCATGAACTTCTTGAGCACGAGCGAGATTCACCAAAAGTGAACGTGTTTTGTGCAATTTCCAAGAAAGGTGTCTATGGACCGTTCTTCTTTGAAGAGGCAACTATCACTGGTGAATCCTATCTCAACATGCTGGAAGACTGGTTAATGGCTCAGTTGGAACAAGCAGAATCTGATGACTTCATTTTTCAACAAGATGGTGCACCACCACACTGGAGTCTTAGAGTAAGGCAGTTTCTTAACACAAGGCTGCCTGGTAGATGGATTGGGAGATCTGGGTGAGGTGATGACGTTCTCATGCCCTGGCCTCCTAGGTCTCCAGATCTTACCCCGTGTGACTTTTTCCTTTGGGGCTTTGTCAAGCAACAAGTCTATGTGCCGCCCCTTCCAAGAGATATTGACGAACTAAAAGCTCGAGTAACGGCAGTTGTGGGAACCATTGACGTCAAGATGCTGGAACGCGTTTGGCAGGAAATGCACTATCGACTAGATGTCTGCCGTGTGACGAATGGTGCTCATATTGAGCAACTTTGAAGATTCCCCACAAAACTTGAAACTTTAACCTTTCCAACGGTACCAATTTCATTTTTCAACTCCTAATAGTTTTTGAGTTATTAAAAATCGTTATGTTCCCAAGACTTTTGAAACACCCTGTATATATATATATATATATATATATATATATATATATATATATATAGTGATGTGTAGTAATAGAAGTACTGTTTTTAGTTCAACGATTGAACTAAACATCTTTCTATTGGATGTACTTCATTTTTGAACATTTTCAACGCTGCCTTCACAAAACCCGTTTTTTCCATTTTTTAAATCTCCATTCACCGGACACCTTATCAGCGGACATTCACCAACTGGACAGGCCCCATTTTTTTACACGCACACTCTCACTTTCCATTACTTAATATTTTTTTCAAATTTTGAATTTTGGCTTTTCCACTGCCAACTTATCCATTTATGTAATTACTCTGATGATAAGATTTTAATCCTTGAAAGCCTTGGCTTAAGGAAAGAATAATAAACATGTGTTTACCGAGTACACCTTGCCTTAAACAATCGAAGTTGAAATAGATTTGTCATCTGTACATGTTTATAACTCTTCTTTCATTTACTTTTACCATTTCATCATAGTTTATATCTACTAAAAGTATACTTTTAGTTTCATATATATATATATATATATATATATATATATATATATATATATATATATAAAAAACATATATTAAAATATATTTATATTAGAGTAAATTCTTGGAAGTTAACTAAAATAGTGATTGCAGTAGATTGATTGACTTACTTGACTAAAATCTTTCAACAAATTTTTTTTTTTTTTTCAGTTTTGAAGGTTAAAAGAACTTCCGAGACTATATATATATGGGAAATGAAAAAGGACAAACCAAGAGATATTTTTTATATATTCATCAACGTTTCGTCTTTATTGTAAGACTTCCTCCGGATGATAATTTTAAGTAGAATGTCATGCAAGTATATCGAAATTTTGGGTTGACATGATGGGTTGATAAGGAAAAGTAGTACCCGTGGCTACTAAGAGCGCTGGGCGAGGGTCCAGGCGGCGAGAAGTCAGTCAGTAGCAGAGAGTGAAATGAATATGGAAAGCTTTGAGTGGGTACCATTAAGGCAGCAGTAAGGAAAGTGATGGGTGAGAGTGTTAGTTAATTTGCCTTGGGTTGGGAGAGAGGAAAGGAGGTTGAGGTTTTTGTCGTGGTGAGGTGTGACATGGATTTTGAGGGGCTGGGAAAGAGGAAGGAAGGGGGAACTCTGTGTGTTTGGTATATAGATGGTATCATAGTTTTTGAAAAAAGTTTAAAGAAATGAAGATAACTTGAAAATGGGCGGGGGTGGGTGGGTAAGAGTATGAAAGAAGTACTCGAAAGGGTTAGATAGGTGGGGGCAGAGGGGAAATTGTGTTGTGATCAGGTGTGACATTTTTGGAGGGTAGGAGTATTGACCAGCTGGCTATGTCAGGAATGTGTGAATATAAGTGAGTTTGAAAGAATGTGTTGAAGTGTGCTGTGACCATGTCAATAAGAAAAGGAAAAGAAAAAGAAGAAAGCTGATTTTTATTTTGGGGAGAGATAAGTAAAACGCAGGATGTGTTGATGGTTTGCGATTAAATTGAGGGTAAAAGAGGTTTAAATATCTAAATAGTTGTGAGGATGTGTAGATTGTGTTCATTGGTAAGCCTGTTATTTGTAGTTAAGTAGTTTTGATTCGTAGTGGGTGATTCATGAGTATGTGAATGGATATATATGTGAGAAGGAGTTAGTACGTGAGTGTGCATGCGGGGAGTTGTATATAAGTACAATTGAGAACCATGAGAAGAAGGGTTTAACGAAATTCAATCGAAATATATCTTTCTTGTTAAGAACAGAGACAAATGTGCAACCCAAAATAGAGACGAATATGCACCAAATAAATATTTTATAAAAAAAAGCTATTGATGACAAAGACTTGGAAAAGCAAATCACTTTATTTTACTGGGTAGATTAATGATTTGTTGTAATTGCAAAATGGCGTTTACAAACGGTAAAAAAAATCATGAAAATTATGATATTTTATGTTAAGACTACAAACAAAACTGAAACCCGCCCGTGGCTATAAACTTAATTAATAATTTATCAACATTAATCTTTAATTATTTGTAAAATTAATGGTTACTCAGTAATAAACGGTAATGAACTGAAAGTGAGCAGGTCTGCAGAAAAAAAACACGCGTGTGTTGAGCCATTTGTTGATTAAAAATCGGGGAAATATTTCCTCTTGGCTTGGTGGGAGATGCTCCAGTGATAACGGACACCCACGCTGATTGAATCGCAGACAACTTATATGTGCGTCTCGTGAATGGAAAAGGAGATGATGGCTATTCCAAACATCCGGGACAGCGAGCCGATGCGCGTCGGGTTATGCAACTAATTCGTTTTGCGCACAAGTGTTGGTATGCAAACATCTCGGACAGCAGATCTGATGTAAATCAGTCGTTTTGAGTTGAATACAATGAAGACTAATTCAACATTTGGCCGTTTGCTACCTGACCTAATGCTATTCAGATCGTAGTTGATAAGAGAATTATGTCGGAGCATATGTGTTCGAGTTCCGCGTTAAACGTTTTCCTTTTTTGTTTGTGTTTATTGTCATTTGTGATAAATGACTTACCACAGGCGAGTTTTCCTCTCAGAATTTTAACAAAACTTTATCTTTTTGTGGCTCCTGTTGGATGTCCTCTTGATACAAGGGTGCAATCGGTGCTCCGAATCAGTAGCAACAGTTTTACCGAAGTGATCTTTGTCATTTTATTCTGAGAAAAAATAATGAATAACTAAATAAAAATATATAAAAAATTCCTCAATGTATATTTTTTTAATCAGAATCCATCCATAATGTTATGGGTTCTTCTCTGGTTACTGCGGTTGAATATTTTAAAAAAATAGTTGAGTAAGTTTTGCGTTATTGTATTAAGTATCAAACAAATATACAAGAAACCTATAAAAAAAACGCGCAAAACAATACACCCCCGACTTGACCGAGAACGCAATAAAATCAATGGAATTACTTACATCGGATTATTTTCTCAGTATCTACACAATTACAATTTGAAGACGGAAGTAGTAATGGATAGCACCGAAGTCTGTAGAAAGGCAATAGACTGAGAGATCTTTAGAGGTACCAGCGACAGAAAGCTTGTGAAATTAAAGAAGCCGGACACACTTAGCATAAAAATATGTATAAAGGCTTATTTGAAAAGTGAGCTGGTATTAGACATTGATCTTTTAAAGTAAATATAGAATTACTACATACTTAAAAATATCTCGACAGACATATTTAAGTATGTATGTATGTATTTGTATATACACGACAGTTAATCTCATGCCATGCGATTAGCTCATAAGAAGAAATTGACCCAGAATTTTGTAAAGAGATTTATCTACTTTAGCACACATTTCATAGGAATTTCCATCCATCGTGAAGCACTATTGCTCTGATAACAATTTGGTGGAAGATTTTCTCTAGAGATGATCATACTCGTTTAACAATTTGGCAACTATAATATATATTTGTAAAATAAAAAGAAAGGCCAAACACCTATGTGATGTATGTATTCATCAACGTTTCGTCTTATTTGAAAGACTTCTTCAGGATAAATAAAGCAATGTAGAAAAATCTGCATTGCGTTTTTCATCGTGAGGAAGTCTTTCAATAAAGACGCAACGTTAATGAATACATAAATCACATGAGTTTTTGGCCTTCTTTTTTATTTTACATTACGTCGGATCATTTTATCCCCAACCTTTCTTCATATATATTATATATATATATATATATATATATATATATATATATATATATATATATATATATATATATATATTTGTCGCTCCTTGAAAGTAGAGCATTGTAATTGGTAGTATTAACACAGCATGACGTCACTTGCTTATAATGCATCATTCCTTCCCTTAATAGAAGTAGAATGCCTCGACGTCAAAGCCGCCGTTAAAGTGTTAAAATTATCATAGTTTATTCGCTGTTTACAATTGGCCCAGCGATTTGCGACGTCGGACTGGAGTTGAAAAATACTTGAGGTCCGGGGTTTCGAATTGCATGACCGGTAGTGAATAGTCATATCTCTATGCTGATGAGTCCTGATTGAAAAAAGGACGAAACGTATACGTACATAGATAATAAACAATAACAAATATTTATTATATATATATATATATATATATATATTAATATATATATATATATATATATATATTATATATATATATATATATATATATATATATATATATATATATATATATGCAAGCGAACTGGTACACCAGCGTTGAACGGGAAAGTAGAATAAACTAAGAAACATTCGCCTCCAACTTGAACTATTGAACGTAGACCCCACCGCGTTATCAATCTAAACTATCAATCGTAATAGAAACAAACTAACTTTACGTATAAAATTTGAAAATACGCATAACTTTGTGTAATTGACTAAAAAATCATTTTTAGCAAGTAACTTTTTTGAAATGATTGTTCATTATATATATATATATATATATATATATATATATATATATATATATATATATATATATATATATATATATATGAAGCAATCCAACAAAAGATATAAGCGTCAACTAATATCTTATAATTAGTGAAACATCCGGATAAACACTGAAGCTCAATATACTGGACAGAGCATTAATATTATAATATAAATTATTATCCAGACCTGGATGGACTGTATGGATTCAACAAAAAGTATGTTTTTGGTTTGATATGTTTGATGTTATGTATTTTTATGTATTTGTGTATATAATTTTATATATTTTCAAAGCGTAATTTTATTATCTGTAGTAGTATAACTGCGGTAATCGTCCTCTGAAGAGAAGAATTATCTTTGAAAACTCATGAGCTAAGGACTTAAGGATACTTTGCTTGAACTTTGAATTCTAATAAAATTTGATTGACACCTTATTTTATTACTTCATTTTATATTATAATATATATATATATATATATATATATATATATATATATATATATATATATATATATATATATTATGAATAAGAAATCTAAAGTAAATTTTGGTAATATGTACTTATGCGCAAATCCATTATTATACTCAAGATGTTTGTTAATAATAATGTTTATTGCCTATATTTTTGAATCAGGCAAAATACACGCTAGAATATTTGTTGTTTTGTGATACTGCTTTGCTAAAGTAAAATTGAATTCCATTTTAATTAGTCTAATTAGTAAGTAAACGATCAAGAACACATCTCTTGGCACGTTTTCATGAACCCCTTTCTCGCTCCTCTCTCTAATCAATTTAATCCGTGACTACTTCCGTTTCAACCTCATCAAAATCTCCCCTCTCTCTATTTACAAAGATTAACAGCAAGCAAAGATTACTAATACAACTACTTAAACGGAAGAAACAGAGTTCGTGGCTGCTATCGCTTCTACTTCCTCCACGACGCTTTCTCCCCTCTTTTAACAACGATGGACAGCGAGAAAACATTGCTACTGAAAGAAAGAAAGCCTTTTGGCTAAGATCAAAGTGTAGTATCTGTTCTGATGGATAGACTGGTATTGTCTTGGCCTTCGGGGCTTGATTTACGCCGTTCTATGGGTCTGTCCTGTGCAGTTCTAGGAGGTCCATCCTCCCAGGCTTCGCCTCCCCTCCTTGGGGAGGAGTAAGTTTATTGCTTACTGCCTGAGGCGCCCCTACCGGGGAATGCCTACGGGGCTGCCCAGGCAATTTTTAAACCCCACTTTTCCGACCCGACCTTGGGTCACATCTTACTTGTGGGAGTAAGATAAAAACTGGCCTTGTGCCTAACTCCTGGAGAGGAGTAAATCAATACTAAAAGAAAAAAAGAAAAAAAGAAAAAAGAAAGAAGAAAAAAGAGAGAAAGAGTAAAAGGATATGCGGTAGTTTTGTCTCATTCGTATGTTATCAGGTGTGTAAACTTATTGTTATTTTCATACCAGTAAAATAAGGTTACGTTCGTTTTCAATCACCGATTTCTAGCTTTTTAGGTGTGTCAGCCCTACCGGAGAACGATTAATTTTCGATTCTTCCGATTTTTCCACAACAAATGGAGCTAGTGTAACATGTTGATAGTTTAGGCCGCACGTGAATCAAGTGCATTTTTCAAGTGCATTTTTCGGATCTTCTTTTCTATACCATGTGTGTAATTAATGTGAAAACTTAATATTGTAATATTTAAAAATACAAAGTGTTTTTAATTATTTTACTTTTCTCTCCATTACATGATCAATCCCCTGTAATACTTAAAATATCCGGTGAATAAAGTAAACTTTATCCACCCTAAGAAGTTTCTTAGTCGGAATGAATATTTTAAAGAAAGAATCGACATAAAAAAAATTTGGCAGCCGGTTATGGGACCTGGAATCTAAGGTTCGAACTGTGCTGCCAATGCGCCAGTTGTATACATAACCATATATATATATATATATATATATATATATATATATATATATAAAATTATATATACATATAATACATATAATTTGCTAATTGTTAAAAAACTATGATAATTAATATTAATCTGCGTTTTATAATCTCTTTTATAATATATATATATATATATATTTTATAATATATATATATATATATATATATATATATATATATGTATATATATATATATATAGAGAGAGAGAGAAAAGTTAAGATCCATTACAATGGCTTTAGTTGTAACTAAAGCCATGGTAATGGATCTTAACTTTTCTCTCTCTCTCTCTCTCTCTCTCTCTCTCTCTCTATATATATATATATATATATATATATATATATATATATATATATATATATATATATATACTCCTGATCAAAAATTTAAGACCACTTGAAAATCTTTAAAATAAACTTTTTTTAAGGATAAGTTTTAAACTCCTCCGACTTAAGGTTACCAATACTACAATCTAAAAGGTTATGGAAACAAAAAACTACATTCCAAACATTTTTTTCAGAAATTTACATTTTTATAAAATTTTTCACTTGATCAAAGTTATAGGACCAGAGACAAAAATTCTCCAAAATTGTAAGAAAATTGTATGAAAACATTCAATAACAAAATTTAATAATGAGTTCTACCTCCACTGGTTTTGATGACTTCAAAAATTATTTGGGGCATGCTAGAAATAAGCGTTTCCATTGCTCCAGCTTCTAAAGATGGCTTCACAAAGTTCATTTTTTGCTGAATATTGTTTGCCATCTCGATAAAAATCTCTTGTCATTTATCCCCAAACATATTCAGTTGGGTTCAAGTCCGGTGAGCATGAAGGATGTCCCAAGAGATGGACTCCATTTTCTTGTAGAAAGATCAAGGTTAGTTATTCAGCGTGAATTGCAGCATTATCTTGTTGGGATAACCATCCATCCCCACACAAACGATTGCCCTTCGTCATCAACGATGCTTTTTGTAGCATGCTAACATAACCAGCCGCTGTCTGACGACCATAACAACCTAGAGCTCCATCGTCCCTCTGTAAGAGAAGACAGCCCGTACCATTAAAGACCCTCCACCACTATGACGTGTGGAGAACATTTCAGGAGGCATGTTTTTGATATGCCAATATTGTTGGAAGCCATCAAGACCATCTAGATTGAATTTTTACTCATCAGAAAACAGGACATTCTTCCACTTCTCAACGCCCCATGTTTGGTATTCACGACTAAACTTTTAGCGGTCCACCTTGTGACGTGGAAGCACCCGAGGAATTTGTGTACGCTTTTTATTTACCATGCCTTTTCGTCGTAAGTATCGTCTGATGGTTACTGGACTCAATCAGCATGCGTGACTGCCTTACTTTGACTACTCAATGCAGGAGCATTTTTTTTTGAGGGGCCTACCAGTGGATTTTGCTTTTCCATAATTCTCGCTGTTCTTTAGAAAGTGTCAAATCACAGTTTTACTGCGATTTACCTTAGCTGCGATCGCCCGCTGTGACAAACATTGCTTATGGAAATCTAGAATTCGAGCACGCTCAACTTCGGTGAGTTTGCTTGCTTTAGGAATGGTGACACCTTTACGCAGTGATTGCTAATCTCTAACCGAACTAAAAAGATTGGAATTATCACAGATCTAACAATTTATACCCTTGGTCTCATAATTTTGATCAAGTGTAAAAATGTAAATTTCTGAATAAAATGTTTGGAATGTAGCTTTTTGTTTCCATAACCTTTTAGATTGTAGTGTTGGTAACCTTTAGTGGAGGAGTTTAAAATCTATCGTAAAAGAAGGTTTCTTTTAAAAGATTTTCATGTCTCTTACATTTTTGATCGGGAGTATATATATATATATATATATATATATATATATATATATAGATATATATATATATAAATATATATATATATAAATATATATATATATAAATATATATATATATATATATATATATATATATATATATATATATATATATATATATATATATATATAGTGAACTTATTTTTTATCTTATTATCTTTGGTGTTATTACAGATGTAATTATTATTTGTCTTCGGTAAGATTGTCTGCCAGTTCTTAGCGTGAGATCCACACTGAATTTGACTTTTCTAATTAGACAAATAATTAATGAAAGAAACATTTACATTGTATTGTACCAGACCGGTGGCTGTATTATTGTCTTAATGCACAAATAAAGACATTCCACACGTCTCATAAAAGGGGTCAATCTTATAAATCCTGGACTACAAAGAACATTTTAATGTCATTTTAATGTCATCAAGTTCTTAATCTTAATTGTATTCAATATAGAATATTTCAAAACCAAGATGGATGGGAAGTTGACGAAAATTAATTAAAGTAGAAAGAAAAAATGTGACCCTCCCCCACAATTTTTTTTTTACCCTCCCCATACATAGAATTATTTTTAGTTGAAGAAAGAAAAAAAAATTCCGAGGATATCGACTCGGACTGACAGCATGAATCGCGTCGTTTCTGTAGCAGCACTTTAACTACGGATGTTTGAAACATTCATGTGACCCCCTCTGTAAGTACCGGATTATAGAAAGAACTAAGGTATCAATGTCAAAAGGTTGTGCTATGCTAATTCATACGAATTTATGTTTTTTTTAAGTAAACAAAATTGACAAATATGTATCATTGAATCATTGATTCAAGTTTTAAAGTTTTCTGATATGCCCTAATTAACTTGCCCAACCGACAGGAGGAGAAAATATAACATAAGGCCAGTTTTAAATGTAGGGATACTCAAACTACCCCCAAAACGCATAGACATATCGAAAGAAATGAAAACTGAATAAAAGTTGAAACAGGGAAAAGTTATTGATTTTATATCATGAAACTTGTTCTATTTATGCAAATTTAGATATATTCGTATGCACATTATTTACTCGCAATCATTATGAATTTTGAAACACAGCTTCTAGGTGGAAGTGTTACATACACTTACGTCCGTCAGCTGTTGGTGGGTTGCTTCGGCCGCTTCACGTCTGTTGCTGTTAGGCTGCACAAAGCAGCAAAAACACACGGACGCTGATTTTTAGCTGAAAGAGACTTTATTTAGACACACACGGGACGGTGACAGCACTCATGAATGTGTGTGTTCGACAGAGAACCATTAAGTAACTTGGGAAAAGAGATCTCAGTCAGGCCCATTAGGGTCACTTCACCCACGCCCTTCCGCAGGGCACGTTCATTTCCCGTCTAACTTGTTTGAGTGTCGGCAACAAAAAGGATCGAATATCATCCCAACAGAAGTGACATCACCCGACTTCCGTTTCCACTCCTCCCATCTCTTTCAGGGAGCTTTCCTACTCTCTCGCCTCCGATTACCTTCTGAGACATCCGCCCGCGCCCCCACTATCCAACATAAGGGTGTTAATGTGGGCGATATTAATCTAATTTAGTTCCATGCATAGGGTTAAAAAGTGTCAATTATCATGCACTAGTAAAATTACCTGAACAGAAGCGGCTTGCTCTACTTTTATATCCCCTTACGGAGATTAAAATCAAGATACAATGATACTAAACATGATGTTAAGCCTCCTTATTCTAATTTTAATTAAAATCAATTAAATGATTTTGACTATAAAAAGTGCCTAATTGCTAAATTTGTGTCTAATGATTATGCATAAAATTGAATGTAAATCTGAAATATTAAAATTGTAAATTGAGAGGGTGTACCCATATTATGCTTCCATAAAACATCTTTAAAATACTCAAAATAAACTGAAATAAGGAAATATGTATTACTTGATGTTTAATAGCTTTTGCTAAACATTTACAACAATCGGAGGTATCTGAATTTTCACAAAGGTCTTCAACTCCAACTTTCACATTTTTGTATGAAACTAATTAAAACTATGTATAGGTCACATTCACTCATTCGTACACCTAGTAGCTGTATTCGAAAATTCATAATGAACGGATAATTAGTTTAGGAGTGAATCCTATACATAGAAGTATAAACATATTTTAAATCTTCACATTTATGAAGAACGTTGAACGTACAAGAGCGTTGGCTTCTGCTAATATGCCAGATAAAAGGCGTAAAAAACGCGAACAGTAAAGAAAGTAAAGCCACTTTTGAGATGAAGTTTCAGAAGGAAAAACCCAACAGAGAATCCTATTTGTGAATTATTAACAACCTCCCACTGAAACGGATCTGTTAGTGTGACAGCAAGAATGGACAGCCTAGGACATCTTGAAAGATAAGCAAAACGCTTCATGAAGCATTTGAAGAGGAAACGCTATTGCTGAGATGTGGTATATTTGACAATGTAGATATGCTGCCGGCATTCTAGAATGTGATCTATAAAAAATAACAATCATTAATTTAGATTATTTTGATCATTCGAACTACTGTTCTCATCTAAGTGAGAGTCTACTGGAGGGTTAAGTTTCAATCCCCACAATAGGCGATGATAACTAAGAATGGGATAGAAAATAAATTTACTTAACCATTTTACACGGTCATGGCTGACGGAAGAACACGTTGCTCCCGTGTGTGGTTCCCACTATAAGAATACTTTTATTTTCACTTCAATTTTTTGCAAAAGTTTAGTTTTTGCTACCAAGTCGAGTGGACAAAGTTCACGTGTAGTCTTCATACTTTCCCGCCATTTTCCAAGATGGCAGCCGTCAACATTTAATAATGTCAATATCCCGGAAACTATTGAACCTAGAAACATGAATTTGGTGTCAATACATCGGTGTCCATGGTCACTGAATCAGATAAAACCATTTCTCACTACGTCAGAGTATTTATTTACCCCTAAATAGTAAAATTGAAGATGGCAATCACCACAATCCTATATCGGCTATACATAAGCCAACATGAAAGTTTGCTTATAGCGGTCATTTTGGAAACTAGCGAGAATGTACGAAGACTTCATGTAATCTTTGCCCATTCAGACCAACATTGTTACTGATGCCCTAAGCTTCAACATGTTACAAAAAATCAAACTTTTGCAAAATCTTGAAGTGACTGATGCCCAGTTCCCCCCCTCCCCGTCATAAATAAAGGACTTGGTTACAAATTTCAGAATAGTCTTCCGAGTTCGAAAGCATTCACATGAAAGAAAGTCATAGTTTACATCGAGTGACGCGTGGCGAAAATTACAACTAAAATGAGGATAGTAGTCCGAATAATCCAAATAACTCAAATTAATAATTTTCATTTTAAAAATTAATAATCAACAGCGATTAATGTTTTTACAACTTGCTAAAAAATGAATATCCATCCTGAAAAAGAATTGTACACTGATCTTATTTGTTAAATTTTTATTATTTTTATCACTAAATGGTTATCACCTATCAAGACCAGATGTCACTCGAGGATAAGGGTCAATAAGATGGGATGATTGTCAGGACTAAGTTTGTTGGTACGGCTCTAGATAGGAATCTGTTTACATTGGCTCTAGAAACAACCGAGTTGTAATCTGCGGGAAAGCAGCCCTGCGGCAATGCGTCTCACAGACAGGAATCTATGTGAAGAAGTTTTGTACGTGAGAATTTAGCTTGATGCAAGTCACACTAAGGAAAAAAGTTTATTTTCGTAGTGGTAAGAAGACGAGTTTTAGCTGTTCAATTCTCACAATGAGGAACCAAAGATTTTCGTTCATTTAAACAATGATAGAGTAAAGGGAGATTCACAACGTCTCTTTTGTCAGAAATGTGCTGTAAGGGACGGGGGAAATCACCCCCACGAGATTTCGAAGTCGATTCTGAATTACGTCAAGGCGACGAAGAGTGAGTGTCACCTGCACAGATGTGACAGCATTCCTCCACCTTGAAGCCTATCTGACTCTTTCCTGGTCAATCCCCACTTCCGTTTATAGATCATACGCAGTGTGCAGTAGTGGTGATTACGATACCTGGAACCACAATTGGAAGATATGTGTCAGAGGTAAACTTGAAACGCATGGTGTAACGATATATTTTTTTTATTTTATACTTCTGTACTTTGACACACATGAGTTATGTGGTGAATGTTGGATAGAGAAAGTAGTTTGTGGGCATTTGTTTTATGGTTTATGTGGTTGATGTTCTGTATGAAGAGTGATGAGAGGTTTGTATGCATTGGTTTTATTGCGTATATTAGGCATATTACGGATAGCTTGGGTAATTAAGGCATTACGTCTATTGGGTTGTTTATGCTTTTCTTTTTTTACTGAAGTTCACTTCCAAAAATGCACAATACCACTTAAACGTAAGAGGTTACTGTGAATTAGGGCATCATAAGTGATGCGTTGTTCAGCAAGATGTTTGTTCACACTACATTTAAACTTGTGCATGATGGTACAGTCAGAGAAACAGTAAGTAAGAAGGGAATTTTAAAATTAGCAGTAAAGAGAAAAGAAATTATTAGGGTAGAAAGCCATTCGGCATCTGGTGACCTTTATAATGAAGGGGTGGAATCTTGCTGACTGATGGGTTGATCGAGGGTATTTACGTGTAGGGAGTCACAAGTGAAGCATACTCGTCGGAGCACATTCCATTAAAACAAACACATGGATGAAAAATCGGGGCGATGGGAAAGAGGTTGGAGCTGGTCAGATAATGTGGGACCTATTAAATAGGTGACTCATTTTTGGACTCTGTCTAAGAGGGAGATTCTAGTTGTTGATGCATCAGCCAAGATGTGACAACAATACTCCATGCATGGACGAATTATTGCTTTGTAGAGATATAGGATACTGTCAGGTGTGAGAAGTTTTCCAGCTCGGAAGAGGGAGCCCCAATTCCTTGCAGCAACCTTGGCAATGTGTTCTATGTATTTGTTCCAATTCATGGTATCTGTGAATGTTAGGCCGAATAGTTGAAATGATAAAATCTCAGTTAGAGTGCTATTCGCTATGTCAATCAGTCGTTGAAAGGGTCTCTTATAATTGTTGAAGGTAAGGAACTTTGTCTTAGTAGAGTTTAATGTTATTATCAAATTATGTCTCCATTCCACTACAGACTGGCGGTCATTTTCTAGGGATTCAGCTATGGCATTGAATATGCAATTGTTCGTTTTTCCCACATGTCGAGAATAGAGCGTGGTTTCGTCAGCAAATATATCCAACTCGGACACAATTTCATAATAGAGGTCGTTTATAAAACTTTAAGAATAATAACGTTCAAAGAATCGCCCCCTGGTACATATCCGCAGTAATATCCTGTTGTTTAGATGTACAACCATCAAGGAACACCTGGATCCTTCTTTTGGCTAAAAAGGATTTGATTATATAAAACACTCGTCCAGTAATACCGTACAAATTACATTTCATGAGGAGACCTTCATGCCAAACCCTGACGAAAACCTTGGCTGTTTCAGGCGCTACCGCCCTAGCTTCACCAGTTGTATCCAGTGTATGGTAAATGCGCTCCGAGATGATTGTTAGGATATCCGCAGTAGAACGGATTTGCTTAAACCTATACTGCGTGTCAGAAAGAAATTTCGAAGTAACGAGGTGGTAGACTATCGCTATATTTATGAATGATTCAAAGACTTTAGCGATAGGCGGGATAAGACTTATAGAGCGATAATTTTGGCGGGACATTTCTTTCACTAGAGTTTTTTAACACTGTTACCTCATTCGGCAAGGAATTTATAAAGAGTTTAGAAAGGGCGGGGTTCATCTCAGCAGATCATTTCTTTAAGACGATAGCAGGGAAGTATCAACGTTTTTTATTATATCCCGGACTTTTTGGTTTGGGTCACGAATTGAGGTAAGAGTTAGTGGGTGTTAAACGTTGTTTTCTAAAAGAATTAAAGCGTACGATAGATGGTCGACTGTCATGTGGGATCAAACAAGATAGGGTGAGAGAGGGTGAAAGTGATAGATATATGGTCATGTGGTGATTTATTTGTTAATGTCGGCCAATTAAAACAATTAAAATAGAAGTTTGTCATGATATCCTTATACTTGTGTAATCTTTACTCATACGTTTGTTTCTCTACAAAGTTTGTTTAGATGTACGGACATCGAGAACAGCTTGGATATTTCTTTTAATGAGGAAGGATCTGATTATATTAAATATTCATCCAATAATACCGTACGAGTTCATTTTCCTGATAAGACCTTCATGCCAGACCTTGTCAAAAGTATTGGATATGTCAATCACTAAAGCCTTAGCTTCACCTGCCTTATCCAGTGGATGGTATATGCGTCCAGAGTTGACAGTATATCTGCAGTAGAGCGTGATTGGCTAAATCCATATTGTTTGTAAGAAAGAAGTTTAGAATTTTCGAGGTGACGGACTATCATGGGATTGATTAATGTTTCAAAGGTTTTACGAAGAGAAGAAGAAACTAATAGGGCGATAATATTGTGTTTCAGTTCTTTCATCAGATTTCTTGAAAACTGGTACAACAGAGGCAATTTTCCAGCTATTATGGAAGTAAGATTCAGCATGGCATTTGTTATATGGCTTTAAGAAGACAGTGCAAGTTAAGCAGAGTATTTGTTTATTACTATAGCATGGATAAGATCAGGTCCACATTCTTTGGAAGTATCAACGCTTTTTTATGATATCCCGGACTTTGGGGTTGTGGCCACGAATTGAGGTAAGGGTTACTGGGCGTTAAACGTTGTTTTTTAGAGGATTTAAAGCTTACAGTACGATGGATGATCGACAGTTATGTGGGATCAAACAACATGGGGTGAGAGAGGATGAGAGTGTTAGATACAAAGATGGTAAGATATTGGTCACGTGATGATTTATTTGTAAATGTCGACTAATTAAAACAATTAAAATGGAAGTGTTTCATGGCATGGTTATACCTTATCTAATGTTTACTCATACGTTTTCTTTATAACGTTTGTACCTGTTTCAATCCACAAAACAAGATAATGTATTTTAATTGCAATAGCTTTGGTAGTTATTATTCCGATGCTTTTTAAAACGTAAATGTAAATACAAAACACTGAAGAAATATGTGTTTTACTGTAGAAAAGAAAAAATTTAAACAACAGCAGCAGAAAGAACTAACATTTCTACTATAGTACCAGAAGTCTTGTTATTTAACCTATATCCGGGTCCATACATACCACTCATATAAGGGTGCGGAGATAGAAAATAAAAGTCCATTTTCGAAAAATTATACTTTCTATAGAATGGCTTCTAAGTAATACACACACATGCCATCCTTCTTTGATTCTGTTTCGCGGCATATCAACAGTTTTTGGGTTATTTCATGATACATCTACTAATTAGGACAATAATTGTTATGCTTCAAGTTCTTAAAATCTTCAAATATTCATGGTGCTTATTTTGACTTGTTATTCTGTAATTAAAGAAATAATAAGAGAAGGTGTAGCCCCACAACCTTTTAAACTCGCAAATTGGGTCCTCACTACCGGAGGCAATTTTAGGCATATCGCGGAAAGATTAGATTTAACGCGTAGATGGAAGCCTCAAAGCTACTACTGTAAGATAATGAATAGTGGCAAAAGGAATCTTGGACGAGTCCATTGTGGGTGGAACGTCGAGAAAGAAAGAAAGCGACTTGATAATCGTTAAAAAAGAGAAGGTTCCGCAGTGCAAGCGAGACTTGAAAGGTTGCGGTTTCAGAAACGCGAAGAGTCGGAGCGCTTGGTGATCGGAGTATCAAAGTACCGGAAAAATGAGTTTACTGATGTTTATGGCACCGATGAAGCTTTATTGGCTATGGTTACCAAGCCCGTCTTGCTGTTAGGCTTTCGTGTCCGCTGACTAAAAATGTGACTGATAAGCAAGTTGGTACCGTGAAGGAATCTCCTGACTTGTATTTCATCAAACAGACAATTGGAAGGGCTTGTGGGACAATTGCTTCAGTTCACGCTCGGATAGACAATGCAGAGCAAATTGCTTTCCAATCGGATGCATATATGAACGAGTTTCTAGCGGAAACCAAGTCTGTGACCTCAGCAAGAAAAAGACTGTAATGGACAAAAGTATGTCAAAAGATTATTTTATATGGGTGTGCGTAAACCGTCCGGTGATGGGAAATAAAGAAGGGCAAAGGTTTTCCATATACGTTCTGTTCTTTGTCATTCTTGTTGAATCTTACCGGGTACCCCGAAATAACGGGTAATGCAATATATATATATATATATATATATATATATATATATATATATATATATATATATATATATATATATATATATATATATAAGTAAATTTCGTGTACAACAGAATCGTAGGATCAATTTTAGAGGAAGCATTATTTTAATCAATGAAACAGGTGGGTGGAAAAAAAAAGAAAATTGTTAAAATCACCTTAAGACCTTATCGTCTGACCCTCTAAGAGGAAACGTAAGAATGGTAAATTAAAAACTAAAAGTCGAATGATATATGAGCGGAACAAATTGTTTCAGTTGGAGAAAATGATTGAAAGAGGAAAAAAAAGGTAAATCGCTCAACGTTATGGTGGCTTTGAATCATTGAAGATCTCCAACTGATGCTTCAAAATCTGTTGTCTACACAGGCTAGGTCGAGAGTTGTTAATAACTAACGCCTCAATAATATTGAGATGGTAGTTCGACCTGGGACTGTGTAAAACAGAAAACCACCCATCGGAATAGTTGTCAGAACACACACGCACACACACACACACACACACACACACACATATATATATATATATATATATATATATATATATATATATATATATAATACGAAACCGGATGAAAG
The DNA here is from genome assembly GCA_963556195.1 of Sepiola atlantica. Lineage (NCBI taxonomy): Eukaryota > Metazoa > Mollusca > Cephalopoda > Sepiida > Sepiolidae > Sepiola > Sepiola atlantica. The sequence continues at coordinate 109,567,997 of OY744530.1, read as the reverse complement.
TGGATCTGATAGTATTAGTAATTATTGATTGGTTACACATCAACAAATGCACCAAAGTCGAGACTGGCCAAGAGATGAATTGTAAGATATTTCACAAGGAAGTTCTTGTCCATAAAATTCTCTATATTTTCAAATAATTATTCACGGTGTTTTAACAAGTTATTAATGATGCACGTGCATGTGCATGCCAACAGATGCAGTTGCATTACATACATTTCGCGAATAGACAGAACCCTGGAGGATACTATTATACCGGGTCACAGTTGACATAATGGGAACGACGGTATGACTTTATATTACTTAACTGCCATAAATTCGAGTCACGGATATTGTGTAATGTCATATCCATATTAAGATTTTGTCTTTAAATCAAATACGTTTCATAAAGTTAGAAAAACAAATAAAACCTGGCATCTTCAACATAGTTCCTCTATGTTTACTATTTGTCCATTTCTCACAACTTCTCTGTTGTACATTCTACGCCGTCATAATCTTTGCGGGGAGGATCATACGAGTGTGCAACCTTATTTGTTAAGTCACATTAAAATGCAAGATACATAAGCGAATTTGGGTTATTCCTTTGAAGAACATTTTCTTTATATTGTTCATGATGATAGTCTTAAGTGGATGTTGAGTTGCAGTCTGGTGTTAGTGTTCCTGATGACGACTGCCGATGTTGAGAGGTGACTGGTTTTCCGCTTGTCACCGTTGTCAATCGAGATAAGATATACATTAAACGTACACAAACACACATGCATACCACTCTCTCTTCCTTGACACCCCCACATACTCACATACATATATATATATATATATATATATATATATATATATATATATATATATATATATATATATGAAAAATATTTGTTGTTGTTTATTATCTACGGACGTATACGTTTCGTCTCTTTTCAATCAAGACTCTTCAGCGTAGAAGAATGACTATTCACTACTGGTCACACGATTCGAAACCCAACGTCTTAAACCTCGCGGCCAATATTTGAACAGGTGATAAACTGTGGTAGTTTAAATACATTTATAAGCGGCGATGGCGGCACAGGCATTCTACTTATATTAAGGAATGATGCATTATAAAGCAAATGACGTCACGCTGTATTTGCACTACTACTAAAGTGCTCTACTAATTATTAAGGAGCGACAAATATGAAAAATATTTGTTGTTGTTTATTATCTACGGACGTATATATATATATATATATATATATATATATATATATATATATATATATATATATATATATATATATATATATATATATATATATAAACTAGAATAGTACCCGCCACAATACGGGTAAAATGAATTCCTGGAACAGAACAGTTATGCACCAATGTTACACACACGTAAGAAAATTAAAATCAAGGCATAATAATGCTAAACCTTATGTCTAAAATATTCATTCCAATGTTGATCAAAATCCATTACTGGTTTTCTATTCTACAAAATGTCTAAAAGTACAAGCCTAAGTTTAAAGGGGTCTTAAGAAGAAATTTAAATTCAGGAAATCATGCTTAATATGTTTCTTGATTTTAATCTTGGTAAGGTGGTATAAAAGTAGTGCAAAACTGTGCTGTTTGGGCAATTATTTATACTTATCATGTGACCTATGTTCTTCTATTGAAATAATAAGAACTCGCAGTTTTTCTTTCGGACTTTCACTGCAAATTTTGGAAACTAGTCTAATCGTTTTGGAATAATTTATTCTTTATTTTCAGATATAACATATATTATGTATTATGTGTGTGTGTGTCAAATATCATTAAATAAACGATTAATTAAGTCCACGGGTCTGGGAATAAACAAAGAAAACCACACATTTGAAAAATTAGATTCGTACAAGTTTTAAACCGGCTCCTCCAAAAGTGGAACCACATAACGCAATTTTTGGTTAAGACCGCTCGACAAACGAGCCGAACTTTGAAAGGAAGTTGAATTTGCACAGATTACTTATCCCCTAATATCTGTGATAAATCTTTGTTCACATTTTTGTAAGCTCCTTGAAGTTGCCGCAAGCAAGTGGTTACGGTGAACTTGTTATGTTTTAACTTTTCAATTCATTTACAACAGTATATTATGTATCACATTGCTTTTTTATTGACGCTTTTGTATTCCATAAAAACAATTAATTTAGTCCACAGGGCTGGGAATAAAAAAAACAACATCGAATTAGATTCACACAGGAGTCGAACTTACATCTCCGAATTTGAAACCAGTTAACTTGAGTGTCGGATAAGACCGGTTGCCTGATGTGCAGAAACGTTAAAGAAAGTTAAAGTTGCACAAAAAACTCATCATCTAATTTCTGAAAAGAATATCTGTTTACGTTTTTACTTGTGATTGAACTGTAATCTCCCCGGAGTCGATTCAAGTGAATACGGTCAATTTATTTACAACAGTATATTAAGTATTAAGTTTCTTTCGTTGTTTATTCCAAACCCCGTGGACTAAATTTATCGTTTATTTAATGATAATGATTTAATGATAATAGCCGCGCAAGCATAAAAGACAAAAAAGAAGCGCAATTAATGTTATACTGTTGGAAATTAATTCTAATATTAAACAACACTCGAAAAGTAACCGTCCCGACACAAGTAAAATTAATTCCCCGAACAGAGTAGTTTTGTGTCCCATTGTGTTCACATTCAAATATACTGCTACTAAACCTTGTATCTAGAATCCTTATCATAATTTTAGTAAAAATTTATTCGAGAAAATGTCTAAAATGTAAGCCTTAAGCTTAAAAAAATTGAAATTTAGAGAATTTTGCTTAATTGGTGTCTAATGATTATAAATCAAATTTAATGAAAATCTTAAAAATCTTACATTTAAAATGTAAAATTTTTGCCTTAAGTCTCTTTAAAATACTTCATAGCGACTGAAATGTGGTGAATATTAATTAAATAATGTTTAATACTTAATATTAAAATTTTATAAAAATCGGAAGTATCTAAATTTTCCCCAAACAATTGAACTTAACCTTTGTCTCCATAACATGATATTAAATTAAACCAAATATAACCCATATTACTCACCCTTACGCATAGCAGCTTTGTTCGAAAATTCCTGATTGGTTAAGAGTGAATCCTGTACACACAAGTATATAAACATATACACATACCTAACTTTGTCAACATATGACTGCTTTATTAGCCGAACCCCGTAGAAACTAATTGTTAAATATTTAGTATTGTTTTGAGTAGCTTTGAATTTTTTGTATTCCTTTTTTCTTTTGATTTTGTTTGGTATTATTGAATGAAACTATTAAACACCAAATGGGGAATAGTCATAAACATATTGTTAATAGAACATATATGTAAATGTTTTATTAAAAACATTTTCATCTATTGTTTTTAAGCATTGTTCATCTACACATTTTAGTTAGAAACTTTCTCAAGAATTTCTTGAATAGGTTAAAAAAAATCAGTTGTACCCTGCTTCTTGTTTATAAATCCAAAGAACACTGTATTGACCTCTCTGTTGCATTACATTTCTGGTTAATCGCGCTAATGTCGCGTTATGTAGAGAAGAGTTAAATTATCATATAAAATATTTATATAACATTTCCAAAGATCATGTGAGACAAAACTGGTTCAGACATTTCAAGGAAAGCCAAAGATCATGTGACACAAACGTGTTCGAACATTTCAAGGAAAGCCTAGGATCATGTGACTCAAAGCTTTTCGGACATTTCAAGGAAAGCCAAAGATCATGTGACACAAACGTGTTCGAACATTTCAAGGAAAGCCGAGGATCATGTGACACAAACGTGTTCGGACATTTCAAGGAAAGCCAAAGATCATGTAACACAAACGTGTTCGGACATTTCAAGGAAAGCCGAGGATCATGTGACACAAAGGTGTTCGGACATTTCAAGGAAAGCCGAGCATCATGTGACACAAACGTGTTCGGACATTTGAAGGAAAGCCAAAGATCATGTGACACAAACGTGTTCGGACATTTGAAGGAAAGCCGAGGATCATGTGACACAAACGTGTTCGGACATTTCAAGGAAAGCCGAGGATCATGTGACACAAACGTGTTCGGACATTTCAAGGAAAGCCAAAGATCATGTGACACAAACGTGTTCGGACATTTCAAGGAAAGCCGAGGATCATGTGACACAAACCTGTTCGGATATTTCAAGGAAAGCCGAGATCATGTGACACAAACGTGTTCGGACATTTCAAGGAAAGCCGAGGATCATGTGACACAAACGTGTTCGGACATTTCAAGGAAAGCCGAGGATCATGTGACACAAACGTGTTCGGACATTTCAAGGAAAGCCGAGGATCATGTGACACAAACGTGTTCGGACATTTCAAGGCAAGCCAAAGATCATGTGACACAAACGTGTTCGGACATTTCAAAGAAAAGCCGAGGATCATGTGACACAAAGGTGTTCGGACATTTCAAGGAAAGCCGAGGATCATGTGACACAAACGTGTTCGGACATTTCAAGGAAAGTCAAAGATCATGTGACACAAACGTGTTCGGACATTTCAAGGAAAGCCGAGGATCATGTGACACAAACGTGTTCGGACATTTCAAGGAAAGCCAAAGATCATGTGACACAAACGTGTTCGGACATTTCAAAGAAAGCCGAGGATCATGTGACACAAACGTGTTCGGACATTTCAAGGAAAGCCGAGGATCATGTGACACAAACGTGTTCGGACATTTCAAGGAAAGCCGAGGATCATGTGACACAAACGTGTTCGGACATTTCAAGGAAAGCCGAGGATCATGTGACTCAAAGCTTTTCGGACATTTCAAGGAAAGCCAAAGATCATGTGACACAAACGTGTTCGGACATTTCAAGGAAAGCCGAGGATCATGTGACACAAACGTGTTCGGACATTTCAAGGAAAGCCAAAGATCATGTGACACAAACGTGTTCGGACATTTCAAGGAAAGCCGAGGATCATGTGACACAAAGGTGTTCGGACATTTCAAGGAAAGCCGAGTATCATGTGACACAAACGTGTTCGGACATTTCAAGGAAAGCCAAAGATCATGTGACACAAACGTGTTCGGACATTTCAAGGAAAGCCGAGGATCATGTGACACAAACGTGTTCGGACATTTCAAGGAAAGCCGAGGATCATGTGACACAAACGTGTTCGGACATTTCAAGGAAAGCCAAAGATCATGTGACACAAACGTGTTCGGACATTTCAAGGAAAGCCGATAGTTCATGTGACACAAACCTGTTCGGATATTTCAAGGAAAGCCGAGGATCATGTGACACAAACATGGTCGGACATTTCAAGGAAAGCCGAGGATCATGTTACACGAACGTGTTCTGACATTTCAAGGAAAGCCGAGGATCATGTGACACAAAGGTGTTCGGACATTTCAAGGAAAGCCAAAGATCATGTGACACAAACGTGTTCGGACATTTCAAGGAAAGCCGAGGATCATGTGACTCAAAGCTTTTCGGACATTTCAAGGAAAGCCAAAGATCATGTGACACAAACGTGTTCGGACATTTCAAGGAAAGCCGAGGATCATGTGACACAAACGTGTTCGGACATTTCAAGGAAAGCTAAAGATCATGTGACACAAACGTGTCCGGACATTTCAAGGAAAGCCGAGGATCATGTGACACAAAGGTGTTCGGACATTTCAAGGAAAGCCGAGGATCATGTGACACAAACGTGTTCGGACATTTCAAGGAAAGCCAAAGATCATGTGACACAAACGTGTTCGGACATTTCAAGGAAAGCCGAGGATCATGTGACACAAACGTGTTCGGACATTTCAAGGAAAGCCGAGGATCATGTGACACAAACGTGTTCGGACATTTCAAGGAAAGCCGGGGATCATGTGACACAAACGTGTTCGGACATTTCAAGGAAAGCCGAGGATCATGTGACACAAACGTGTTCGGACATTTCAAGGAAAGCCGAGGATCATGTGACACAAACGTGTTCGGACATTTCAAGGAAAGCCAAAGATCATGTGACACAAACGTGTTCGGACATTTCAAGGAAAGCCGAGGATCATGTGACACAAACCTGTTCGGATATTTCAAGGAAAGCCGAGGATCATGTGACACAAACATGTTCGGACATTTCAAGGAAAGCCGAGGATCATGTCACACAAACGTGTTCGGACATTTCAAGGAAAGCCGAGGATCATTTGACACAAACGTGTTCGGACATTTCAAGGAAGCCGAGGATCATGTGACACAAACGTGTTCGGACATTTCAAGGAAAGCCGAGGATCATGTGACTCAAAGCTTTTCGGACATTTCAAGGAAAGCCAAAGATCATGTGACACAAACGTGTTCGGACATTTCAAGGAAAGCCGAGCATCATGTGACACAAACGTGTTCGGACATTTCAAGGAAAGCCAAAGATCATGTGACACAAACGTGTTCGGACATTTCAAGGAAAGCCGAGGATCATGTGACACAAACGTGTTCGGACATTTCAAGGAAAGCCGAGGATCATGTGACTCAAAGCTTCTCGGACATTTCAAGGAAAGCCAAAGATCATGTGACACAAACATGTTCGGACACTTCAAAGAAAGCCGAGGATCATGTGACACAAACGTGTTCGGACATTTCAAGGAAAGCCAAAGATCATGTGACACAAACGTGTTCGGACATTTCAAGGAAAGCCGAGGATCATGTGACACAAAGGTGTTCGGACATTTCAAGGAAAGCCAAAGATCATGTGACACAAACGTGTTCGGACATTTCAAGGAAAGCCGAGGATCATGTGACTCAAAGCTTTTCGGACATTTCAAGGAAAGCCAAAGATCATGTGACACACACGTGTTCGGACATTTCAAGGAAAGCCGAGATCATGTGACACAAACCTGTTCGGACATTTCAAGGAAAGCCAAAGATCATGTGACACCAACTTGTTCGGACATTTCAAGGAAAGCCGAGAATCATGTGACACAAACGTGTTCGGACATTTCAAGGAAAGCCGAGGATCATGTGACACAAACGTGTTCGGACATTTCAAGGAAAGCCGAGGATCATGTTACACAAACGTGTTCGGACATTTCAAGGAAAGCCGAGGATCATGTGACACAAACGTGTTCGGACATTTCAAGGAAAGCCGAGGATCATGTGACACAAACCCGTTTGGACATTTCAAGGAAAGCCGAGGATCATGTGACACAAACGTGTTCGGACATTTCAAGGAAAGCCAAAGATCATGTGACACAAACGTGTTCGGACATTTCAAGGAAAGCCGAGCATCATGTGACACAAACGTGTTCGGACATTTCAAGGAAAGCCAAAGATCATGTGACACAAACGTGTTCGGACATTTCAAGGAAAGCCGAGGATCATGTGACACAAACGTGTTCGGACATTTCAAGGAAAGCCGAGGATCATGTGACTCAAAGCTTCTCGGACATTTCAAGGAAAGCCAAAGATCATGTGACACAAACATGTTCGGACACTTCAAAGAAAGCCGAGGATCATGTGACACAAACGTGTTCGGACATTTCAAGGAAAGCCAAAGATCATGTGACACAAACGTGTTCGGACATTTCAAGGAAAGCCGAGGATCATGTGACACAAAGGTGTTCGGACATTTCAAGGAAAGCCAAAGATCATGTGACACAAACGTGTTCGGACATTTCAAGGAAAGCCGAGGATCATGTGACTCAAAGCTTTTCGGACATTTCAAGGAAAGCCAAAGATCATGTGACACACACGTGTTCGGACATTTCAAGGAAAGCCGAGATCATGTGACACAAACCTGTTCGGACATTTCAAGGAAAGCCAAAGATCATGTGACACCAACTTGTTCGGACATTTCAAGGAAAGCCGAGAATCATGTGACACAAACGTGTTCGGACATTTCAAGGAAAGCCGAGGATCATGTGACACAAACGTGTTCGGACATTTCAAGGAAAGCCGAGGATCATGTTACACAAACGTGTTCGGACATTTCAAGGAAAGCCGAGGATCATGTGACACAAACGTGTTCGGACATTTCAAGGAAAGCCGAGGATCATGTGACACAAACCCGTTTGGACATTTCAAGGAAAGCCGAGGATCATGTGACACAAACGTGTTCGGACATTTCAAGGAAAGCCAAAGATCATGTGACACAAACGTGTTCGGACATTTCAAGGAAAGCCATAGATCATGTGACACAAACGTGTTCGGACATTTCAAGGAAAGCCGAGGATCATGTGACACAAACCTGTTCGGATATTTCAAGGAAAGCCGAGGATCATGTGACACAAACATGTTCGGACATTTCAAGGAAAGCCGAGGATCATGTGACACAAACGTGTTCGGACATTTCAAGGAAAGCCGAGGATCATGTGACACAAAGGTGTTCGGACATTTCAAGGAAAGCCAAAGATCATGTGACACAAACGTGTTCGGACATTTCAAGGAAAGCCGAGGATCATGTGACTCAAAGCTTTTCGGACATTTCAAGGAAAGCCGGGGATCATGTGACACACACGTGTTCGGACATTTCAAGGAAAGCCGAGGATCATGTGACACAAACGTGTTCGGACATTTCAAGGAAAGCCAAAGATTATGTGACACAAACTTGTTCGGACATTTCAAGGAAAGCCGAGGATCATGTGACACAAACGTGTTCGGACATTTCAAGGAAAGCCGAGGATCATGTGACACAAACGTGTTCGGACATTTCAAGGAATGCCGAGGATCATGTGACACAAACGTGTTCGGACATTTCAAGGAAAGCCGACGATCATGTGACACAAACGTGTTCGGACATTTCAAGGAAAGCCGAGGATCATGTGACACAAACGTGTTCGGACATTTCAAGGAAAGCCGAGGATCATGTGACACAAACGTGTTCGGACATTTCAAGGAAAGCCAAAGATCATGTGACACAAACGTGTTCGGACATTTCAAGGAAAGCCAAAAATCATGTGACACAAACGTGTTCGGACATTTCAAGGAAAGCCGAGGATCATGTGACACAAACGTGTTCGGACATTTCAAATAAAGCCAAAGATCATGTGACACAAACGTGTTCGGACATTTCAAGGAAAGCCGAGGATCATGTGACACAAACCTGTTCGGATATTTCAAGGAAAGCCGAGGATCATGTGACACAAACATGTTCGGAAATTTAAAGGAAAGCCGAGGATCATGTGACACAAACGTGTTCGGACATTTCACGGAAAGCCGAGGATCATGTGACACAATGGTGTTCGGACATTTCAAGGAAAGCCAAAGATCATGTGACACAAACGTGTTCGGACATTTCAAGGAAAGCCGAGGATCATGTGACTCAAAGCTTCTCGGACATTTCAAGGAAAGCCAAAGATCATGTGACACAAACATGTTCGGACACTTCAAAGAAAGCCAAGCATCATGTGACACAAACGTGTTCGGACATTTCAAGGAAAGCTAAAGATCATGTGACACAAACGTGTTCGGACATTTCAAGGAAAGCCGAGGATCATGTGACACAAAGGTGTTCGGACATTTTAAGGAAAGCCGAGGATCATGTGACACAAACGTGTTCGGACATTTCAAGGAAAGCCAAAGATCATGTGACACAAACGTGTTCGGACATTTCAAGGAAAGCCGAGGATCATGTGACACAAACGTGTTCGGACATTTCAAGGAAAGCCGAGCATCATGTGACACAAACGTGTTCGGACATTTCAAGGAAAGCCAAAGATCATGTGACACAAACGTGTTCGGACATTTCAAGGAAAGCCGAGGATCATGTTACACAAACGTGTTCGGACATTTCAAGGAAAGCCGAGGATCATGTGACACAAACGTGTTCGGACATTTCAAGGAAAGCCGGGGATCATGTGACACAAACGTGTTCGGACATTTCAAGGAAAGCCGAGGATCATGTGACACAAACGTGTTCGGACATTTCAAGGAAAGCCGAGGATCATGTGACACAAACGTGTTCGGACATTTCAAGGAAAGCCGAGGATCATGTGACACAAACGTGTTCGGACATTTCAAGGAAAGCCAAAGATCATGTGACACAAACGTGTTCGGACATTTCAAGGAAAGCCGAGGATCATGTGACACAAACGTGTTCGGACATTTCAAGGAAAGCCGAGGATCATGTGACACAAACGTGTTCGGACATTTCAAGGAAAGCCGAGGATCATGTGACACAAACGTGTTCGGACATTTCAAGGAAAGCCGAGGATCATGTGACACAAACCTGTTCGGATATTTCAAGGAAAGCCGAGGATCATGTGACACAAACATGTTCGGACATTTCAAGGAAAGCCGAGGATCATGTGACACAAACGTGTTCGGACATTTCAAGGAAAGCCGAGGATCATTTGACACAAACGTGTTCGGACATTTCAAGGAAGCCGAGGATCATGTGACACAAACGTGTTCGGACATTTCAAGGAAAGCCGAGGATCATGTGACTCAAAGCTTTTCGGACATTTCAAGGAAAGCCAAAGATCATGTGACACAAACGTGTTCGGACATTTCAAGGAAAGCCGAGCATCATGTGACACAAACGTGTTCGGACATTTCAAGGAAAGCCAAAGATCATGTGACACAAACGTGTTCGGACATTTCAAGGAAAGCCGAGGATCATGTGACACAAACGTGTTCGGACATTTCAAGGAAAGCCGAGGATCATGTGACTCAAAGCTTCTCGGACATTTCAAGGAAAGCCAAAGATCATGTGACACAAACATGTACGGACACTTCAAAGAAAGCCGAGGATCATGTGACACAAACGTGTTCGGACATTTCAAGGAAAGCCAAAGATCATGTGACACAAACGTGTTCGGACATTTCAAGGAAAGCCGAGGATCATGTGACACAAAGGTGTTCGGACATTTTAAGGAAAGCCGAGGATCATGTGACACAAACGTGTTCGGACATTTCAAGGAAAGCCAAAGATCATGTGACACAAACGTGTTCGGACATTTCAAGGAAAGCCGAGGATCATGTGACACAAACATGTTCGGACATTTTAAGGAAAGCCGAGGATCATGTGACACAAACGTGTTCGGACATTTCACGGAAAGCCGAGGATCATGTGACACAATGGTGTTCGGACATTTCAAGGAAAGCCGAGGATCATGTGACACAAACGTGTTCGGACATTTCAAGGAAAGCCGAGGATCATGTGACTCAAAGCTTCTCGGACATTTCAAGGAAAGCCAAAGATCATGTGACACAAACATGTTCGGACACTTCAAAGAAAGCCGAGCATCATGTGACACAAACGTGTTCGGACATTCAAGGAAAGCCAAAGATCATGTGACACAAACGTGTTCGGACATTTCAAGGAAAGCCGAGGATCATGTGACACAAAGGTGTTCGGACATTTTAAGGAAAGCCGAGGATCATGTGACACAAACGTGTTCGGACATTTCAAGGAAAGCCAAAGATCATGTGACACAAAGGTGTTCGGACATTTCAAGGAAAGCCGAGGATCATGTGACACAAACGTGTTCGGACATTTCAAGGAAAGCCGAGCATCATGTGACACAAACGTGTTCGGACATTTCAAGGAAAGCCAAAGATCATGTGACACAAACGTGTTCGGACATTTCAAGGAAAGCCGAGGATCATGTTACACAAACGTGTTCGGACATTTCAAGGAAAGCCGAGGATCATGTGACACAAACGTGTTCGGACATTTCAAGGAAAGCCGGGGATCATGTGACACAAACGTGTTCGGACATTTCAAGGAAAGCCGAGGATCATGTGACACAAACGTGTTCGGACATTTCAAGGAAAGCCGAGGATCATGTGACACAAACGTGTTCGGACATTTCAAGGAAAGCCGAGGATCATGTGACACAAACGTGTTCGGACATTTCAAGGAAAGCCAAAGATCATGTGACACAAACGTGTTCGGACATTTCAAGGAAAGCCGAGGATCATGTGACACAAACGTGTTCGGACATTTCAAGGAAAGCCGAGGATCATGTGACACAAACGTGTTCGGACATTTCAAGGAAAGCCGAGGATCATGTGACACAAACGTGTTCGGACATTTCAAGGAAAGCCGAGGATCATGTGACACAAACCTGTTCGGATATTTCAAGGAAAGCCGAGGATCATGTGACACAAACATGTTCGGACATTTCAAGGAAAGCCGAGGATCATGTGACACAAACGTGTTCGGACATTTCAAGGAAAGCCGAGGATCATTTGACACAAACGTGTTCGGACATTTCAAGGAAAGCCGAGGATCATGTGACACAAACGTGTTCGGACATTTCAAGGAAAGCCGAGGATCATGTGACTCAAAGCTTTTCGGACATTTCAAGGAAAGCCAAAGATCATGTGACACAAACGTGTTCGGACATTTCAAGGAAAGCCGAGCATCATGTGACACAAACGTGTTCGGACATTTCAAGGAAAGCCAAAGATCATGTGACACAAACGTGTTCGGACATTTCAAGGAAAGCCGAGGATCATGTGACACAAACGTGTTCGGACATTTCAAGGAAAGCCGAGGATCATGTGACACAAACGTGTTCGGACATTTCAAGGAAAGCCAAAGATCATGTGACACAAACGTGTTCGGACGTTTCAAGGAAAGCCGAGGATCATGTGACACAAACGTGTTCGGACATTTCAAGGAAAGCCGAGGATCATGTGACACAAACGTGTTCGGACATTTCAAGGAAAGCCAAAGATCATGTGACACAAACGTGTTCGGACATTTCAAGGAAAGCCGAGGATCATGTGACACAAACCTGTTCGGATATTTCAAGGAAAGCCGAGGATCATGTGACACAAACATGTTCGGACATTTCAAGGAAAGCCGAGGATCATGTGACACAAACGTGTTCGGACATTTCAAGGAAAGCCGAGGATCATGTGACACAAACGTGTTCGGACATTTCAAGGAAAGCCAAAGATCATGTGACACAAACGTGTTCGGACATTTCAAGGAAAGCCGAGGATCATGTGACACAAACATGTTCGGACATTTCAAGGAAAGCCGAGGATCATGTGACACAAACGTGTTCGGACATTTCAAGGAAAGCCGAGGATCATGTGACAAAAAAGTGTTCGGACATTTCAAGGAAAGCCGAGGATCATGTGACACAAATATGTTCGAACATTTCATGGAAAGCCGAGGATCACGTGACAAAAACTGGTTCAGCCATTTCAACGAACGCCAATGATCATGTTACACAAACTGGTCGGACATTTCTAGAAAAGACGAGATCATGTTACACAAACTGCTTCAACCATTTAAAGTAGGGTCGTGGATAAGTTTACTCAAAACTCGTTAAGCGATTTAAATTTAGGCTGGGGATGAATGTGACACAAAGTAGTGAACCCAATTCGAGACGGAGCATCATATGACCCAAAAGTGGTTCAACCATTTTAAGGTTTAGGATAATGTAACTAAACTGGTCCAGTCATTCCAAGGAAAGTCGACAGGCATGGGAAACAAACTGGTTCAGACATGTCAAGGAAGGCCGAGGATAATTTTACACAGAACTGGTTAAAGCATTTCAAGGAATGCCGAGGATCTTGTGACAGAAAATGTTTCAGCCATACCAAAGAACACTAGGGATTATAGAATCAAATACTGGTTCCACAATTTCAAGGAAGGCCGAGGATCACGTGGCACAAAACTGGTTCAGTTATTTCACGAAAGGTTGAAGATTGCGTGACACAAACTGGATTAGCTATTACACAAAACACCGTACATCATGTGACAAAACTGTTTTAGCTATTTCAAAGAAGGCTGACGATAATATGACCCCAAAACTGGTTCAGCCATTTCAAGGAAGACCTAGGATCATATTACCCCAAACATTTTCAGCCATTTCAAGGAAGACCTAGGATCATATTACCCCAAACATTTTCGGCCATTTCAAGAAAGGCCAACGATTATATGAGCCAAAACTATTTAAGCTATTTCAAAGAATGCCGAGGATCATGTGACCCGAAACTATTTCAACCATTTCAAGGAATACCGTGGATCATATGACCCCAAAGTGATTCTCTATTTTAAAAAAAAGGCCGAGGATCATATGGCCGAAAACTTGTTCAACCATTTAAGAGGGCTTAAGATCATGTGACTCTAAATTTGTTACGCCATTTCAAGAAAGGTCGTTAGCTACATGACCTAAAACTGTTTCAACCATTTCAAGGAAGGCTTAGAATTGTGGGACAACTAACTGGTTCAGCTATTTCAAAGAAAGGCTGAGGAGCATGTGACACAAAGCTGGTTCAGCTATTTCGAAGAAAAGTGACACTAGTCTCGAAGACATGTTATCTGTTTTGTAACATTTCGAAAGAGTTTTGCCCGTTGAGCTTGTTTCAGATGGTGAAAACTAAACTTTAGTATACAGGACCTCAAATAGTATATGATGCATAGAAGATACATAACAGTGCTCCAGCACACAGTGCCAACGTAACTAAGATCAAACTTGAACAATTGAGATGATCGAAATTCTGTTTAACCCGAACTACAGCATCAGCTTAGCTAATATTCTATCTCATCGATAATTTCCTGCATCGACGGAGGTTCCACCAAATGAGCTTCTATCCTCTAAATCAACCACATCGTATTAGTGTGAAATTAAATGCAAGGCATCATCCAGTAACTTCTTTTACCATTGGGGTCACCACACATCAATGCTAAGAGCCACTCGAGGATAAAGTGTAATTAAGTGGAAATGATTGTCAACTAAAAATGAGGAACACTATGGGAGAACTAAAATTGATCAATAGTATGAAGTGCGTTTACTTGTTATCACACGGTCCGTGACAAGAATTTGTAAACATTGGACTTAAAGGTAATCGAGTAATAACCAGAAAGGGATAATCTGTTCCACGGATGGGAAGCCCTTGCAAAGCATCTCTGTCAAAAGAAAATTACGCCTGACCCTAGGCACATAGAAGAAGAAAGCAAATATTTTTTTCGTTGCTGTAGAAGACGAGTTCATCATGTGAATATCTTTTGAAGATGGAACCAAAGACTAGAGCTCAGTCGAGCACAATCCATGAAAGTAATAATAGAGTGAAGAGAGCCTTGGATATGTAAAGAAAGCATATATAGACGATTTCATTCAACATACCTCTAGAAGACGACCATCAAAGTGATGGAGTAATCAGATAAGGGTTTAGAATGGCACGCTGCTCCTGACCGCTGAAATACTGACCTAAGACTGTGATGAGTTGTGGCGTTTTGTTTTCAAGCATGTGGCGTATAATATGCGCATATGTGAAGTCAAGACAGAGATTAACAAGATCTCTTCTGTGAGAAAAGAGTTGTAAGGAAAAGAAACAAACGTTTAATAGGTTTTGAGTTTATTTTATACTCTCTCAAGACAGGAAATGGTGCTCTATACGGCACCTCTCCAGAAGTAGTACAGACGTATTTGGACGTATCCGATTCTGATGTAGGTAGAGTATTGCATCTGGAATAAAGTATTTTCTGGCGCAGTAGAATGACTCAACCCTTTTCCAGCGACCTAAACAACAGACTTGACATGACGAGATATATTTTGATGAATAAATAACGTAACTTTGTTCACTGTTTATTAAAGCTTAAAATACAACAACATTTTAAATGTCCTTATAATTATAGTTAAACACTTTTCAGTTGCGCGTTTTATCATGGCCTCCGTTCAGTTTTAAGAGACAATGGATACCCTGCGCGTATAATTGTGAAGAAAAGATTTCGTAATCCACAACTTGATCTCGGCTGAATTAAACATAGCTTGATTCCAGTGACAGAGAGAAGTCTAGAACGACTGAGAACAAAACCGAGATAAGCGGAGAGTACCTGGTATTCCGAAATGGTCACCCATTTTATTACTGACCAGACTCAACGTTGTGCTAACGTGTGTATGGACGTCTAGTACCCTCAACAAATCACTATATATGATAGAAGAAGAAGAACATGTATAGCCTAATTTACTCGAAGCACCGACAAGAGAACACCCAGTTCAAATCGAATCAGCATAGGTATATTTGTTTGAGAGTTTTCATCGAATATATAAATTCTAGCGGGAACAGTGGAAATTCCACGGTGCTTTCTACACCAATCCGTATAATTTACTCTGTATAATAATATACATTTTGAAATAATAAATATGTGTTAGTGTCAATACTATATAAAAAAGTTTTCTTTTTCCGTAAATATAATTGTGATATGCAATTAAATATTCTTTAAATAAATAAAACAAATACGTATCTTCTGTTCTTATTTATTTAAAATAGTAGCAATTTCATTATTTTAAAACGATAAATATTTTGTTTTCTTAACGTGAGAATAAATATCAGTTAAATATTCTTCAAATAAATAAAACGAACTTTACTTTCTTAAATACTTACGAACATTAGCGTATCATTATAGATGTATATATGTTTCTTTACAGGTAAGAAATGTAGAAGCATGATGATTATTTAAATTACTTACTTTCATGCTGCTAGACGTCTAAATAAAAACACAGACAGATAAATAAATCCCTCTCATTTTACTATATATATATATATATATATATATATATATATATATATATATATATATATATATATATATATGTAAAAATAAGAATGGAATAAAGGATAAGCAAATCAACAACTAGCAAAAATAAACTCAAAAACACATATTTCAATTGTTAAAATACAATCATCATCAGTTAGTAGCATAACTTTAATTAAAAACAGAAAAGTCTTCAAATTTATACAAAGAATGCAATTTAGAAAAAAATAGTCACGTGTAATGAACAGTAGAAAGGGAGAAAGAAAGAAAGAAATGTTAAAAAAGAAAAAGAAAGAAAGGAACAAATCAGCAGTTAGCATATAAATACCGATCGGAAACGCTGTAAGTTAATCAAGTGGAAGAGGAAGATTAGTAGTAATTTAAAATGAATGACAACAAAGAAATTAAACAAAGGAGGGGGAGGAGGAGGAGGACGGACTCAAAGTTGTAGAAGTTATCCGTTATCATATTGATTTAGATTCATTTCGATTAGAATCGATCTGGTAGAAGATGTAGACATATTATAGAATCCTAGTCTTTGAATAATTGTGTTATTATGACGCAGGATTAAACATGATTCTATGAGACGACGGAGTTTAGTGTCGTGTATATGTTTTATTGAAATCGCCCCCTGTGTATTGAAGTGATGACCAAAATAAATCATGTGGGTACATAACGCGAGGTAATCTTCACGCTAAAATGCATTTTTGCCTGAAGATCTCTCGGGGATGAAACACGAGAGCCTCTGTTTAGCTTAATTGCCATAAATATATTTCCATAACTTACTACCTAGCTCTACTTACGTACCGAGCACTGTTGAAATTAATACTGAAAATTGATACATAAAAAAAGTATATCTCTTTATAAAATTTAATGTGGATACATGAAATAGTAATATATATATATATATATATATATATATATATATATATATATATATATATATATATATATATATGAAATATGACTGGTTTGCCTCTCTAATGCTGAAATCTTTTAAAATCTTGTATACCAAGCTAGCTCCTAGGCAAACCTTAATAGCGGGGGTCCGCTCAAAAGATACAAGGGCAATCTCTCATCTGAAGGTAAAAACATTCGACGTAGTAACGTGATAAGTTGTTGCAACTTTCATCAGCGTTGTGGCGTTCCATCCGCAACAGGGTAGCGAGGCAAAGATGGTAACGAGGAGAGTACTCTTTTACAGAACTTCCTATTCACCACTCCGCCTTAACCGCTCTTCATATTCTCTCCACTACCAAAAGAAATTGTATTCCCGGAATTGGAAATAGTGTGTTCAATAGATTTCTGAAAATATTTTAATGGTGACTTTTGAAACCGACTATATAAAATAAGACATTTTATAATTCTTTAATTAGACCCTAGAATCAATTGCTTGTATGAATTTCTACTAAAGATATTACCAATGTTCACGACACCCACAAAAATACGTACACCGTATCACACAAAGCAATTATACCTGCAAATACCTGCCTGTTTTGTGTACAAAAAATGTTGTGCTAGATTACATCTTCCTAGTGCCAAATACACTCATCCAAATACGACCGCCACATCCGTGATATCCCCAATGTTATGTATTACATCCTTAGCGCAAATGTTTAAACAGCAGATACACAAGTGAAACAAAATCAACCTTTAAGCTTAAACCGCAAGCATAGTCTACAACCAAAAGCCGTACTCCGAAATAGCCAAATCTGGTCATGTTTCTTAAAAATCTGCTGCTGGAACTTTCTGTTATCCTCTTACACTATTTCAACCGTTGATATGACCAGTTCATGAAAATACTGTGCATTAGTCTTCTGCAACTCAGTACCAACCGATTAGCCTCCTGCGTATCATCAGTAAACTGCTTGCATCTCTGTGATAAATCAATTATCATCCACATCATTAAAACATTCTTCCTTACGACAAACATCATTTCGTTCTACACGGCCAATAGCTGATATACTAAGTCAAATGTCACATAGGATCAATGAATCTCTTGACGGGAGTTTTGTTTTTAAAGTAAGAACCGTAAACATATCAAAGGGACGTCAATATAGTTTAACACAAAAGGCTGCTTCACAAATGTGATAGCTATGGAATATCTGGCAATGTCTTATCAGCCATCGGATTCGTTCTATATGATAGATCTATAAAAGAGGTTTCTGATGAGAAGAAGTTGGATGCACATAGAATCTATGCCGCTGCACCTCAAAGATCTATTATGTGGCTAACTCTTCTCCTGATCTTTATTAATGATCTGCCAAATAATTTTTGAAGATCATTTATTGACATCAACGCAAATGACAAACCTGCTCGTTGCAGCCCCTTTTAACATCACTGGATCTCAACATCATGCTGACTCTCTCTCCTCGGATCTGGAACATGTGGTGCACTGGAGAAAAAATGACTTGTTTATATTAACGCCTCTTAAGCCAAGATTATCTCCCTTTATGTTTAGGTTTGCACCAATCGAAATAAATAGCTCTCTGCTCAAAAACGTCTCCTGTTTTAATAAGCTCAAAGGAGTAATTTAACTTCAGATATACAATGAAAAACGTATATCTATTTTAGTTCTAATATCGCTAAACGATTGATGCATCATTCTTCCGCTAAAACAAATACCTACCACCATATGCAATACTCTACTTATATAAAAGTTATATACGGTACAATCACGTTGACACACCGGTTCCCGTTAGATCACCGAAGTTAAGCGACGTCGAGCCTGGCCAGTATTAAATGGGTGACCATTTGGGACTACCAGGTGCTGTATGTGCTCTCTGTTTATCTCGGCATTGTTTCCAGTCGTCTTGAACTGCTTGCCATTGGAATCAAGCAGTGCCGACTCAGGAGAGGTGTTGTTTAGTGATTGCGCAACACTTGCTTCATAATTACACGCACAGCCAGCCCCTTATAGGGGTATCCATAGTCTCTCTAGACTGAACGGAGGGATTAATATACGACGTAATATGTAGTACTGCTGCCACATCTAGGGAGGTGCCACTCAGAACGCTCTTTCTTGCCTTGACAGAATACAAAGTTCGAGATCTAGTGGATGAAGATTTCTTCTTTCACTACATCATTATTAGTTGCTAGTCACTCTATACTGTATCAGTATTTCCATTGACATTTCTTAAGTTTCTCGTTGTAAGATATTCACAGCGAGAACTCGTCTTCAGACACAATGAAAAATAGCTTTGATTTTGTTCATATGTATGCCTTGTATAAGACTAATTCCCATGGATAGCTGTTGCCTTTTGGTCTCTAGAACACATTACTGCGAGACTGCTGCTGGTTGTCTCACATATAATAATATATAGCAACAGATAGTTCATACCATTGATTCTTCCTCGTTCTCTAGCTGACAATTATTCGATTTCAGTAACTCTTATCCTCGAATAGCCCTTGGCCTTTATAAATGCTGACTTAATAACACAAATTAAAAAAGCGAACATTTCAACCAACCGGGCCATACAGTAGATAACACTAATTGTATTTTAATAGAAAGTAACTTCCTGCCCACCTATGCACACAACGAAACACAAACAAAATGCATTTGAAGTCGAAACACACAAATCAATCCTTCTGAATTTTGATAGTGCTGTTTTGAATATATATCTTTTTTTACAGACTAGGAAGATCTCGTTTCGACACGAGTACTTGTCATTTGAAGAATTTATTTGTGTGAATCTGCAAGATGGGCTCGTCTATGTTGATATACAAAAGTTGTAAGTTCAATTTACCATTAAGTAGAAGCATGTATATTTTCCATAATAGTTAGAGTGTTCGATAATAGGCCAGACCGAGTTTAAACCATCGGTCAAGTCATAGCAAAGACTAAAAAATGGTACTTGGTGTCCCTGTGCTAACCACTCAGCTTTATTAGGTGAGAATCAAGAATAAGTGGAGTAATACTGGGAGAGGAATAGATAATGTGTCGTGTAATGTCATGAGAACGGAGCATTCAACTATGATCGAACATTTTACTTATGTACATTAAGACGAGAAAGAGTTATCTATTTTCAAGTCAACATTTACCAAGTTGAACAATTTCATAAAAGTTCTATATGCAGTTGGTAGAGCATTGGACGTAAGTAACTGGAGTACCGGTTTCCGAATCTCACAAGTTCTATTAACACTGATGAGTCGTAGAGACGACTAAACACATGTTTGTTGATAAGTATATATATATATATATATATATATATATATATATATATATATATAGAGAGAGAGAGAGAGAGAGAGAGAGAGAGAGAGAGAGAAAGGAGTAGACACATTATTATAAACCATTGTTTCGTAATGGTATAAACATTTTTTTGAAAAACAATGGTTTATAATAATGTGTCTACTCCTTTCTATTCAAAATGGCTTAACCGCGCTTTAAGACACGGACATTCTTTCTCACCAAGTCAATACCACCAAACGATGAAAAAAAAGAAGAAAAAAAAACTCTCTGATGAGGAATATTTTATATTCGAAAGCTCAGTTTATAATAAATAAATGTTATTTATTTATTTCAACAAATTACATTGTTATGGTTTATTCAAAAAAATGTTTATATATATATATATATATATATATATATATATATATATATATATATAATTTCATGTATCCACATAAAATGCTATGATGAGATATAATCTTTTATGTATCGATATTCAGTATTTACTTTAACACGTGAGTAGAGCTAGGTTGTAAGTTATGGACATATATTTATGACAATTAAGCAACACAGACATATCCGCGTTTCATCCCCGTAAAGAATCGGCAGGCTAAAATGCATGGAGTTTGTGTTGCAGGGTGTATTTATATAGAGATAATTGATTAGCTATAATAAGGGAGTCCAACAAGATCAAGAGAGAAAACTTCAAGAAAATAATATATATGGAAATGAAATAACTAAGCCTAAGAGTAGAAGTAGTGGCTCACAAAAAAATAACTCACTTTTTAGACGTCACTTAAAACTGTAATCAAAATACTTACGAGCCATATTTTAAAAAAATAACGCTTATTTAATATACGCAAATCCAAAGTCAAATCACCCCATCAATCATAAAACAGATTCCTAATTCTATCGAACGTAGGCTTATCAGTAACTCTAGTAACGAAAATGTATTTAAAACATCAAGCAACATCTACAATACAGCTCTAAAAAATAGATGGTACCATAATATCGAAATTAAATATTATAAACAGGACACCAATAATTATAATACAACTAGAAATAAAAGAGAAGGAAATATAGGCTGGTTACACCTCCCAATAATCAGATGCTTAAAACTAAAGTGGGCAAGCAATTCCTGAACCTCATTGAAAAACACTTCCCCGTTACCAATCCCCTGCATAAAATATTCAATAAAAATAATTTAAAACTGTCCTACAGCTGATGCGAAAACATAGAAATGATAATTAAGACAGACAATAATAAAATACTAAAGGGGGAACAGTTGAGAAAACATAATAACAAATTGCGTAAAAAAGTGATCATTATAGCAAAAGGAGCACTAAAAACAACAATATAAGCACTACAAATAGTATTAACCCAAACCCCAATACCAATCACTCAAATAGAAATGAAGAGAAAAGCTGCAACTGAATAACTCGTACAATTTATCCACTACAAAATAAATACCTAACCAAAAGTATTGTCTATCAAGCGACAATATTTACGGAAAGAAGGCCGAATAACAAGAAGTGCTACGTGGGTATGACCTCCCTAAATTTTAAAACAAGATATTACGACCACAGCAGCACATTTACAAACAAAAAAAAAACTCCGAATCAAAACAGCACTTGCTAACTATACCTAGGAGCTCAAATAAAGCGAACGCTCACCAATAATCAAATTGAAAATAATACGACAGGCTAGTACATGTATAAATTTCGGCGACCCGTGTAGATTATGTTTGAATAGTACATTTGAAATCCTAAACTTTAAAGGACCCAAAAACCTATTAAACAGTAGAAGTGAAATAGAAAACAACTGCTTACACAGAATACAATTTACTTCAAGTTAGCAATACATAATAAATAAATAAATAAATGAAAAAATAGAAAACCAAAGTAAATTAAACTTTAAAAAAGAAATACAAGCAAGAACGTGGTAAAGTAAGGTCACCTATTATTTCGACACAACTAATAAACAGGAATGGGCCACCCTATAAAAACAGAACAATAGAATAGGAAGTAAAATACGACAGACCTTAGTTCAACGGTTGCTCAACGATTGCCCATTAACCCGTAGGAGGGAATAACAAAGAATCTGATTGATTAACTAGTTAGAGTACACACCATGTATATATAAACACCCGACCACACATACTCCATGCATTTTAGCCTGACGATTCCCTACGGAAGTGAAACCCGAATATTTCTGTGTCGCTTAATTGCTATAAATATATTTTCAATACATACTACTTACTTATTACTATATATATATATATATATATATATATATATATATATATATATATATATATATATATATATATATATATAACCTCCCCTATAAATAGCTGACACTAGTGAAGGAAATAATGATTTCCACGTAGCACAGAGGAAATGTTTTTTCGTAAAAATAATTGAGGCTATTCAGAGGAGGAAACGCCCTGGAGAAGTAAGATTTGTACGTAAGTAACTAGGGACCCTGTTTCGAATCTCGGTAGTTTTAGCCATACTGAACAGTCGTAGAGACGAGGAAAAATGTGTTTGCGTATAATTATAGTTCATATATATTTAATGAAATATGAAAGAAATAATTATTTACACTTAGCATTGGGGGAAGTTCCTTAGAATAATTTAATATTTTAACTTGTTAGTATCGTAAAAAAATATATAAATTGATTAATAACATTTATAATGCGATCCAATTACTCCAACTCGCACTGGGTCGATCTTGGCTCAGTTGGTAGGGCATCGGACGTTAGTCACTGGTGTCGCTGTTTCAAATATCTTTAGTTCTATCTACATTGACGAATAAAAATGACGAAACACAATTCTGTGAATAATTATATATCTATATATATATATATATATATATATCTATATACATATATATATACACATACATATATATATATATATATATATATATATATATATATATATATATATATATATATGTATGTAAACATATATATATATAATTAATTATAAATATTTGTTTTTATCTACAAACGTATACGTTTCATCCTTACGGCAATCGTCAGTGTCGAGCAGAATTATTCACCCAGGTCGCCGGACCCGAACCCCGGAAAACGAATTATATTTAAAACTCAAATTCTAACGTGTTAGCCCACACGGCATTTGTCAACAAGTCGGTAAATAAGCAAGAGATAGATCATATTTGAAGGTAGCTGTCAGTAAGTGTTCGACTTTTGAAAGGAATATTGCATTGAAGCGACAATGACAGTTATGCATGTGTATATGTTGTTCACATATTTGTATTGCAAGATATGCTTCTAGAATACACGCAGATGATTATGGAGTTTTTAACACCACTGATAGGCGTAAAGACTGGTAATGTGGATAACATTTTGTTTCAGTAGTTTTATGCAAATGTGGTAGAAAGAGAGTGGAATCCCTTTGTCAAAATTTAAATGCCTCTGATTTTTTGTGAAACTTTCACAATATGTACTAGACATCAATTATTAAATATTCCCGTAATTTTACTTTCTAGTAGTACAAACAACCGACGGTAGTATACTTAATGCAGCACCAGGTGCTGTAGACCGACAAGCGACGAATTGTTTCGCTAGTCACACTGGACACCAAGACCAAGGGCTTGGCTGGGGTCACCCGTGACAAGATGGTGGATCTTCTGTGGGAACTTAAAGTTCCGGCTTCACATATATGCCGCAGAGGGTTCGCCACTTGGGACATTTTACTCCCAAGCGAAGCAGACGCGGAGAAATTGGCCACGACCTTAGGGCATATAATATGGGCACATAATCTTTTTTTGAGAATTAACATCTATCAGATCTTCATTGAATTTGATCCATAGTCATTAGACATCAATTAAGAAAGCTTTCTTTAATTCAATTGTTTTCTTAAGACCCATTAAGCTTAAGCTTTAAATGAATTTTTATTAAAATTGAAATAAGGATTCTAGACACACCCTTAAGATTATGTTTGTTTCCCCGACTGTACCGACATGCAGAGGTTTAAAACTAATGTAAACAGACATCTAACTATACTGCTTCCAAATTAGGATGACACCCAAAACCTACACCCTAATTCTCAGTAACCCCTTACGTCTACAGTGGCGGCCTGCTTTGTTTGGAGTGAAATATAATAACATTTTTTTTTTAAGTATCATAAAAGCTTTATTTTGATCTTCGTAAGGAAACAGAAAAATGGTAAAAACGCAGATCTTACTTCTCCAGGGCGTTTCCTCCTCTGAATAGCCTCACGTTATTCAAAACATTCTTGAACAAAAATTCTGTGCTTAATCACACATTAACTTTTATGGTGTTCATTATGCATTCAGTAAATTGCACAGCAAATCGACAATATGCATCGGCCGTGGGGTGGTATAGTTAAACTTATACCTGGAAAACACATTAAATGTGTTCTATCAGACTTAATGCTTCAATTAAAATTTGTTAATTCCCATAATGTAAAAATTCCAAATTATACATTCCCACCCAGTATATATATATATATATATATATATATATATATATATATATATATATATACGTGTTAGTCTCCCTGTATGTGTACGATGTGGGGCCCAAATATTCCAGAAACTAAAAGCGTGAAATTATTTATTTCCTGCTGGATTAATTGGGAACCATGTGTGAAGGAAATATTGAAAAGTTTGACAGATGGAAATATTAATTACATAGTCGAAATCCACTGTACTTATTGTCAAATATATAAAATCTCCTGAACGAAACCCAATATAGTTGCATGCAGGTGGCCACGTATATACGACATATATATATATATATATATATATATATATATTTATATATATATATATATATATATATATATATATATATATATATATATATATATATACTGTAAATATTCTTTAAATATTAAGGTGTTCTTGTACCCGTACACTTACCCGAAAGACGGCGGAGCAAGCGTGTTGTTGTCAAAAGTGTCCGACCATCGAGCGGAACTTGGCATATATATATATATATAACACAAGAAAAAAACTTCATACTTAAATTTAATCCAACATTAAACAGATCATAACTTTGATCACACTTTATCCACCTCTAGTTAAGTACAAACATAAATAACTATTTATAGTTATCTATAGACTGGAAAATTCTTATTCAAGGAAGATAATCTTAGTACATAACTTCTTATTGCGCACTTCTACACAGCTATGAGTCAAATAGCAATTTGTGTTAAATGAATCATTTACAATAGACATTAAATTTGCACATCAAATACCGGACTATGAAAACGGCCAAACCAAGTTCAAATCTATTTGGACCGTTTGCATTAACTTATCTTTTGCAAGTGTGTGTGTATGTATGTATGTATATATATGTATATATATATATATATATATATATATATATATATATATATATATATATATATATATATATATATGTGTGTGTATGTATGTATGTGTATATAATTAAACCTTTATCCCCCTTTATAACCACACGCCTGTGTGTGTGCGCGCGTGGGTGTGTGTGTGCGTATTTATGTGTGTGTGTGTATGTATCGCTCACCTATTCACAAGACTCAAGATTAGACCACACGCATGCGGACGCGCGCACACACGCAGACGCGACTTCGCTCTTGGAGACTACAAAAAGCAATAAAAAGTATTAAATTTCAAAAGAAATCCGGCGCACCTAGGAGGCTGGGATGACCGATGGGTCATGGATGGGTAACACGCACTTGACCAAGAGACGCAGGAAAAATGGCAAATAAATAAAAAATAAAAAATAAAAAATAAAAGATACCCACAAACCCGCAAACCTACGCATGCCAAAAACAATAACAAATTCCTCAAATGAAACAACATTTACTCAAATCGAAAGACATTTCTTCAAATGGATTTTCATATCTGATGAAAGCGTACCACCGCTTGAAACGCGTTATATAAAATTATAAAATGGTAAAACAACAAAATAATAAATAAATGTTGAAAAAAACATTCTACAAATGTTGGTAGCCTTACTCCTTTACATATATACTTTTCTCTCGTTGGAACTGCACTAATACTGCACTACCCTCTTTTCTCTCTCTCTCTCTCTCTCTCTCTCTCTCTCTCTCTCTATATATATATATATATATATATATATATATATATATATAAAACATAGAAAAAAAAATTCACATACGCATCGCAGTTTTCGGCACTACAATTCATGTCGACCTTATAGTGCCGACAACTACGATTTGTATGTAGATTTTTCTTTTCTATATTTTATACTTGCTCAGATATTCTACATTGGGCTCTCTTACGCGAATTACGTACCAGAATTATTCACTTTAACACACTATATATATATATGTATATATATATATGTATATATATATATGTGTATGTATATATGTGTATATATATATATGTATATATATATATATATACATATGTATATATATATATATGTATATATATAAAACATATAAGGATCAAGTCATTACATTTTGTGTTCCTAGAGTTCCAACAATCAGTTCTACTCGGCTGGTATATATATATATATATATATATATATATATATATATATATATATATATATATATATATATATATGTATGGATATATATATATATATATATAATATATATAAATATATATATGTATATGTATATATATAAATATATATATATATATGTATGGATATATATATATATATATTTATATATAATATATATATAAATATATATATGTATATGTATATATATATATATAGTATCTTATGAGGGAGGAACATCTTCAGGCTGAAATGCATTTTAGCCTGAAGATTCTCCGGGGATAAAACGCGGGAACCTCTGTGTAGTTTAATTGCTATAAATACATTTTCATACCTTACTACCTAGCTCTACTTACGTATCGAGCATTGTTGAAGTAAATACTGAAAATTGATACATAAAAATTATACTTCCTGATAAAATGGTATGTGGATACATAAAATAGTAAAACATGTATAAGTATATATATACACATATATATAATCATATATACATATATATATATATATATATATATATATATATATATATATATATGTATATATATATAACTATTTCATGTATATACACTTATAATATTATAAAGTAACTAGATGAATACTCGTCTCAACTGTGTAGCACCAAATTTATGATCCCTTACCAATATAAACATAAACTTGATGGCTTGATTCATTATCAAAGAAAATCTATTATATGATTTTAATTCGGGAAAATTTATAACATTTAAGACTCAAGATTAAGGAATCTTGAAAAGAAATTACAATTCAGAGAATCTTTCTTTATTAGTGTCTGATGACTATGGATCAAATATGGATCTGAAAAGGTTGATGTTTTAAATGGGATATTTGCCGCTTAAAACTGTTTTAAAACCGTTATAAAATACTCAAGAGGAACTAACAGTTTGAAAATCTTTATTAATTAATATCTATTTTTAACATTTCATAACACTTAGGGAAATCTGAATCTTCACGAAAGCTTCCATTCCTCTTTTGCGTTTTTATAAAATGAAAATAAAGTAAATAAAGTCAAAATTACAAACCGTTACGCCTACCAGCTTGTTACAAGGTCTATAACGATTGGTTTATTTTTTTAGGGATCAATGTCGTACCTGCTACAACATTTTTTTTTCACATACATAATTTATATAAATAGCGATATATGTATATGTATATGTATATATATATATATATATATATATATATATATGTATATATATATATATATATATATATATGTATATATATATATATATATATATATATATATATATATATATATATATATATTAATGAATTGAATGCTATAATAAAATAAGAAATAAATCAGATGTTATTAAAGTTCAAAAACAAGGAATGATACTGTGTCCTTAACTCATGAGTTTTGAAAGAAAATCTTCTCCTTAGAAAACCATTACCGCAATGAGATTACTGCGAGTAGCATCTCTCATCGCCTTACATGTCACCTTTCCTCCCCCATAGCTCTATTTAGCAACACTTTCTATAACACGACACCAAAAAAAAGAATTCAGGGACATATTAGTCTAAAACACGGCCATCCTCGCTGTCTCACATTGCCACCTGCGCCTCCCCATAATTGAAACCTTACTCATTCGAGCTAAGAAAACCACCATCAATCAATACCGATATGAGGATGGAGAAGGTATACTGAAATGGCTTTAATATATTAAAAAACTAAAATGTAATCGAGTTTCTCAATAGATTCACCAGTTTTAGTTTGTATAACTCTTGACGTGCCTGAAGAAGACTCATGACATTCAGAAAATCTTAGCAGTTCCTGTTCACACTCGAACAGAATATTATATCATTAATCCGTTTACATGAAAAGATGAATAAAAAAGAAACAAACAGAAATTGCCCTCTTTTGTTTAATCAAATATGCATCAATGAGGAAATGCTTCCTAAGTATACAAATATATATATATATATATATATATATATATATATATATATATTCATTAACCAAGTTCAAGTGTATTTCTTAAATGAATCTAAACCAATATTCAAAAGTGCTTAATACTAGGAAAGGTTTTATAGATATAAATTATACAAACATTCGGGTAGCTTACATAACTGCAACCATTTTTGGCGAGATCGCCTTTTACGAGCCAAAATAATTATGTTGGCTCTGATTAGAGATTTCACCAAAACACGGTTATACTTGTGTAAGTCACATGCATGTTTATATATTAAATATATATATATGTATATATATATATATGTATATATATATATAAACATTTATATATACATACATATATTACATAGATTTTCTATAGACGTATATTTTTGTGTGTCCATATTTTAGCTCTAAGACCTAGAAACGTGAAATTTTATCAAAATGATCAGGTAATTATACAGATGGTTGAATTTGTCTTTTTTATAAAAGTGTTCCCGAAGAAATATAAAAACCCACTACTAATATTGCACGAAATAATACTGATTCCACAAATATTAGAAACCTTTGATTATCTTAATTTTAAACGACAAGGTGATCTAATATATTTTAACTTTTCTAAGCCCATAACTTCAGTCATGTGATCTTAATTTCCATACAATTTGGAAAGAGGATAAAGCGTTACTGCATGAATATTTAACACTTAATGTTGTGAATTTTAACATGATTGTTGAACTTTAAAAATGAACATTTAATAGAGGTAAGTTTTCTTGACAATATTTACATCATTGCAGCGTTTTGCGTAACTTTGAGCACTTTTTGTTAAACTTGAGGGTTATTCGATAGTATGAGCCCGATTTCGGACGATTATTCTCACCGCTAGTAGATGGAGTCCGGCAGCATTCTGAGTGACCGAGCAGCCCTCTTCAGGATCGCTCTGCTCGCCACCACGGGGACGGGGCTAGAAAAGGTGCCTTAAACATAGCCTGCCTCACACAACCCTGGCAAGGTTACCGCTGCTGGCGGGAATCACGGCCAAGCGGTCGAAAAGTAAGAGAAAACGCAAACTAGAAGTTCGACACACTAACTATTGCAACATGGAATGTAAGAACCCTTCTCGACAACCCTAAAACGGACCGACCAGAGAGACGAACTGTCTTGGTAGCCAAATAACCTGACCGGTACAACATCGACATGGCTGCACTGAGCGAGACACGCCTTGCAGAGAAAGGTCAGCTGACCGAGACAGACGGCAGGAGTTCCGTGATGCAACGATCTTACACATATTCAAGTGAAAAGGAAACCGCTATCACTGTGACACCCATAGAAGCATCTCTCTCCTCTCAAACGTAGGCAAGATCTTTGCCAGAGTCCCTTAAGGCAGCATGGAAAAGCCTTCATGGAATACTTTTCTTCTCTATCTAAATCTCCTTTCATTGGACACCTTATCACCGGACAATCACCAACTGGACAAACCCCATATCTTTTTACACGAACATTTTTCAACTCTCCATTCCTAATATTTTTTCAAATGTTGAATTTTAGCTTTTCCACTGCCAACTTATCTATCTGCATAATTCCTCTGATGATAAGATTTCGATTTTGAAAAGACTTGGCTTAAGGAAAGAATAATAAACATAATTTTATTACAGAATATACCTTGCATTGAACAATCGAAGTTTGAAATAAATCTGGACATTCGTATATGTTTATCACTCTTCTTTCATCTATCTTTATATTTATACATATATATATATATATATATATATATATATATATATATACATATATATATAAAGTGGTGTACTAAAAGCGAACTTTTAGGAAACGTAAAACCTATTGTGAAGAGTATACAGCTCAATATCCAGGATAGAGCAGGTAAATAAACACTGTGTTTCTTTCCCTACAACTTTTATTTTATTTTTTCAAATTTTAAATCTTGGCCTTTGCCAACTTATCTATCCCAGCGACTTCCTCTGATGATAAGACTTTGATCTTTGAAAAGACTGGCTTAAGGAAAATTTAACTTGAATAAATTGCCTTTTTGCGGAATATACCTTGTTCTGAGCAATTGAATTGAATTTTTATTTGGCTTTTGCTTCTCTAATTCCTTTCCATTCTTCTTCATATATATATATATATATATATATATATATATATATATATATATATATATATATATATATATATTAGTATTTCATGTATCCACATACAATTTTATAAGGAGATATAATTTTTTATGTATCAGTTTTCGGTATTTACTTCAACAGTGCTCGATACGTAAGTAGAGCTAGATAGTAAGGTATGGAGATATATTTATGGCAATTAAGCTACACAGAGGCTCCAGCGTTTCATCACCTCTGTGTTGCTTAATTTCCATAAATATATTTTCATAACTTTATATATATATATATATATATATATGTATATACATATATATATATATATATATATATATATATATATGTATATATCTTACATTTCTTATTCGATGTAACCCAGCAAACTATAATTTATATAGGCAATCCACACTAAACGCTATCCGTAGAAACCTACCCCAATTTTAACAATATAGCAGTATCCCCTCTTCCATATTCCTAGCGACAGCCGCACTTAGATAATATACAATATATACTTAACAATATAGCAGTATCCCCTCTTCCATATTCCTAGCGACTTAGATAATAGGGGATGTATTAAAATGGCACTTAAATACGAAGAGAGTTGTATTCAAATGGTATTACACGAGAAACTAATGAAATAAAAGAACGAAAAATGTTTCTCACTCGTGGATATTTGATCAATATTTCAAGGTTAGAGCGTCTTTATTACAATTCTGTTCATAGTAAGAGAAACACGATCGAATGGTATTGTTAACAGTTTAGAAGTGTTCGATTCAGTGAGATTATACATAGGCAGACAGATCATTTCTTTTACTATTGGTGTTATCACATTTCAAGGTCAAGGGTCAATCGTGTATAAGAGTTTATAAGACATAAATTATGTCAGCCGAACGCTGAGAAACACTACGAGGGTACTAAGATTGATCGATAGTATGAACTGCGTTTAATTACTTTTAAGGCGGTCCATAAAAATAATTGTTAACATTGGATTTTAGGACGACGAAGTTATAGTCAGCAGGGAAGCAGTTCCGGGGAAATGTGTTCCACATGTGTGAAACACGTGCAAATAAGCTCTGTCAATAGAAATTCTCCTGAAGCTAGATATGTTGAGGGGGTTGTTGTGGTATATAAATGAGCTCTTACAAGGAGGTAACCAAAGACTGGAGCTCAGTCGAACAATTTTCATGGAAATAACGATATAGTAGAGAGAGACAAACGACATCTTTTCTTTGAGAAAGGGTTGTAGGGAAGAGAAGATATATCCCTCCCCCATGTTATTAGAAACAATCGTTCCTCGAGCATTTTGGGTCTCGTTTATATTCTGTACATCTAGCTATTTATATAACTTACCTCTCTCATTCGGAAATTGCCTATATTTCCTTAATTTTACGTGACTTAAATGTCCCCGGTACGAATTCTTCCAGATATTTTTACAGCGTAATCTGTCATTCCCACGTGCTCCTTAATCCTTGTGAGAATGTTTCGCATCGTTGACCTAGGCTTCTAATGTGACATTATAGACCACATACGATTTTACGCAAATTGCCTAAAAGTTGATACAAAAATGGAGTGTGCGTATGTATTGTATCTGCGTCGTGTTTCGGGCAGAATTCTCTTCTCCAGAGAAAGTCGTGATTGTGGAAGCTGTACGGCCATCTCCTCCTTACAGATATTTTGTCGAATATTGATTTACTCCTCTCCAGGAGTTAGGCACACGGCCAGTTTTTATCCTACTCCCACAAGTAAGATGTGACCCAAGGTCGGGAAAGTGGGGTTTGAAAAGCCAGCACCCGAGAGGTGAGCACTCTGGCCATTTAAAAATTGCCTGGGCAGCCCCGTCGACATTCCCCGGTAGGGGCGCCTCAGGCACTAAGCAATAAACTTACTCCTCCCCAAAGAGAGGAGCCAAAACCTGGGAGGGTGGACCTCCTAGAACTGCACAGGACAGACCCATTGACGGGCGTAAGTCAAGCCTAGAAGGACATGACAATACCAGTATGGGGTGCAGTATCCATCGGAACAGATACTACACTTTGATCTTGTCGAATAGCCGTGGCGGTTTTCTCGTTATGATTTGACAGAATCAGGTAGCATTCGCACCTATCTTGGTGGCGTCCGTTCAACATTGTGTTTGGTGACGTATCAGGGTAGCCGCTTGCCTTTTTATCCTGCAGTTGACGATTTGTTTCGATTCGAGGACATGATTACTCTATGGAAAAAGTGTGAAAAAGTTGTGACCGCAAAAATAATCACCCGCAACATTGCAATTAGATAAACAAAACAAAATCCAAATGTTTGCAAAATACAGGCATTAAAATACGCATGTATTTCTTTATCATAATTTCTATGTAAATTAAATTTGAAGATACATTCCAATGTGCGTATTTTCCGCGTATACATAAATTGTATGACAGACATAATTATTATTTTTTATTCATCAACTAGTTATCAAAACAATAAGGAATATCGTAAAATAAAAATTAAAATTAAAAGATACTATTTAAAAATATAATTTTATATATCCACCCGAATGCCTTTCGGTTTCTTCGTACACAAGTGACCTATTTAACATTTCTGTTAACTGTTAAAAAAAACCTAAAAATTTATTGTTTCGTGTATTAAATGATTGAAAGTTTTGAAAACTTATTACATTCAATAATTTCATGAATGAAAATTAAAAATTACGTACACAAAATTATTTATAGGCTTATAACAATTTAATTTAATTAATACTTTAATGACCAAACGATTTTTTAATGATTAAATTTAACTGTCAAAATCCCATTTAAAAAAAATGATTTGGTAAAAATAACGACATAATTTTAAAAAATCGAAAGAAAAATGAAAGTAAAAGAGTCCCGGGCAGAGCCGGACACGAACAGCATGTATTAAAACACATTTAATTTGATAAAAGAATATAAAATAATTAAACTGATCAATAAACCGTTATCTCCTGTTAAGTCAAATACAACCAGAAGCACACGGCAACATATTAAATATTAGATATTGATCAAAGAAGTGCACTAGCAAATTTATTTGTTAAAGTGACATTATCTGCGTGATTGATCTTATGGATACAATAATGGACTACGAAACCGAGAAAACCGAATCAAGTTTCTATCGGGTCCATTGTGGTCATTAAGGTGCTCATAGTGTTGGAAAATGCAGGGATCGTTTAATATTCGCATAGTTATCAGTATAATAACATCTTGTGTTGGATTGACCACATCAAATGTATAACAAATATAATAAAAATCATCGTTTACAATATGGCCAAGAAATGAAAACAATTATGGAGATCATATGTCACCTGACTGCGGGAGTGTGCAGCAACTATCGACGACAGCACCTACATAACATATTTAATCGTCTTATGACCTTAGTTGGAATGGAACGTGGCCTGATTGCAATGAAACGTGGATGTCAGGGTTAGAGTTATGTGTAGTTCGATTACATTTCGACTGCTTGCTCTGTCATTTTTTGACACTCACACTATGCTTAAAAGATCCGTAGAAGTTTGGTGTTAACGCATATTTTCTGGAAAGTAGAGTGAGTAGTCGGCCAGCGATTCCTCTCTGCGTTAGGTCTGATCCTCAAGTAGGCTTTTAAATTTTGAGCAAGCAAGCTGAAATAAAGCTACATTTTTGGCGTTAAAAATATACTTTATTATAACGTAACTAACACTGTGGGTTCATTCCTAAATTAAGATATAAGATAGGCTTAGAGCCTCAAATTTTTACATCCGTCAGTTTTCTATTCCAACTTGCTACTGACATTCCATCTTAGATATATCTCTCATATAAAAACAAAACTCTCGCCACGTCATACGACTAATCTATCGAATGTTGACTAACATTAGCCTTTGTAAGTTAACACATCAAAACGACCCTTCAAAATTAGGTTGCTTTGACAACTAAACGTCTGATCATTCAGAACATGCACGCAGGAGATGGCATTCTAAAATATTTCAAACAAAACTTATATTAGCAGCCGGCTGTTGACACCAATCCTGTGAGCCAAAATTTTAACTTTTTCTTTTGTTTATGTAATAAAACTAACTTATTCTATATCCTCTTTACTATACTCCCATTAGAACACATTCTTCACACCCATCAACGCTGGCATATTTGTAGAAATATTGTCCACTTCTAGCATCAAAAGGTTTCCCTCAAAATCTCAAAAGTTGAGTATGAGATAATCTGACTTTAATCTAAGGCAGATCCTTTAGTTTTTTAGTACTTAAACATCACTTAAACTTACTTATCGAACTAATTGATACGGCCTTCGTATATATATATATATATATATATATATATATATATATATATATATATATATATATTATTTGTAGCTCCTAGAAAAAGTAGAGCACTGTAAGTGTAGTATTAACACAGCATGACGGCACTATCTTTAAATGCATCGTTCCTTTCATTAAAAAAGTAGAACGCTCTCAGACGTTAAGCCGCCGATAAAGTGTTAAAATTATCACAGTTTATTCGCCGTTCAAAATTGGCCGAGTGGTTAAGGCATCGGATTTGAGTTGTAAAATACTCGTAATCCGGGGTTTCGAATCGCATGACCGGAGTTAATAGTCATATGTCTATGCTGATGAGTCCCGATTAATATATATATATATATATATATTTTACCCATGTACGACATTATTTCGAGCTTAAGGCTCTCATCAGCGTAGAGAAATAAAAATCCCGGACGGTCTCAGGACGCGAGCCCGGTTCACAGCGACACCTTGAATCTGGAAGCGTTCACTTGTCCTTGACGCCACGTGAGATAGTTGCATGATCACGGAAAAAATAAGTGATATTTACACTGAAATCGGCGTATATAAATATCTAGACACACGATAGAACTCAACGACAGAGTCGGAGTATTGCACTGGGGCTTCAGGTGAATGTCTATTTTTAATCTTTCTGATAGTGCTGTACTTTTAATTTTACTTCAAGGGGGTTTCTTACTATATTAAATCATATTTTTTAATATTTTCCCTTACCTATATATATATATATATATATATATATATATATATATATATATATATATATATATATATATATATATATGTAAATGAATAAAGGCGGACGTTTTTACAACTTTTATTTAATATATTAACATAAAAACTGGGTATGCTTATTTAATTCTAGTGATACCGTACTCTTTTAAAATATCCTATATATCATACTCTCCAAAGTTCTTCAAGCAAATCTCTATATTCTCCATTTTCATTTTAAAAAGTTCTAATAGTCAATATTCTGTAATATACATTTCTAATTTGTATTGCAAATTGTCTTCAACATTCGCAACAGTTTTGTCGATAGTAACACTATTATAACTATTGATCAAATTAATTAAAGTGATTTTATAAAAAATGATAGCGTTTCAAAAAACGTTTTTAGAATTTCATTTTCAAGGAAAATAATTTACATTAAACCTTTCGGCATTTGTAAAACGTAAAATGTCGCTAAGATCTGAAGAACAGATACTACACTTTGATCTAAGCCACAACGCCAAAGAACTATAAAAATGTGTTTGCGATTAGGCATTTTTAAATGAATGAAAAAACTCGCTTTAATCGGAATATCTTTTAATGGGGAGTGTGGTGTAGTATCGGTTCTATTGTCATAAGATCTTCGTCCCAGGAATGACTTCCTCTATTTTGGAGGGAAGGAGGGTAGTGTTCGCTACTCATGATACCATCGTCTCAGTAAAGCGATCAGTGTGGTATATGTTCGTTCCCTATAATATCATCTTCTCAGGCTGACAAGAATATGCGACCGGAGGTAGTGATTGTCACAGCACGTTTTTATTTACGAGATAAAAGAGCAAATTGTAAGAGGTCAACATGTGTTCTTAAAAAATTATAGATGTACTTAGTCTGAAATAAAAACGTTTTTCATTTAAAATACAAATAAATAAAATTTAATTTTTGTTTTAATTGTATGTTTTTTTAAAAGTTTTCTTTGATCTTAAAAATGCAGTAATTAATATTTCTCGTACCCCAATATATAAATGAAACAAAACAGCCGTGCTGGCATTTCTTGATTAAATTATTTCTTATGTAATTTTCGTTCAATTTACGTGAATGAAATAGGAAAAAAAGTCAGTATTTTTTCTTATTATTCTATCAACAATTATTTGAAAATACTCCTTTTATTTCGTATTAATTCCTATTTAAGTCACTTAAATTATTTATCTGGTGATACCAGATCAGGCTGCCCTGTGGCTCCCTGAGACGAAATTCACCTACATTGACGTTTTTTGTTTTTCTTCTTTTTTTTTTTTTTGTAAAACTTAATTATGTTCTACAAAACCAAAAACAAAAACAACAGCCCCTCTCCCTTTCTCCCTCCCCTTTTTTATTTTATTTTTAGAACTTGAAGCATAAATCTTTTACTATAATGACCAGATTCGGCATTAAATAACCCAAAAAGGGTTGATATGCCGTAAAACAAAACTACCAAACCAAAAACGATGATTAAACATTTGAAGATATAAAGAACTTGAAGCATAAAAACTTTTACTATAATGACCAGATTCGGCATTAAATAACCCAAAAAGGGTTGATATGCCGTAAAACAAAACTACCAAACCAAAAACGATGATTAAACATTTGAAGATATAAAGAACTTGAAGCATAAAAACTTTTACTATAATGACCAGATTCGGCATTAAATAACCCAAAAAGGGTTGATATGCCGTAAAACAAAACTACCAAACCATACCTAAATTATTTATAGTGTAATAGGTTTCGGAATTACTCGGAAACAACTTAGGTTTTTACTGTAAACATATTAGGGTTTTTGATTAGTTTTGTTATTCCAAGTTTCATCGTATATGTGAAACGTCAAAATGAAAAGTAGATCGGAAAAATATTATCAGGAAATAGGCTAACTAAACAAGAACGATAATTCAAGTTTAAAAACGGGTATTTTTTAACTAGAAAATTATGAAAAAGTTATCGTTCTTACTTAACTAGCATATTTATCTTTGTTTATAAAAATAGCGACTATATTTGTTCACCCAATTTTCATTTCCGCTCTCACGTGAATAATGAAACTTGCTATAACTTAGTATTTTTAATGTTATCTTAATAAATAATAATCCAATTTTATTTCGTTATTTAAATACCTCAGGACTAGCATAAACGTTAAGTACATCGTACGTACACTAGTTGTTGATTGATTATTTTATATTTAGTAACCAATCTACTTGATAGTATAGTATTTTTTCAAGGGAATATGACATCACATTTGAGATAGTAGACTGTTGTCTTGGTATTTTGTATATTTTCCACTTAACTTCATAGTCATACGCAACGAAGACTTTAATATGCCACTTAAACTCTACATTTCAATGCTTGCCTCTCATTAGTGCCATGTGGTTTCGTCTCTCTATACTTTGAAATGATTATCTTTTCAATTTAACTTTAAAATACATAGCTTATCTAATCAGTATTATTTGTATATTGATAAAGATATGTTTTTTTTTGTTAACTTTCAAATAATTAACAATTAACTCCTCTTGCCGTTTCTTTCTTTGAGCAAAATTGTGCTTATTTCTTTATGGCTTTACTTCATACAATTACTTTCTGGGCAGCAATTTCTATGTCTTTCCTCGAGACGAAATGTAATAATGTGAGTTGTTTTTGCTTTTTTGTGATTTTTGTTTGATGTATGTATTTATTTTTGAAAGAGATCTTTTTCGTTGCTGAGGTGTCCATAGATGAAAGATCCGGGATTGATATACTAATACAGATGTGCTTTTGTGAACGAAACGGCCCGTAAAAATGTACCGAAGTCTTTGTTTTTAAAAGATGATCAGTAAAGGGAATATAATCACGGTCACTGAAATGTAGCCTAATATTATCTATTTATATATGCTCTGTTGTTATATGTAAACAATCATCGAGACTTTACCTTAGAATAGTTGGTCTATAACACATAGAAAGTATAAGCACAAACATATATTTTCCCACATCTATAGTTGGTCTATAAAACATAGAAAGTATAAGCACAAACATATATTTTCCCACATCTATAGTTGGTCTATAAAACATTTAAATAATAAGCACAAACCTATATTTTCCCACATTTATAGTTGGTCTATAATACATAGAAAGTTTAAGCAAAAGCATATAGTTTCCCACCTTTATAGTTGGTCTATAACAGATATAAATTATAAGCACAAACCTATATTTTCCCACATCTATAGTTGGTCTATAACACATAGAAAGTTTAAGAAAAAAAATATATTTTCCCACATATATAGTTGGTCTATAACACATATAAAGTATAAGCACAAACATATATTTTCCCACATCTATAGTTGGTCTATAATACATAGAAAGTATAAGCACAAACATATATTTTCCCACATCTATAGTTGGTCTATAACACATAAAAGGTATAAGTACAAACATATATTTTCCGACATCTATAGTTGGTCTATAACACATAGAAAGTTTAAGCAAAAACATATATTTTCCCACATCTATAGTTGGTCTATAACACATAGAAAGTTCAAGCAAAAGCATATATTTTCCAACATCTATAGTTAGTCTATAACACATATAAAGTATAAGCACAAACATATATTTTCCCACATCTATAGTTGGTCTATAAAACATAGACAGTATAAGCAAAAACATATATTTTCCTACATCTATAGTTGGTCTATAAAACATAGAAAGTATAAGCGCAAACATATATTTTCCCATATCTATAGTTGGTCTATAACACATAGAAAGTATAAGTACAAACATATATTTTCCCACATCTATAGTTGGTCTATAATACATAGAAAGTATAAGCACAAACATATATTTTCCCACATCTATAGTTGATCTATAACACATAGAAAGTATAAGCACAAACATATATTTTCCCACATCTATAGTTGGTCTATAATAGATAGAAAGTATAAGGACAAACATATATTCTCCCACATCTATAGTTGGTCTATAAAACATAGAAAGTATAAGCGCAAACATATATTTTCCCACATCTATAGTTGGTCTATAAAACATTTAAATTATAAGCACAAACATATATTTTTCCACATCTATAGTTGGTCTATAAAACATTTAAATTATAAGCACACACATATATTTTCCCACATCTATAGTTGGTCTATAAAACATAGAAAGTATTAGCACAAACATATATTTTCCCACATCTATAGTTTGTCTATAAAACATAGAAAGTATAAGCAACAAACATATATTTTCCCACATCTATAGTTGGTCTATAACACATAGAAAGTATAAGCACAAACATATATTTTCCCACATCTATAGTTGGTCTATAAAACATACATAAGTATAAGCACAAACATATATTTTCTCACATCTATAGTTGGTATATAAAACATTTAAATTATAAGCACAAACCTATATTTTCCCACATCTATAGTAGGTCTATAAAACATTTAAATTATAAGCACAAACATATATTTTCCCACATCTATAGTTGGTCTATAAAACATTTAAATTATAAGCACACACATATATTTTCCCACATCTATAGTTGGTCTATAAAACATAGAAAGTATAAGCACAAACATATATTTTCCCACATCTATAGTTTGTCTATAAAACATAGAAAGTATAAGCAACAAACATATATTTTCCCACATCTATAGTTGGTCTATAACACATAGAAAGTATAAGCACAAACATATATTTTCCCACATCTATAGTTGGTCTATAAAACATACATAAGTATAAGCACAAACATATATTTTCTCACATCTATAGTTGGTATATAAAACATTTAAATTATAAGCACAAACCTATATTTTCCCACATCTATAGTAGGTCTATAAAACATTTAAATTATAAGCACAAACCTATATTTTCCCACATCTATAGTAGGTCTATAAAATATTTAAATTATAAGCACAAACCTATATTTTCCCACATCTATAGTAGGTCTATAAAACATTTAAATTATAAGCACAAACATATATTTTTCCACATCTATAGTTGGTCTATAAAACATTTAAATTATAAGCACACACATATATTTTCCCACATCTATAGTTGGTCTATAAAACATAGAAAGTATAAGCACAAACATATATTTTCCCACATCTATAGTTTGTCTATAAAACATAGAAAGTATAAGCAACAAACATATATTTTCCCACATCTATAGTTGGTCTATAACACATAGAAAGTATAAGCACAAACATATATTTTCCAACATCTATAGTTGGTCTATAAAACATACATAAGTATAAGCACAAACATATATTTTCCCACATCTATAGTTGGTATATAAAACATTTAAATTATAAGCACAAACCTATATTTTCACACATCTATAGTTGGTCTATAAAACATTTAAATTATAAGCACAAACATATATTTTTCCACATCTATAGTTGGTCTATAAAACATTTAAATTATAAGCACAAACATATATTTTCCTACATCTATAGTTGGTCTATAAAACATTTAAATTATAAGCACAAACATATATTTTTCCACATCTATAGTTGGTCTATAAAACATTTAAATTATAAGCACAAACATATATTTTCCTACATCTATAGTTGGTCTATAAAACATTTAAATTATAAGCACAAACATATATTTTCCTACATCTATAGTTGGTCTATAAAACATTTAAATTATAAGCACAAACGTATATTTTTCCACATCTATAGTTGGTCTATAAAACATTTAAATTATAAGCACAAACCTATATTTTCCCACATCTATAGTTGGTCTATAAAACATAGAAAGTATAAGCACAAACATATATTTTCCCACATTTATGTTTCATTCCTTTCCGGGAATTATCAGTGTGAAGGATTATTGCTCAACTGGTGGCACAATTCGAAACCATCAGAATCCATTTTAACTTTCGTCTGAACGTCTATGACCCTGCGTCCTATAACACAACCACGTTGACGAAAGAGAATTAAGATCTATTTATGTCTAACCAAGCGAACAATCTAAAAGCTGTCATTAACAGTGTAAGATTCGAAATGTGTGTGTCTAACTTCATGCGTAATTTAGTTTTTGTAAATAGATGTGTATATGTAAGTACTGTAAACTTAATGTTAATTTACTGAATAATTCTAATATGCAAAAGTTTGTATTAAGAAATACAAAATATGAAGAAAGTTAATTCTATAAATCAGCGTTTAAACAGTCAAAAATTACAGGCGCAAATTTACGTCGTCAAGTTCTAACGATTCTCTAGTAATTACTGTAGCGATTATCTTATAGTTTTGATAAAAATGCACATATGTGCGCTTATATGTGCATATTTTTGCCAAAAGCAGTCCACTACACGATGTGGCAATTTACAAGTTCAAAAAATAAGACTGGCATGTTGAACCTTTTTAAGCTACAAAACATGTAGTTTACATACAGGTCTACGACTATTGATATGCATATATGCATACACATATATTCTATATATGCATATAATATTTTATACACTATGAATTAATATGTATTATGCACCCTATTTAAACACAATAATAAACACCACATAAGTAAATGTATGTAATTACTATAAATATGTCAACAGTGTTGAATAATTGTAGATATAAAATCCTAGAACAACGCGCTACATATTAGCAACCGGTTATATATATATATATATATATATATATATATATATATATATATATATATATATATATATAAAAGGAGATTGTAGTTTGCTTGAAGCATTGCTGGTAAATGTAAGTGTAAATTAGTCGTCCAAGGCTATAGCAATGCGATGTGGTTGCCGTGAGATGGAAAAGTGAAAAGAAATAAACGCAGGGAGAAAAAAAATACTATTTGGTATTTAATCAGTTTTCATGAAA
Organism: Sepiola atlantica; assembly: GCA_963556195.1. NCBI lineage: Eukaryota > Metazoa > Mollusca > Cephalopoda > Sepiida > Sepiolidae > Sepiola > Sepiola atlantica. Next base: position 109,524,981 of record OY744530.1, on the reverse strand, counting down.
TTATTAATAAATCGTTTTTAGTTTCACTTTCTCCCTGCGTTTATTTCTTTTCACTTTTCCATCTCACGGCAACCACATCGCATTGCTATAGCCTTGGACGACTAATTTACACTTATATATATATATATATATATATATATATATATATATATATATATATATATATATATATATATATATATATATATATATTATTTTTGTCCTGTTTCATGTCGAGCCATGCAGCCTATTTCTTAAAAAATAAAGTAATTTGGAATCTTGGAATATGCTCACAGACAATCACACAAGACTGGAGCGTGCTTTAAATACACAGTTTGGAAAACACTTCACCATTATGAATACACATTTCGACTTGGTTCCAAACGTTTATGCAAGAGTAAAAAATCATGCAGATTATCATCAACAGCAGAGAAAGTTTGGGAAAGGTTCTTGCGAAGTCGCAAGAAGTCCGTAAGATGAACAAATTAGGAAACCCAGATCACTTGAATGACGTGTTGCTGTATCTTGAGGAAATGTAACCCTTCCGTCTGCCTGTCGTTCAGGCTTTAAAAGAAAAACGTCAAGATTACCGTTTTTATATGCTATATAAACTTGAATAAAACGAGTTTGACAAACTTCTAATACCCCCCGACCCCCAACATTTCTGCTCTTCCTGCTAGCAACTGATGTGTTCAGGCAGATGATCATTGTCACACTGGATAATCTTACTTAAGACATCGTACAGCGGGTGTGGCAAGATCTTGACTACTTTAACATGTATTGCGTCACAGGTAGAACACATATTAAACTCTTATGAAATCGGTCTTTGAATGAACTTTTAATTTTTATGAATTTTTTAGATGAGAATTAATAATTTGTATGATTTGGATTATTAGGACTACTGCAAGGACCCGTGGCGTAACGGATAAAGTATTAAGTACAATTCAGTGTCCATAAGAACCCATAGTGTAATGTATACATTACTAAGTAATAATCAGAAGTTCAAAAGGATTCGTGATGTAACGGATGAAGTATTAAGTGAAATTCAGTGTCCATATGACCCATAGCGTAATGGATAAATTACTAAGTAATAATCAGTTGTTCACAAGGACTCGTGACGTAACGGATAAAGTACAAAGTAAAATTCAGTTTCTGAAGAGAACCATAGCGTAACGGAAACAATACTAAGTAAAATTCAGTTTCTGAAGAGAACCATGGCGTAACGGAAACAATACTGAGTAAAATTCAGTTTCTGAAGAGAACCATGGTGTAACGGAAACAATACTAAGTAAAATTCAGTTTCTGAAGAGAACCATGGCGTAACGGAAACCATACTAAGTAAAATTCAGTTTCTGAAGAGAACCATGGCGTAACGGAAACAATACTAAGTAAAATTCAGTTTCTGAAGAGAACCATGGCGTAACGGAAACAATACTAAGTAAAATTCAGTTTCTGAAGAGAACCATGGCGTAACGGAAACAATACTAAGTAAAATTCAGTTTCTGAAGAGAACCATGGCGTAACGGAAACAATACTAAGTAAAATTCAGTTTCTGAAGAGAACCATGGCGTAACGGCAACAATACTAAGTGAAATTCAGTTTCTGAAGAGAACCATGGCGTAACGGAAACAATACTAAGTAAAATTCAGTTTCTGAAGACAACCATGGCGTAACGGAAACAATACTAAGTAAAATTCAGTTTCTGAAGAGAACCATGGCGTAACGGAAACAATACTAAGTAAAATTCAGTTTCTGAAGACAACCATGGCGTAACGGAAACAATACTAAGTAAAATTCAGTTTCTGAAGACAACCATGGCGTAACGGAAACAATACTAAGTAAAATTCAGTTTCTGAAGAGAACCATGGCGTAACGGAAACAATACTAAGTAAAATTCAGTTTCTGAAGATAACCATGGCGTAACGGAAACAATACTAAGTAAAATTCAGTTTCTGAAGAGAACCATCGCGTAACGGAAACAATACTAAGTAAAATTCAGTTTCTGAAGACAACCATGGCGTAACGGAAACAATACTAAGTAAAATTCAGTTTCTGAAGAGAACCATGGCGTAACGGAAACAATACTAAGTAAAATTCAGTTTCTGAAGAGAACCATGGCGTAACGGCAACAATACTAAGTGAAATTCAGTTTCTGAAGAGAACCATGGCGTAACGGAAACAATACTAAGTAAAATTCAGTTTCTGAAGAGAACCATGGCGTAACGGAAACAATACTAAGTAAAATTCAGTTTCTGAAGAGAACCATGGCGTAACGGAAACAATACTAAGTAAAATTCAGTTTCTGAAGAGAACCATGGCGTAACGGCAACAATACTAAGTGAAATTCAGTTTCTGAAGAGAACCATGGCGTAACGGAAACAATACTAAGTAAAATTCAGTTTCTGAAGAGAACCATGGCGTAACGGAAACAATACTAAGTAAAATTCAGTTTCTGAAGAGAACCATGGCGTAACGGAAACAATACTAAGTAAAATTCAGTTTCTGAAGAGAACCATGGCGTAACGGCAACAATACTAAGTGAAATTCAGTTTCTGAAGAGAACCATGGCGTAACGGAAACAATACTAAGTAAAATTAAGTTTCTGAAGAGAACCATGGCGTAACGGAAACAATACTAAGTAAAATTCAGTTTCTGAAGAGAACCATGGCGTAACGGAAACAATACTAAGTAAAATTCAGTTTCTGAAGAGAACCATGGCGTAACGGAAACAATACTAAGTAAAATTCAGTTTCTGAAGAGAACCATGGCGTAACGGAAACAATACTAAGTAAAATTCAGTTTCTGAAGAGAACCATGGCGTAACAAAAACAATACTAAGTAAAATTCAGTTTCTGAAGAGAACCATGGCGTAACGGAAACAATACTAAGTAAAATTCAGTTTCTGAAGAGAACCATGGCGTAACGGAAACAATACTAAGTAAAATTCAGTTTCTGAAGAGAACTATGGCGTAACGGAAACAATACTAAGTAAAATTCAGTTTCTGAAGAGAACCATGGCGTAACGGAAACAATACTAAGTAAAATTCAGTTTCTGAAGAGAACCATGGCGTAACGGAAACAATACTAAGTAAAATTCAGTTTCTGAAGAGAACCATAACGTAAGGGAAACAATACTAAGTAAAATTCAGTTTCTGAAGAGAACCATGGCGTAACGGAAACAATACTAAGTAAAATTCAGTTTCTGAAGAGAACCATGGCGTAACGGAAACAATACGAAGTAAAATTCAGTTTCTGAAGAGAACCATGGCGTAACGGAAACAATACTAAGTAAAATTCAGTTTCTGAAGAGAACCATGGCGTAACGGAAACAATACTAAGTAAAATTCAGTTTCTGAAGAGAACCATGGCGTAACAAAAACAATACTAAGTAAAATTCAGTTTCTGAAGAGAACCATGGCGTAACGGAAACAATACTAAGTAAAATTCAGTTTCTGAAGAGAACCATGGCGTAACGGAAACAATACTAAGTAAAATTCAGTTTCTGAAGAGAACCATGGCGTAACAAAAACAATACTAAGTAAAATTCAGTTTCTGAAGAGAACCATGGCGTAACGGAAACAATACTAAGTAAAATTCAGTTTCTGAAGAGAACCATGGCGTAACGGAAACAATACTAAGTAAAATTCAGTTTCTGAAGAGAACCATGGCGTAACGGAAACAATACTAAGTAAAATTCAGTTTCTGAAGAGAACCATGGCGTAACGGAAACAATACTAAGTAAAATTCAGTTTCTGAAGAGAACCATGGCGTAACAAAAACAATACTAAGTAAAATTCAGTTTCTGAAGAGAACCATGGCGTAACGGAAACAATACTAAGTAAAATTCAGTTTCTGAAGAGAACCATGGCGTAACGGAAACAATACTAAGTAAAATTCAGTTTCTGAAGAGAACCATGGCGTAACGGAAACAATACTAAGTAAAATTCAGTTTCTGAAGAGAACCATGGCGTAACGGAAACAATACTAAGTAAAATTCAGTTTCTGAAGAGAACCATGGCGTAACGGAAACAATACTAAGTAAAATTCAGTTTCTGAAGAGAACCATGGCGTAACGGAAACAATACTAAGTAAAATTCAGTTTCTGAAGAGAACCATGGCGTAACGGAAACAATACTAAGTAAAATTCAGTTTCTGAAGAGAACCATGGCGTAACGGCAACAATACTAAGTAAAATTCAGTTTCTGAAGAGAACCATGGCGTAACGGAAACAATACTAAGTAAAATTCAGTTTCTGAAGAGAACCATGGCGTAACGGAAACAATACTAAGTAAAATTCAGTTTCTGAAGAGAACCATGGCGTAACGGCAACAATAATAAGTGAAATTCAGTTTCTGAAGAGAACCATGGCGTAACGGAAACAATACTAAGTAAAATTCAGTTTCTGAAGAGAACCATGGCGTAACGGAAACAATACTAAGTAAAATTCAGTTTCTGAAGAGAACCATGGCGTAACAAAAACAATACTAAGTGAAATTCAGTTTCTGAAGAGAACCATGGCGTAACGGAAACAATACTAAGTAAAATTCAGTGTCTGAAGAGAACCATGGCGTAACGGAAACAATACTAAGTAAAATTCAGTTTCTGAAGAGAACCATGGCGTAACGGAAACAATACTAAGTAAAATTCAGTTTCTGAAGAGAACCATGGCGTAACGGAAACAATACTAAGTAAAATTCAGTTTCTGAAGAGAACCATGGCGTATTGGAAACAATACTAAGTAAAATTCAGTTTCTGAAGAGAACCATGGCGTAACGGAAACAATACTAAGTAAAATTCAGTTCTTCTGGAGGTTGTAGGTTACATCCCCAGTGCCGGCGATACTAAGAATACAATTGCAAATTACTTAAGACTTTTACACGATTATGGCCGACAAAACTAAAGCCTTCCGTTCGGAATTGCATACAGATTCTCGAGTTCGACAGAAAAATTCCCGAGTTCGACAAGATACATCTGAAGATGTCGGATATTACATCGACCGAAACGTTATGAGAATAACACTTAAGATGATAACAGTAGTCCGAGTAATATAAATAATTTAAACTTATAGATCCCTTACTATCCACTAAGCTCCAGCCCTTGTCCCATCGCCGCAATGTTGCATCATGTGCTTGTTTTACAAATACTTCAATGGAATGTTCTCCTATGAACTTGCTACTCTGGTGTCCCTCTCGACGGTAATACACTCGACCAACCCGAGAATGAGCTAGATCCCATCCATTCACTGTGGAGGTCCCCAGATGCCGGAGAGTTTTCTACTCAAATAGCTCTTTCCTCGAGATTCCGGCCTTTGGAACCCCCTTTCTACTCCCTGTTTCCTCGTCTGTACCGACACGCTAAAATTAAAAATTAATGTGACTAATCATCTCGCTACATAGCTTCCTATTTAGGATGACCTCCTAAACTGTGACCCTAGTTATCAGTAGCCCCTTACGTCTACAGTGGCAACTTGCCTTGTTTGGGGTGAACTAAGTTTAAAAAAATTGTACAATTTAATTGAGCTAGGCTTAGTAATATTATATATATATATTTTTAAATAATATCAAATTGGTAGGGTCACCCTGCGTATCTTATATCTTTATACTAGATGGGTAACAAGCGGTGGCCGTGTACAATAACACTAGTAATATAAAAAGTCAGGGTGAACAGTGAACACAATTGACCAAAATATATCCCCGTTTTCATTTAAATAAAATTATTTCATTTATATATAAGTATATATATATAAGTATATAAATCATATTAACACATGTGTCGATGTGGTATTCCCGTTTTTCTTGATAAAAACTAATACATCACAATGAGCAGATTATTAGAATATATAGCCAAAGGCAATAGTCAATATATATTGCCAAAGGAAAATGAACCGGAGGACAGCGGAAACGGTTCAGAAACATATTATCCCCCTAATAGTTCGGTTTGTATTCCGACTCCTGGGAAAACCTAGCTTAGAACAGATGTTCCTGGCGTACTATAAGCCCCAAAGGAGCTACAGTTGCTGGATCTGCACGCATTGAAGAACGCAAGACGGGGATGTGCTATTCGAAAAGACAGAACAGGCAGCAACTCTGCTACAGAATCATCCCACAGATACGTCAGAGCTCGGATAGAGCTGACAAAACGTCAACGCACCTACTAATCAACTACATGATCACGGTCACTTACGGAAGCGATGGACGGACATCCTCCTCATCATCATCATCATCATCATCATAATCATCATTGTAACGTGTATTTATAACAAGAAAGCTGCCATTTAATTATTTAATAAGACGTAAAAGTGAAAGACAGACACATACATAGACCTACGTAAAAGTAAAAGACACACACATACATAGACACCCGTAAAAATGAAAGACACACACATACATAGACACACGTAAAAGTGAAAGACACACACATACATAGACACGCGTAAAAGTTAAAGGCACACACATACATAGACATGCGTAAAAGTGAAAGACAAACACATACATAGACACGTGTAAAAGTGAAAGACACACACATACATAGACACACGTAAAGGGGAAAGACACACACATACAAGACACACGTAAAAGTTAAAGACACACACATGCATTGACACACGTAAAAGTGAAAGACACACACATACATAGACACACGTAAAAGTGAAAGACACACAAATACATAAACACACGTAAAAGTTAAAGACACACACATACGTAGACACGCGTAACAGTTAAAGACAGACACATACATAGAAACACGTAAAAGTGAAAGACACACACATATATAGACACATGTAAAGGTGAAAGACACACACATACATACACACCCGTAAAAGTTAAAGACACACACATACATTGCCACACGTAAAAGTGAAAGACACACACATACATAGACACGCGTAAAAGTGACAGACACACACATACATAGACACACGTAAAACGGAAAGACACACACATACATAGACACACGTAAAAGTGAAAGACACACACATACATAAACACACGTAAAAGTGAAAGACACACACATACATAAACACACGTAAAAGTGAAAGACACACACATACATAGACACATGTAAAAGTGAAAGACACACACATACATAGACACGCGTAACAGTTAAAGACAGATACATACATAGAAACACGTAAAAGTGAAAGACACACACATATATAGACACATGTAAAGGTGAAAGACACACACATACATACACACACGTTAAAGTTAAAGACACACACATACATTGACACACGTAAAAGTGAAAGACACACACATACATAGACACACGTAAAAGTGAAATACACACAAATACATAAACACACGTAAAAGTTAAAGACACACACATACATAGACACACGTAAAAGTGACAGACACACACATACATAGACACACGTAAAACGGAAAGACACACACATACATAGACACACGTAAAATTGAAAGACACACACATACATAGACACACGTAAAAGTGAAAGACACACAAATACATAAACACACGTAAAAGTTAAAGACACACACATACATAGACACACGTAAAAGTGACAGACACACACATACATAGACACACGTAAAACGAAAAGACACCCACATACATAGACACGCGTGATGTGCTTACGCAATTTTATTAACATGAAGTACAGATTATTTAAAATACAATAAGTGTTTGTCTTTAGCCCATAAATAAATTCAATATTAAAGGCGCACACAAAATATTAATGTAAAAGCTTCTAATTATAAATTATTTTAATATTTCAAACTTATCAATGGTTCTAAGTGAATGACACGGGAAGTGACGGTGGTTAAGTTGATATCGACACGCACTGAAAACCTGGGTGTTCCAAGTTTGAATCCAGTCGGTTCCACAGTATCACTTTCACTTTGGGATGTTGGCAACCTTCTCGTGGTCCTTCTCGATGTATTTCCAGAAAGATTTCTAACTAGAAAAACATCGGGGAAACTAATGCCAACACCAGAATCATCTGATTCACACGAAAGAAGAAGTGAATGACATATTTCTAAATATTAATAAAATTTACATGAAAGGATTATATATATATATATATATATATATATATATATATATATATATATATATATTTATATATATATATATATATATATATTTATATTTATATATATATATATATTTACGGAGGCGGATATTTTTCTTTATATTGTCTGTCTCTTAACACGTACTGGGTTTAGTGTCTCAGCGTCTAGCCGCTCTAAAGGGAAGTGAAACGATGAAACAGCTTTTCGTGGATGATATATATATATATATATATATATATATATATATATATATATACTCATGCTGCCGGCTATTTAATCGTGCTCAAAACTCGTATATCATATTCGCATATTGACTTACATATTATTTGCAGCTACATAAATCTCTTGTCAAACAAGCCCCGCCGTTTCTTTATGTCCGGGCAGAGATAGAATGTGTGCAAAGACCTTTTTATCGTCCTACCCTTTCTGTTGCCGAGTCCCCAACATCTCAACTCACTTTACGGCACATGGATGCTGTAAATCAGCTCGCTAAGTTGACAATTTATGCAGAGCTGGCCACGACAGAAAACGGATAGTTGGTGTGAACAGCGCAACAGATCTTATCAAACAATGTCCTTTTTTTCCTTTTCCTGCAATTGTCGTATTTGTTTCCAGGTCTTAAAAAGTTAGTGCACTTAACCGAATACCGTGTAAATTAAAATAAAGATATTAAGTTCTTTAATTCTTTCTATTTCTCTATCTATTCTTACTCTCTCCCTCTCTCTCTCTCTCTCTCCCTCTATTTCTGTATATATATCTATATATATATATATATATATATATATATATATAACTTCTTTGTAGAATGGTAGGAAAAATCCCAGCAGAGTGCTCGATTAATTAAGAATTAAAGTTAAAAATTAAGAGCATAATATTTATTTATTCTGGTACAGAAAAATTAGTACAACATTCGTACCTCGGTTTCAAGCACGGAACAGAAGCTGAAGAGAGCCGGATGGGTAAGACCTTCCGTGCTTGAAACCGACGGTACGAATGTTGTACTAATTTTTCTGTACCAGAATAAATATATATATATATATATATATATATATATATATATATATATATATATATATGAATGCGAAAATATATGTTTTCGCATATACCTTCCATTCGTTATGTATACCAACCTCTTCCGGTATAAGGCTCGATGATTGTCGACTTGCTACTACGGAGCATATATAAGTAAACAAGATTTTGTTACATTCAAAATACAAAGATTATATTTATTTCACGAAACATTTTTCAAAACAGTCAATTATTTGTTGAATTTTGTTACGGATTCATTTCATTCACAGGGGACCAACCAATATTAGTATGTCACTATTCGATGTGCCCTTTTGAACTCCCCAGAAACTACAAAAGGTTATCAATTTGAAAAATTATACATTTTGATGTCACAAGAAAATAGTCTTGGTTAGTGTTATAAGCAAAATAACCAGAATGCTTAATTACTTAAGCAAGAGTATATATATTTTTAAAAAATCAATCTCCCATGAATACCTTCGGCTTCACAGAAACACTGTAAACTCGCCCACAGGGCTAAATATACTCAATGTATTGATTTACTCCTCTACAGGAGTTAGGCACAAGGCCAGTTTTTATCTTACTCCCACAAGTAAGATGTGACTCAAGGTCGGGTCGGGAAAGTGGGATTTAAGAATTGCCTAGGCAGCTCCGTCGGCATTCCCCGGTAGGGGCGCCTCAGGCAGTAAGCAATAAACTTACTCCTCCCCAAAGAGGGGAGGCGAATCCTGGGAGGGTGGACCTTTTAGAACTGCACAGGACAGATCCATAGACCGGCGTAAATCAAGCCCTGAAGGCCAAGACAATACCAGTCTATGGGGTGCAGTATCCATCGGAACAGATACTACACTTTGATCTTAGCCAAAAGATACCCAATGTAATCTACTCTCCAGTCGACATTTTTGTCGTGTATTTTATTTGGTTACATTTCGTGGTTTTAGTCCAACTGGTTTATTAACCAGTCGGTATCGATGGAAGATCAAACTTCGTTTCAGTGTCAATTAAAATTATAAAACAGTTTAAGAAAAACAATTTCAGACAAAATAGAATTGTTTACAGGTGGCGGTGGTTAATAACTATGGAAAAAGTCACCAATATTTTGATCGTGAATCTGACTTTCTAGTAGAAAGTGCCTTATTGAAAAGGATGTATTTTAATACTAAAAAGAGTTGAAGACGACCCGGTTGAGCGTTGGAGACGCAGAGTTGAATTCCAGTAAACGAGGAAACGGATAAAGTAAGTGTGAAGGAAGAAGGATGCTGAACCTTTACTAACTCACGCAACACACATCTCTATTGATCCTAATCCAAACGCGATTCAATCCGCCTCACTCAGCATCAGAAACATACACAAGAAACATGAAAAAACTGATCTAATATAATGAACACACGCAGGAATATGCATAAGAACATACCCTGACTTGAACAAAGTCCGTATTGAGGAGCTTCACGTCCCTCAAAAAAGCATCCCTAAATATGACAAGACTATTAAGTTATCGGACACTTTAAATAAACTCGCTTTACACATTCCACCCAATAACCATAATTTAGATACACAAAATCATTACTATTACACTCGCACGTGACACGAGGCTGGGGCGTCTTATAGAATCCTGTCTTATTTCACAAACTTAAAACAACATCAGGCAAATACATGGTTTCCATATATCCGATATCGCAGTACGCAAATTCTCGTGGAAAAAAATTGGTAAAATATGAGACAAGATTAGATAAAAAAAACAAAAACGACACCAACGTGTTTTTTTCCACCATCTAAAGGTCTTCTCTACATACACACCTGATCTACTATATTCTTCTCCGTCTCTGGTGGATACTAGAACTGCTTCTAACCAACTGATCCATCCACCACCTTTCCCAACCTATTACACTCATATTTCTATGCATATAATAAATAACATATTCCAACATTTTACTCGCTTTCACCTCTGTTTACTACTCAATCCCTTCTTTTCCGCGTTTCTTTGAAATATACACTTCGTTTCTTCTCCCAGACCAGCTCTTCTTTACTAGTTTTTTTTTTTGAATTTAAAAAGTATTTCTTTCAATAAAGTTGTTTTACCAGAACTAAGATTGGATTCAGGACCGAGATATCAGTGAATTTAAGGTTGTGTCTGTGTGATTATTTTAACTAGTTTATTTTTCATGATTATCCATTAATTGAAACGACTGTTCTTCTGGTTTGAAAAGTCGTTTCCAATTTCGAGAGCAAAGATTTTTTAAAATATCTGATTTTTTGTCACTATTTTTCATGTGACTTGTTTTCATGTATTTTGGCTGGCCGTTATTTTTGTCACGACTTCTTAAACTTTCCCCATTTTCCTTCCTCCAGATTTTAGAATAATATGGTTTTCTATTTCTATTAAAATAAACACTTCTCTGATGATCAGTGATGTTAAACTAAAGTATGTGTATTTCGCTTAACTTTGCTTTGCAAAGCGCATAAGATTTAGAAAAATTAATTTTGAGAGAATATTACAAATTTTGTTCGTGAGACAAAGAAGTAATACAGATATTCGCCGAATTATGAAAATAGATACATTTAAAGAACAAATGAAAAATTAATGATTTGAATTTATTTTTCATGTGGTCATTAGAATGCAACTATAAAGTATATATATATATATATATATATATATATATATATATATATATATATATATATATATATATATATATATATATATAAGGATGATATAGTATTTTGCTTGAAGCATTCTGCGTAATGTGCTATGAAAATACAGTTTGGTTCACAAATTATTTATTTACTAACGTAATATGTCGAACGAAGATGGTATCGGTGATTTTTATGTTCTTTGAATTTTCGAGTAAAAATCATCTTCAGAAAGAGAAAATATAACAACTCGGTGGTGGGTGTTTTTGTCATGAAGCCGGAAAATATAGGGTGTCTGTTGCATTATACTCACAGAAAATAATTAAGTTATTGTAGAAGTGTGAGCTGGCTTTTTCATTTGCTATCATTAAATTATTGCTATAATATTTTAGCAGTAATAATTATATTATATTATTATTATTATTATTATTATTATTATTATTATTATTATTATTATTATTATTATTATGTGTTTCTACTTAGATGTAATTCTTATTTATTTATTTAATTATTTATTATACCAATGTCACTAAACACACATATATATATATATATATATATATATATATATATATATATATATATATATATATATATATATATATATATATGTATGTATGCGTGTGTGTATAGATTAAATACTGAATAGGGGAAAAGATAACTAGACTAATTAGCACAACATCAAATTATCAGAGGGTCATTATGTGATGCAATTGTTCTCCCTAAGTTCGTGCTTTAACGTAAAGAATGTTTTATGATTATTCGGATCTGTACAATTTAATTAAAATGTATTTAATATAGCTGTTAATTATTAAACACTGATTAAAATTTGCGAATTGTTGTAAAATACGCCAGAATACATTGTGGAGTGTAGATGTAAAAAATATTAATACGAAAATGAAGAAATGTATAAATCATGTAAACCCGCGTCTATGAATACTTAATGGAATCGCTGATTTAAATCAGAGTAAACCGAACTGCAAATTAGTGGATTTTGTAAGAAAATAAGCAATTGTTGCAAATAGGATCAAGAAGGAGAGACTATTTAGTACATGCTATTGTATTTAAGATACATGGAACTCATTATAAGGTGTATCATCGCATTTTTCCATTCAATAAGTATGCATATGGGAAGCCCAAACCACGGGCATTATCCGATACTTCAGTTCTTCAGTCTAACGCTAGACCCATCGGGGCTCACATAACAAAAAGCTGAAATTCAATAATTATATGCATGTAGTCAGGCTGTAGCTCGATACCCTTTCCAGTGGTCTTTCATGTAAAAACAACACAAGACAAGTTGAAGGTAACATTTACTTGTGTTCGCAGTGTGTGCGTGATATCGTCACAAAGTACCACACACACTGTTTGTTGATCGTTGTCCGGTCATGGCGACCCCAGTAACAATCTTCCTTGTCCGACGTCGAGTCGTTGACTCTCGGGCCCCATTTTTAATCTCCCTAAACCGAACTCTGACTCGCCACAAGTCTCCCAAATATATTTGCTCTTAACCAGAAATCTTGTATGTCTGATCTTCCTCTGATTCATCCCAACTGACCCTCGGAACTTGCCATATCTTCTTTTTCAGCTATCCGGCAAGTGTGAAATTAACAATTAACTGTCAATGCACTATCTCGTCTGGGGAGTTCAATAGATTCGCGCGTCTCCTTATCGCCGTTCACTTATCCCACTTCCTCATCATTTATCTCTGCTGCGTGTCTGTGGGGGAGGAGTCCATATTATCATGAGGCGAAGAAGGCGAGGATGAAGACGACGACCACAATAAGATCAATTTATCATAACATTACATTCCTTCTCCTCGTACGTTTTACCTCTTCCTCAGCCAATAGATGATACTACTTCCTAGAAGAAATAATGTTCTATGTTTGGCATCAACTGATTTCACATGCAATATGATTGTATAACTGTCTTCTATCTCATTCTTTCATTTATTCAAAATCCGTAGCTTGAATGTATTAATTAATTTGCAAAGAACGAAAGCTAATTTGTTTTTATTTAAAGAATTAAAGGATTTTCCTTGCGGTCATACATCAAAAACATTACAAATTAATCAATTTTTAGAAAAATGATGTTCATGTCTATGACATTCGCTTCCCTATTATATTTAAAAAAGTAAAATGAAATTTACTTACAGAAGTATTTTTTTTATTCAATCAATCTTACAACATTAGTGGGTGACAAAAAGTGATTTTTTTTATTTCGAGTGATATCTAAAAAAGTAAAATTATTACACAACCAGAAGAGGATATGAAAAAGAAAATTAAAATTAAAATAATTATGAAAATGAAACAATATCTGTGTTGTTTTTTAATATCAGTTTTATGAATCTTCTTTTTTTAAATAAAAGTAACTATGTAATCTCAATCTAGAATGAACATAGGCAGTAACGCGTGAAGTCAGTGTTTGATGAATGTAGTTATGTTAATCTGTTATTCTATGAAGCCGGGGTACGAGAAGCATACAATGTGAAAGTGTAAAAGAATGATTCGTAAATAGAATAATAAACATGAAGCACAAATGTCGGTGTTGCTGTCAAAAGTCAGAGATGAAAAATGTATGTTATTTAAAAAAAAGTAATTACATCATTAACCCTTGTAATTTGAGCGAAATTTAGAATGAAGATAGAAAAGGTAGTGTAAGTTAAATATATTTGTGGCAATCCTTTAAGTGTGTAAGCGAGAATCCAGGATCAGAAATTACGAATATGTAAAGAAAAGGAATGTAGTATCTGTTGTTCGGCTAACACTGTAAAGTATCTGAGAGGAAGATCAAAATACAAAATAATAACGGTGCTACCGATGTATATTTCATATAGACACTCTAGGACTGACCTTCACTCTAGACTTGAAAGTAAGATTTACATCAAATCCGTTGCTAAGTTCGCTGGAAAATTGTTGGATCATTCTATCGCTCCAGAAAGTATCTCACTCCTGACGCAATCCTCTACCTATATAAAAGCCAAATAAGTCCTAAGATAGAGTAAAGTTGCTACACTAGGTGAGGTGCTGCCAACAACACTTCCTAGTCTTGACAGAGTTCTAAATCAATTTCAAAATCTAGAGGGGAGTGTCCTCTTTTCTTCCCTATAGCCTATTTTTCACAGAAAATGCGTTGTTAGTCTTTCTCTACTCGTTATTTTCATGGTAGCTGTTCAACTGAGCTTCAATCGATGGTTACCCCTGTGAACATTTACAACTAAAATCGTCTAGCTACAACCACTGTAAATAAGTTTCTGCTCTCTCTCTCTTTCTGTACCTACAACTAAATGTGATTTCCATGAGAAAAGTTTCTTTCCAAGAACCACCCATCAGTTGAATACAATATCACGGGGCTGCTTTTTAGCTGACAACAACATTTCGTTTCAATTCAATTGTTGAGCCGTCCTCTATAATAACTAAATTCTGCTCACTTTAAACAATCTTTAGCAACCCCCATGGTGTTGTTTCACTGTCAACTTGAGATGGTCATTGAACTTTATCCTCGAGTGGCCTTTGGACCTTGATAAACCATGACCCGTTAGTACATACAAATAAATAAATAAAACGTGTAAGTGGGTTTCAGTAGTAGTATATCTGAGGGTAAGGGTAAACATATCTCCAACTATCTTAAAAGAAAATGTTGACAAGGATTAAATAGGAAAATCCATGAAAGTAAACAAAACAAACGTATAATTTTCGAAAACACTCATCAATATTCGGCCCAAATCTATGCAAATTTTTTTTTACATATTCAGCTTTTGGGTAGATTGATATACATGTCAATAAAATAGGGGAACCACCTACTTCACTTATATTATCAATTGATGTTTTTGCATGCGTTTGTTAGTGAATGACGTACTCACAACTTTTATGTGCAACCGTTCTACCGCAGAGATATACTACTTCAAACTAACAGCAGATTCAAACATATTTTTCGGCGTTCGAAGCAACTATTGTAGTCGAATCATGTGACAACTGGTTGATTCTGTCTCAGCTGTTCTAACAACTTTCAATACAAACTTTCATTTTCATTTTTGTCATTGATTGTCTATGTACATGGTTCGTCTTTTTGTATGCTTGTTTGCATCCGTGCATAATAAATGACGTCACAAAAGGATGATATCATTTTTCTTGTCAACGTACATACCGGATGCCCTTACGACAGATGTTGTACAAGCTTGATAACTTTAAAAATAAGAGACAGAGAAGAAATAGAGACGGACATAGAAAGAGAGACGCGTGAAAAAAGGGATACAGTTGAGAGAAGTCGAGAGAGAGAGAGAGAGAGAGGGAGCGAAAAAGCAAGTAGAGCGAGGAGAGACAGAATTTTAGAACATAAAAGGGACATAAAATACTTCATAGATAGAATAGACAACCCAACCTGTCCCGGGTCGTCTAGTATTATATATTACTAGTAAACACTTATTTTTACGAAACATTTTCTTACTTTCATCAATTATACGAACATATATTATTATTATTATTATTATCATTATTATTATTATTATTTGTACTCACTAGGAGTTCTCACATAGATCATCGTCAGTGAGTGCGCACCGACAACAACCAGTGGTATTTCCTGGAGTCTGAGTGACAACAAGCCTCCCCAGATTTCAAGTATTCTTTACCTCTTTTCGATAACGATGCAGTATCGCAAAAGCCTCTTACCATTGATTTCTCGCTGGTAAAGACAATTGGTCGTCTCTGGGATTTAGGTGACAATTAGCCTCCCCAAGGTCCCAGCATTCTCTGCATTTTTCCAGTGATGGTCTGGTTTGTGCTGTCTCTCCTCGGTCTTCTCATCCTCCTCGACCCTTTACAAATATTCTGTCTGGTGTCAGCCTGGGCCGGCACCATTTAAACAATGTATATATATATATATATATATATATATATATATATATATATATATAAGTATACATTTTTATTTATACAAACATTATTGGTTACATATGTGCATACATGTTTCGGTTGCACTTTTCCAAGAAAGTCAACCTCATCAGACCAAGAATTTTCATATCTGAAAAATTCTTGGTCTGATGAGGTTGACTTTCTTGGAAAAGTGCAACCGAAACATGTATGCACATATGTAACCAATAATGTTTGTATAAATAAAAATGTATACTTATAAACAGCTTTACTTAGTATTGAGCACTTTTTATAAACACTTGAGTTTCTACGGATTTACATTTACAGAAACTAATATAATACATGTACGATATATATATATATATATATATATATATATATATATATATATATATAAATAATTAAATTAATAAAATAATAAAAATAAAAATTAAAAAAAAATATTATTATTATTATCATTATTATTATTTTTGATACGGTTATTATAACGTAACTATTACTATTGCAAGTTCTGTATTGCTGATAAATAAACACTTTGAATAATTAACCAATAAATATCTAGATACATTTGAATACGTAACATTTTGACCCGAATGAATATCCAATTGGCTTCGAAAGTGTTTAATCTAAATGTTATATACAAATATACTGAAAGTGTCTGGATCTCAATAGATATGTTTCGAGCTTCGTAGAGTATTTGCTCGAATTTATCAACCATTGTAGGCGCTTACGAACATAACTTGCAAGAAACCCATTCACAAAATTACGTAAATATCAGCTGAATATGCATTTCCGGTGAACGATGTACCCGATGCTGACAATGATTAAGTACTTACTAATACCATCTCGTATATGTATTTAATATCGGGTTTTACATTAGAGAAAATATATCTTAAGATCCATGTAAGTGGTATTAAAATTGAAAAAGGGAAATGGTAATTTTAGATTGGTAAAAACAAACATCTGCGATATCTGTATCTCAATAAACTACGTTTCTGCAAAGCTGCATCTGATAAGGTTTCAGATAATCATGGAAGCACAAATTGCATTGCAAAATATTGTAAGTAAAAATGTACACTTCCAAAAAAGGTTCATATATATATTCATATATATATATATATAAAGTGATGTACTAAAAGCGAACTTTTAGGAAAAGTGAAACCTATTGTGAAGAGTATATAGCTCAATATCCAGGATAGAGCAGGTAGAATGAAGAAGAACGGAAAGGAATTAGAGAAGCAAAAGTCAAATCATAATTCAATTCAATTGCTCAGAGCAAGGTATATTACGCAAAAAAGGCAATTTATTCAAGTTAAATTTTCCTTAAGCCAGGCTTTTCAAGGATCAAAATCTTATCATCAGAGGAAGTCGCTGGGATAGATAAGTTGGCAAAGGCCAAAATTTAAAATTTGAAAAAATAAAATAAAAGTTGTAGGGGGAAGAAACACAGGGCAAAATTCTGCCCGAATGCAAGCAAATGTCCGATTGCTAAAAAGTCCGGTGTCGAAAAGTCCAGCGGAGAGAATGAGATGTAGAATGGTAGGTCGTTAAAAGGCCTGAAAGGTTGTGAGAGAGGAATCAAAGTTAAATTCCAAGAAGCCACAACTTCAGGTGGGGCGAAAATAGAAAAGATTTTTCGACTTTTGCTTCTTTAATTCCTTTCCATTCTTCTTCATATATATATATATATATATATATATATATATATATGTATAAATTAGGGAAAGTTTATTTTTAAGCATCTTTAGAATTTTAAACATAAAGATAGAGGCAAAAGGCCTTCATAATAAAACATGCGTTAGATGCAGATATTTTTTATTAAAATCAAAATCAAAAATAAAAACATTTTTTTGTTTCTTCATCTTGACTTTTTTATCATATATTTCGCTTGATATAACAAACTTCGACAGAGCTTTAGACAAATAAAATGTATTAACCTTTTTTTTTTCGTAATAATCCTTCCTGGTCTTCTAGAAGTGGCGTCCGATATTGTGTGGACTAACGGTGCTAATGTCGCTTTTAAATTGAACTTAAATCGCGTATGGTTGTTGGTAGGTATACATTTGGGAAAGTTCATTTTTTAAGCATCTTTATATATATATATATATATATATATATATATATATATATATATATATATATATATATATATTTATTCTGGTACAGAAAAATTAGTACAACATTCGTACCGTCGGTTTCAAGCACGGAAGGTCTTACCCATCCGGCTCTCTTCAGCTTCTGTTGTCATCTGTTTTGGAAATGTGAGGTCACATGACACTCTTGTTGTGACGCGTTATTTGCTCAGTGTGTTGTGTGTGTTTGTTTAAATTTGAATTTAGTGTAATAAGACCGTTAAGATTTAAAACACGGGAGAAGAAAGAGAATTCAAGATTAAAAGGAATAAAAAAGGGGGGTAAAAAATAAAAAGATATATATGAAAAAATATATATATATATATATAAATAAATATAAAAAAACATATATATATAAAAATATAAAAATATATATAAAAAAACATTTCAATCATTTATGAAGCAACCGTCACAGACCAGAATACCAGTAATGCAGAAAAATATATTGGGATGACGAAGGAAAACTTCAAACAAAGGCTATATGCACACAGAAACTCCTTCAGATACAAAAACAAGGCAAATACGGCACTCGCGACCCGAATATGGCAGCTTAAAGAAGAAAACACACCCTTCACCATCAAATGGAAAATAATTGAGAGAAAACCATCCTTCTCTCCAGCCATAAACAGATGTCCTCTATGTGACGCTGAAAAATACCACATTTCAAAAGCCATCATCGATCCGAATACAGCCTGTTTAAATGTCCGCGATGAAATATTCAGGGGATGTGTCCACAAGAGACAAGCATTGCTTATAAACTGGTCTGACCGATTCACATAATGTCTAACTACTCCCCCTCTACTAATACGAACAAATACCTCATCAACCTATATCCACTTAAACTTCAAGAGCAAAAACTCCGACCTTCACAAAAATACAAAAATATTTAATTCAATTATCAGTTACTAGATTACTCTACAAATCCATTTAAACAAACTATATCCACATAAATTCCAAGAGCAAAAACTTCGACTTTCACCAAAATGCAAAAATATTTATTTTTTAACAACCACTAGATTAATCTACAAACCCATTTTAACAAACTCAAATATTTCATATTTCCATCTTAGTTACCTCCCTTAGCTCCGAATTTCTTCATTAAATCACTCCAATCTGGGGAAATGATTCTTACACATCAACGGTTTTTCAGAACGCATACCTTCAAAAATATAACGGCTAATGATACAAATTCATAATTTGGCTCACGGGAATTTCAGAGAAACCCTTTCTTTATTTTTATAATTTTTGTTTTTAATCTTTAATTTTTAATTTTTAATTTTTAATTTTATTTTTTATTATTTTTTTATTATTATTATTATTATTTTTAACCTTTAAATTTATTTTTAATTTATTTTTATTTCTATTTATACTTTTACTTTTATTTATTATATTTTTATTCTTTTTATTCTTTCTATTTTTATTCTTTCTTTCTCTCTCGCTCTTTTTTATTCTCTACATTTTATTCTCTCTATATATATTTTTTAACCCCCTTTTTTTCTTCTTTTTATTCTTTTATTCTTAGTATTGAAATGTTTTTTTATATATATTTTTATATTTTTATATATATATGTTTTTTTATATTTATTTATATATATATATATATATATTTTTTCATATATATCTTTTTATTTTTTACCCCCCTTTTTTATTCCCTTTAATCTTGAATTCTCTTTCTTCTCCCGTGTTTTAAATCTTAACGGTCTTATTACACTAAATTCAAATTTAAACAAACACACACAACACACTGAGCAAATAACGCGTCCCAACAAGAGTGTCATGTGACCTCACATTTCCAAAACAGATGACAACAGAAGCTGAAGAGAGCCGGATGGGTAAGACCTTCCGTGCTTGAAACCGACGGTACGAATGTTGTACTAATTTTTCTGTACCAGAATAAATAAATATTATGCTCTTAATTTTTAACTTTGATTCTTAATTAATCGAGCACTCTGCTGGGATTTTTCCTACCATTCTACAAAGAATTTACTCAGCCCCTACCAGGAATTACAGTTAAACCCTGTTAGCCTCGTAGTCGAGCACTCTCGGGAAAATTACCAACACCACGGAAAAAACTAATTAACAGGGATTACCACTTATACCCTGGGAAATGGAACTATACACTCTCGGATATTCTATCAAAAATATCCCAACCCCCAAAAAACAAACATATACCAGGATACTCCTGACAAAAATAGTGGACGTCATAGGAAGAATGAGGTGGAAAGTGTTGAATACAGAACAGAGGCAAACGGAAAAAACTACTACGGCTTAAAATCTGGTAAATACCCGCCAAAAGTAGAGGCCTTAGACAATTTCGAAAAAGACCTACTCAACATTACTCACAACCTAGTTTTTACAAACAAGCAAAATCCATTTCAGAAGACACTTACCGCCGACATAAAAAAACTTAAAAGAGAAAATAACGCACTTGTATTCTCCGACAAAACTAAAAATATTTATAAAATGACTAAAAAGGAAAAAACAGACCTAACAATTAGCTCCATTACCGATAAATATCAATTAGCCAAGGCAGATACATATAAATCTATTAATAATGATACTACTGAAATAGCTACTAGACTAGGCGTCGAATATAGAATTAATTATTTAGATAAAGGGAAGGCCTTTGTTACTTTAAAAGACCACAAAGAAAACTTCACAAATAAACCCTCATGCAGACTTATCAACCCAGCTAAAAGCGAACTAGGACTAGCAAGCAAATCCATTGTTAAAAATATAGTTAATAAAATTAAGGAAAAAATAAACCTAAGTCTATGGGGCAATACTAACTCAGTCCTAAATTGGTTCCATAACATACAAGATAAACACAGATGCAAATTCACACAATTAGATATAGTAGACTTCTACCCATCCATTACAAAAGACACCCTAGATAAGGCCTTAACATTTGCACTTTCACACACAAACATCAGTCAACTAGAAAGGGACACAATACTGCAAGCAAGACAAACCCTTCTCTTCTTCGAGGGAAGGGCTTGGGTTAAAAAATCAAACCCAGAGGACCCATTTGATGTTGCAATGGGGGCCTACGACAGTGCAGACATCTGTGACTTAGTCGGCTTGCTTATATTAAATACACTCCAAAATAAATTTCCAGACCATTTCTTTGGTCTCTATAGAGATGACGGACTTTGTCTGTCACGCAACCACAACGGAAACACATTAGATAGATTTAGAAAAGAATTAACAAACACCTTCCATAATCTCGGCTTCAAAATTACCATTAAAACAAATTTAGACCAAGTAAACTTCCTAGATACCACACTGAACCTTAAAAACAATACACACAAACCTTTCCACAAACCCAATGAAACACTCCAATACATACACAAGGGATCCTGCCACCCCCCCACCATCTTTAAAAATTTAATCAATAATATTAGCCAAAGAATTTCAAACCTCTCATCCAGTCCCGAAATTTTCAACCAAGCAGCACCATATTACAACAAAGCGCTCCGCGACAGCGGGTTCAGAGAAGAAATCTCATACACCCCCAACCGAGACCAACCACGGGGGACCCGCATTAGAAGGAGATCGGTGATCTGGTTTTCCCCACCCTATTCGACCAATACCAAAACAAAGGTAGGCCAACTTTTCCTCAAGTTGCTCGACAAACACTTCCCACCCACAAAGGAATTACACAAACTTTTTAACAGAAATTCTGTTAAGGTCAGCTATTCCACTGCTCCTTCAATAAGAAAAATTATCTCTGCAGAACCCAAAACAATTACAAACGCAGGCTGCTCATGCCAAGACAAAAACAACTGCCCCCTGGAGGGAAATTGCAAAATCAATTCAATCATTTATGAAGCAACCGTCACAGACCAGAATACCAGTAATGCAGAAAAATATATTGGGATGACGAAGGAAAACTTCAAACAAAGGCTATATGCACACAGAAACTCCTTCAGATACAAAAACAAGGCTAATACGGCACTCGGGACCCGAATATGGCAACTTAAAGAAGAAAACACACCCTTCACCATCAAATGGAAAATAATTGAGAGAAAACCATCCTTCTCTCCAGCCATAAACAGATGTCCTCTATGTGACGCTGAAAAATACCACATTTCAAAAGCCATCATCGATCCGAATACAGCCTGTTTAAATGTCCGCGATGAAATATTCAGGGGATGTGTCCACAAGAGACAAGCATTGCTTATAAACTGGTCTGACCGATTCACATAATGTCTAACTACCTCCCCTCTACTAATACGAACAAATACCTCATCAACCTATATCCACTTAAACTTCAAGAGCAAAAACTCCGACCTTCACAAAAATACAAAAATATTTAATTTAATTATCAGTTACTAGATTACTCTACAAATCCATTTAAACAAACTATATCCACATAAATTCCAAGAGCAAAAACTTCGACTTTCACCAAAATGCAAAAATATTTATTTTTTAACAACCACTAGATTAATCTACAAACCCATTTTAACAAACTCAAATATTTCATATTTCCATCTTAGTTACCTCCCTTAGCTCCGAATTTCTTCATTAAATCACTCCAATCTGGGGAAATGATTCTTACACATCAACGGTTTTTCAGAACGCATACCTTCAAAAATATAACGGCTAATGATACAAATTCATAATTTGGCTCACGGGAATTTCAGAGAAACCCTTTCTTTATTTTTATAATTTTTGTTTTTAATCTTTAATTTTTAATTTTTAATTTTTAATTTTATTTTTTATTATTTTTTTATTATTATTATTATTATTTTTAACCTTTAAATTTATTTTTAATTTATTTTTATTTCTATTTATACTTTTACTTTTATTTATTATATTTTTATTCTTTTTATTCTTTCTATTTTTATTCTTTCTTTCTCTCTCGCTCTTTTTTATTCTCTACATTTTATTCTCTCTATATATATTTTTTAACCCCCTTTTTTTCTTCTTTTTATTCTTTTATTCTTAGTATTGAAATGTTTTTTTATATATATTTTTATATTTTTATATATATATGTTTTTTTATATTTATTTATATATATATATATATATATTTTCATATATATCTTTTTATTTTTTACCCCCCTTTTTTATTCCCTTTAATCTTGAATTCCCTTTCTTCTCCCGTGTTTTAAATCTTAACGGTCTTATTACACTAAATTCAAATTTAAACAAACACACACAACACACTGAGCAAATAACGCGTCCCAACAAGAGTGTCATGTGACCTCACATTTCCAAAACAGATGACAACAGAAGCTGAAGAGAACCGGATGGGTAAGACCTTCCGTGCTTGAAACCGACGGTACGAATGTTGTACTAATTTTTCTGTACCAGAATAAATAAATATTATGCTCTTAATTTTTAACTTTGATTCTTAATTAATCGAGCACTCTGCTGGGATTTTTCCTACCATTCTACAAAGAATTTATATATATATATATATATATATATATATATATATATATATATATATATATGTGTGTGTGTGTGTGTGTGTGTGTGTCTGTGTGTGTCTGTGTGTGTGTATATATTAGCGACGTTGTTAGCGACGTTGGATTTAAGTTGAAAAATACTTGTAATCCAGGGTTTCGAATCGTACGACCAGAAGTGAATAGTCATATCTCTATGCTGATGAGTCTCGATTGAAAAGGGACGAAACGTATACGTACATCGATAATAAACAATAACAAATATTTTATATTTGTCGCTCCTCGTAAAATTAGTAGAGCACTCTAATGGTAGTATAAACACAGCATGACGTCACTTGCTTTATGATGCATCATTCCTTCTTTAATAGAAGTAGAATGCCTGGACATCAAGCCGCTTTTAAATGTGTTAAATTATCATTGTTTATCGGCTATTCAAATATTGGCCGCGCGGTTAGCGACGTTGGATTTAAGTTGAAAAATACTTGTAATCCAGGGTTTCGAATCGTACGACCGGTAGTGAATAGTCATATTTCTATGCTGATGAGTCTCGATTGAAAAGGGACGAAACGTATACGTACATAGATAATAAACAATAACAAATATTTTATACATATATATATATATATATATATATATATATATATATATATATATATAGAGAGAGAGAGAGAGAGAGAGAGAGAGATTTCAGATCAACGAAATTCGAATATTGTTTCAAGAATTACAATCCAACAATCATATGTCGAAATTCATATATATATATATATATATATATATATATATATATATATATATATATATATATATATATATATGTATGTGTGTGTGTGCCTATCAACCAGAGAAAAATGTAAGGCTCCCATTCACAATGGTAGATTTTTATAGTAAGGGATTTTTTTAAATGCAAATAGGTCCCAACAATGTCTTATGCAAGGAGCTAAAAATACTTTCAAGGTCAAAATACTAGCAAGCGATAAATGTTAAATGGATAGATTCCGCCCCAGCAATTATTCCCACTTTGTCAGAAACATCGCTCATGAAATGACAAAATAAGGGAGGCGAGAGTTATAAGGCTGCCGAAAAAAAACCAAGGTCTACTTTCTGCTCTACATACGTGAATAACTAATTTGCATGTGTGGAGACCACCTGAGATAAATAAAAGGAGGTATTAGAATCAGGACTAGCTTTTTCTGAAACAGCAGAAAGGAAAGAAGGTGTTTGTGTTGAACATTGATTAAGTGTTGTTTCAGTGTTTGAGGATAACGAAATTCTGCTTGAAGTTTCGATTGCCATTGTGACCCTATAGCCGTTTCTACTTCAAGATCATTCCGAAGTTTTATGGGACTAGAGCAGTCGGTGAATTAAATATAAAATTATAATTAGTGTTACTTATCTTGAGTTAAGCGACTTGATCATGTCATCCCCTTTCGGCTAACTGGAGGAAGGTTTTCAGTTTATCAACAACTAAATAAAAAAAAAGAGAAATCCGATGCAGCGCAGATTAAAGACGCACTATTTACTGTCTTTGCGGATTACATATTTAAGACATATGTAAAGTTCGATACACATGGGTTGCGTCCGGGTGAGAACATGGCGTGCGTTTTTTGTGCTAATGCTTCATGACCCCGAGAAAAGGCTGTTGCGGTTCTCATTCAGGGTGGATGATCTGACTATAAAAGAGCTGTTGGGTCGAGATCGTGTAGATGTAGGGCAATGTTGACAATTTTCGATTCACACATGAATCCTCATCAGGATAATATACTTTTTACTTTCTTCCTCTTTTTTTTAAAACGACATGGTGTCGCTTGATCTTGTGCTTCAGTTGTTAACGGAGCTCGTTGTGTAATAATGTCCTCAAGTGGTGTGTCATGGCGTGGCCACCGAAACTTACTACAGGCCGGTTGGCTAGAAAATGACGTCACTGCATTGCGTGTCAAAACAATGGCCGTCGTACAAAACAAATTAAAAAGTCTGAATTACTTACGGTTGATTGGGTTAGAAGTTTAAATAATGGTAATTCATAATTCAGTTTTTTGCAGTATTTGATCGTGAATTATTATTTTCTTTAAATTTATATTGAATAAAGATCCGTTTCAGGATAAATCGAATCGCGTTCCTTTCTTTTCTTTTTTTACATGCAATTTTAAGTTTTCTAATGCTTTGTTTTAAATATTTACAATAGCATATGGTCAACATGTTTTGATATTTTGGATAACTTTAGTAAAGGTGTTTTTGTTTACAAGAAATAATACATTTGCACCAAGCTTTATAATAAAGTAATGAATTTATTACATTCCGTGATCATTAATTAATAAATACTGAAAATTTCATTAAAATTGGTTGATTTCCTGAATTTTGATGGATTATTTAGTGAATGGAGAAGTCGAAATGCCTTCTTATTGTTATTACGACGGCCATTGTTTTGACACGCAATGCAGTGACGTCAGAGGGGGGCAAGAAGTTAGTTGTTTGGTCTTGTCAACTCTCGGTGGCCATGGTCATGGTCGCACGTTATAAATAGTATTAGTAACATATTTCCACTGTATTGAATGCATTTAAATTTGTAATTTGAAACGGCTTCAAAAACCCATTAAAATGCAGGGACTTTTTTTCTAAATAAACATATTATTTATTTAAAGTTCAAGTTTTTGATTCACACAGAAAACTATCATCAGAATAATATACGATATTTTGCTTTTTTCATCTTTTTCGATAAACGACATGGTATCGCTTGATCTTGTGCTTCAGTTGTTAACAGAGCTCGTTGCTTCGTTAACAACTTACCGCTAGAAAATTTACAAATACGAAAGTTAATTCAAATATAAAACAGTGAAACAAAAACAGTGAACCTTAACTTAAATTGTGAAATATTAAACGGGGATCGACACCTGTTTCCGTATAAATATTTCGTAGATATATATATATATATATATATATATATATATATATATATGTATTTAGGTAGCATGCTTCGTAGATATATATATATATATATATATATATATATATGTGTGTGTGTGTGTGTGTATTTAGGCAGCATGCTTTAATTCAGGCAAATGTAATTAAATGACACCGTGTATTTTGTTTTATGAGAGTTTTTATTTCTATTTTTAATTCCTAGACATTGCTCTTCTCTCCGCCATATACTTTCTCAAATTACTACACTTATACACTAATTAACGTAAACACTTAAGTAACTAATAACTCTGTATTTAACAAGTAAACACAGTGTAAAGTCCACTTTAAATCTCATACAGAAACGCCAAACTACAAAAATAAAACAATAAAATAACCGCTTCACTTACCGTTGAAAGCCTGTTTACAAACTACCAATTGATGTCATTATCAAAAACATATAAAATAACTCATTCAGCCCCACTTAAAATTAATTCTTAAATATTTAAAAATGTATTAGTTTCCCACACAACTTTAGTCCTATTCAATGACCATAACAGAAACTTCTGTACCCATATTGAAAAAGTTTCCACGGGATCGATTCCTGATCGAAGTTCAGCATTTTTTACACGGCCAATCTTGAAAATAAAATATTTAATATGATAACTAAACCATCTAGTTATGCACGTTACGTTGACGACCAATTTATATTTGAAGACAATTAAGATGAAATTAAAAAAACTAAAAAAAACTAAAAATAACATTTCATCAGAATAACTCTGTACTTAAATTAAATTAGAATCTCAATGTTAACAAAATCCCATTTCAGATTTACCCATTGACTCTAATGGATTCATCACACTTCCTTATGAAAACATCTCATTATTAACTCATGGAGTCAAAATTGTAAGAACGCATGACCACATTAATATAAAATAACAATGATAAAAAATCTATTACACCGCTCAAAACTAATCTCTTCAACAAGCTTAGGGTACGAAATTGTTTCATTTAATCCAGTTAAGACTCAGCTTGAGTCTTTCAATCGTAGGTGTGTCCCTTTTTCGTCCTGAGATTCTCATGGATGGCTCAGCCTTTGAGAAGAAACTGACTCTGAAACTTTCTGTTTTTCTCTCATCAAATCTTTCTTCAAGTCCATACACTTAATCCACTTCCCTTTCTGCTTCTCGAAAAGTCGAATCTCGCTATCGCTCCAAACACTTTCTCACACATGAGGCTATTCTCTATCTCTACAAATCTACTATCAGACCATGTATGGAGTATTGTTTTCATATTGTGGCTGGTGAATCTCTGTTTCATCTGAGGGTTCTTTATAAGGTGCAGAAACGCATCTGTAATTTGATTGACCCTATCCTTTCTTCTTCTCTACACACCCTATCTTACAGACGTGATGCTCAGTATTATCTATAAACACTATTATGGCACGTGTTCTTTAGAAATATGTGATCTATTCCCTTTTTGTTTCAGCCCGTTTGACTCGTTGGTCTAGTTGTCTCATTGTAATACAGCTTCCTATTCTAATAGCTTCTTCCCAGGAATCGCAGGATTGTGGAACTCTATTCCTGCTGACTGTTTTTCGTCTCACCTATAATCTTGGTCTTTTAAATACTAATGTCAATAGGCATCTCATGTTTTGCGATAATCATATTTGTTCGTTTAGCTTTTTGCATCAAGTTTTTTCATGCCTTGTCTGGCGCGATTTCCATTAAGAAAATATATTCTTTAATGCATTAAAAAACCTTAAGCAAGTTTTAACAGAAAATGAACTTGTTATTATAAAAACATTTGCAACATATAACCTTGTAGTTAACAATAAATGTTTGTAAGCTCAATACGTTATATATCAGTAGCAATTCCCGTTGTGAGCATGTATCACCGACAATAAAAAAAACTAATACATCGGTTTTACAACCATAACATTAAACTTTCAACTTACCTATCATCTCTCCGACACTAACGCTATTTTCCAACACCTAAACACATGACTGATCTCCTTCTCAATATATACACTTTTAGTTCCATACAATGCACTATAATATCAACATAAACATATTTAAAATTCTTGAAGCCATTTACATTTAAACTAAACATCTAATAATTAGTAATATTAATTACGATACTAGTCAGAAAATGTTAAACTTTCTTGTGTAGTATTTACCATTAACAGATTATTAAACGACATCCTTTGGAATGGCAATATGGCCATATGTCGAATTGAACCAGATAATTTTGCGCCGCCACATTGCCAGCTTTCTAGACTTAATATCGAGAGAATATTTTTTTAATTTAATAGATAAACATTTTAAAACGACTAATCACTTAAGTAAAATATTCAATAACTGTGGAAATTAGTTATTCTTGCACTAAAAATATGGACAGCATTATTAATACACATAATAAAAAAATATTGAGCACACCGAGTAATAAAACCAAAATGGGGGAAAAATGTAATTGTCAGATTAATAATAACTGCCCACTTAAGGGAAACTGTAACGTCGAAAGCGTTGTATATAAGGCTACGATTTATCCTAAAGATAATACTAATAATAAGAAAGTATATATAGGAATATCCGCCGGGAAGTGCAAACAACGATTCTACGTACACAAACACTCATTTTTAAACCCGGGCGTCACCAATAAAACGGAATTAACCAAACATTAGTGGTTTTTAAAAAAACAACAATTTAACACCAACTGTTTCGTGGTCCATACTATGTCATTCTAACACTCCGAATGGTTCAGACATAGATGCAATTTGTGCCATGAGGAAAAAAATGAGAATATTAAAATACGAAGACAATAACATTTTAAATAGATGAGTTGAACTGATGGCTAAATGTAGACACAGCCACAGGTTTAAAATCAATAGCACGTTATTAAGTTATTTGTAAATAACAATTCTTTTAAAGTATAGTTGCAATAAGAGTTCTAACTGTGAAAATAAATCTTAGTAAATTAGTAAGTTTTTTTTACCAATTTAGTAAAACACTAATTTGTAAATAAATCGTTTTTAAATGTCGCCAAACTTTAATTCCGTATTGTAGATCATTTCGAATGTTGACGTTATAACCAATTAAGTTTTTAATACTTTTTAAACTAAACCGAAATCTTCGTCCTGCATTTTTGTCTTTTAAGTTTTAATCGTAAATAATTAAACGGAGCTTTTAATCGTGAACGCTCGAATTTGTCATCCTATATTTTTACCTATAAAGCTCACATTCGAAATTTTAACTGAGATAATTTATTCCTTTCAATAGCAAAAACGAATTCTCTTATATATATTTTTATATTTTTGCATATGTAAAAAAATAGTAGAGTCAAATCAATCTTTTACTTCTGTCACCCCTCCTCGATTATTTTACCATTTACCCACTTTTTTACATCGACCAATCAACAAAGTGAATTTATCTTTTCAAGACGGTGATCAATTTCTCTTATAATTTGTTTTTTTACGTAGTTGTTTATACGTCTGAGGAGACCTAATTAAAGGGTCGAAATAATTTACAATGTATACATTTAATGTGTATAGTTTTTTTCCTTTTAATAATTCTGTTTTGCTCTGTTTAAAGGTACATTGAGCTATTTTATTTGGAGTCTCAACGCAATATTGAAATCTATACACACAATATATATAAATATATATATATATATATATATATATATATATATATATATATATATATATATATATATATATGGGGTGAAGAAAAGTTAGATCATATTCTGTAAAATATAAAGTTACGTGTTTTTTTTAATTTGTGATGAACGAAATAGAAAGTCTTTAATCAAGTCCTGTGCTTAGGAATAAACTCAACTCATATTCTGTGTGCAGATCAGGCTACACTCCTTGCCTCTGTTTTAGTATTTTTTACCTTTATACTTTAGAGCTTCAAACGTTTTGCTGAAAATAGGGAATTAAAGTGAACTCAGTCGATTGAAACATAATTTCTTTCTCAATAGACATCAAAATGTATGAACCCCCCGAATATGTTGTGGTTCGTGGTTCAGTGGTTCCACGATGCTTACCTGAGATTAGTAGATTAATACGAATAGCGACTTCTGCATTTGGATATCTAAAAGAAATAATAAGGAAGGACGTCTCAACACCTGTGAAGTTAAATTCATAGTTTTAGTTATAAAATACAAAATCTTTTATCAATTATTAGAGTAAACCTGAGTTAATCAACATTTTTTATTAACACAAAATACATGTGAAACTATTTGTCAGTTATCAAATTAAGTTATAGTTTGCAAAGCTTCGATTTTAGTTTTACTAATTGCCGAAATTTGTAATTAACGCATCAATTGGCCTATCTCTTATTAATATTCTAGCTATATCTCTCACCCGCTCTCAATATAAGTTGTTTGACGCCTCGCTTTTACTTTATACGGTATTTATAACTCTCTATTCCATCACTCATTAGTTTACGATAAATTATTATTCCTTTTTTATCATAGACACGTTACGAATGTTTATAAAATGAAACACATTTATATTTTTAGTTAGAACGCGTTCGTATTTCCTTCTTAAATATAAACTTGATAATGACTTTTATATTTAGCTGCCCCAAAATGTTTCTTCTTAGCATTAGCGTATTATTCTCATATATGTATTTATTTCTAGAATATCGATGTAAGTAAAAGTGTCTTACCATTAAAACAAATAGCAGCAGTAACAAAGAAAAGTCCGTGATAGCCGATATGTCGGTAAAGGAATTGGGACAAAAATGAAGCTGATATATTTGAGCCCGCCTGCAAAAACAAAATAAAATTATGAAAAAGTGAAATAAATGAAATCGTTTTAACCTACGAGTACAATCTATTTATCAAAAATGTAATAAAATAATTTGAAAATCTATTCTAAACCTAAGGAAACATGACCACATGTACTAATACTATTTAACCGTAGCTGTAGAGGCAAAGAGAGAAAAAGGAGGAAATATCAACGGCAGAAAGAGACTAATTTGTGATTTTATCTTTTTACTTTGTGTATACTTAATTGCTGTAACAATTTCACTGTAGCTGAACGGGTGACCCAACGGATCGCATTTTATCAATTCGTAAATATATGCGTCACTGTAATCTCGTTTATTCTTTGATCAGTCCGTATTCGTTAGTGCGATATTAAATACTATTTTGTTATAAGGTCGCAATTTGGAGGCGATAGGAGTATAAAGTCACCACTTGGTTAAAATTAATTCCAAGTACACTCTCATATTGTCTCATCCATGTGTTAAGTATAATCTACTGCATTTCGTTAACGCGTATCCTATGCTGAGGCCCCAATTTGAGAGGGTTGTGTCTCGGTAACTCTGGCTTACCAAAAAAAAGTTTTTCGTCTGATGCAAAGAATGAGGATATGAGTTTTTTGCTGAATTCAAATTTATAAATAGTTTTGCTCTATCACCTCTAGTTTTCTGGCTTTTAAATAGTCTCATTTTAGTATGAACAGAGACTAAATGTGCATATTTCAAGAGTTGCAGCAGCTTATAACAGATGAAACAGGATAGATAAAGAACACTGATTGAATAAATATACTTGGATGACATAATTATACAATTCATTGTACCACGGACAGTCAAAAGTGTGTTTTCTTAAAATATTTGGTGTTATTTGCCTCCGGAATATCACGCAATAGCATCCAGTAGAAGTCTCCGATGATGTTGGGGTTCCATTTGCCTTGATAGTTGCTCTCCATCTTCATAATATCTTGGTAGAATATTTCTCCATGCTCATCACACACTGCTCCAAGGTTTGACGGGAAGAAGTTGAGGTGGGAATAGAGAAAATGAATCTTGAGTGACATTCGGCACCCCATATCCTCGTAAGACTTTAGCGACTTCTCAATGCAGGCTTGGTAATATGGTACGCGTGTGTTACCAAGGAAGCTACTACAGACTGATTTGAATGCTTCCCATGCTCTCAGTTCTTTAAGGTAAGAAGCTCCTAAAAATCAGTATCCTTCAGCACTTCTTGGATCTGAGGTCCGACAAAGATGCCCTCTTTGAGCTTAGCAGCACTAAGACCTGGGAACACAGTAGACAAGGCATTTTCATTTTTTCCTACGCCTTCACGAAATTCTTCATCAAACCAGGCTTGATGTGAAGAGAAGGAAGAAGCACTTTATGCATGGCCACAAGAGGATTCTCCTTGATGTTGTGTTCGCCAGGAACAAAAGTGCTTCTGGACCCTCAGTCTTTCTGCTTATAATGCTGGGATACATCACGACTATCCCATAGACAGAGAAAACAACAGTACTTTGTGAAGCCCGCTTGCGTACCCATAAGAAGACCAATGACCTTGAGGTCCCCACACAGACTCCACTGGTACTCGTTGTACTTAATAGCTTCTAAGAGAAGTTCTATATTGTCATAAGACTCCTTTAGATCGACAGAGTGAGCAATGGGAATGCTGGGATAGTTATTCCCGTTGTGCAGAAGCAGAGCCTCGAGACTTCGCTTGGAAGAGTATATGAAAAGACGTCAGTCTGAAGGATTATGTGGCAATCCAAGGGACGTGAACAAGCCAGGTATGTTGGTGCAGTAGCACAACTTGTTTTCTATGTCGAAAAAGGAAGCACGGTCTTTGTTTCGATTCCTGAAACTGGTGATGTTTATATCTTCCTGAACTAGGTTCCACTGTTTAAGCCGAGGAGCCAAGAACTCTGACTGCTGTTTTTACAGATACAAATCACGAGCAAGATTATTCAGGTCTTCTGGTGTGATCTAGTGTGGCTCGTTGCCACTTGTTCCTGAATATGTAGACTAAATATATTCCAAAGATATTTACTCGGCAGAATCCTCCTTTGAAGTCATTTCTTCATCTGATGAGGAAAAATATCCTTATTTATAGAATAGGTGGGTACAGGAAGATCATCTGAATGGGGAACGGGTCTCATAGCAGATGGAAGGTTGGGATATTTGATCTTTTTCCTAGAAGATGCATTGAAACCAGTTATATTTGTTAGACAAAAATAAAAATCATCTGCGTGGCTTCGTAGCTCTCTCCAAACCATCGGGACTACACAGTTAGAAAGCCGCTTTCTTGCAATTAAACCATGCAGTTAGATGGGAAGAGCCCAAGACTTGTCCTAATCACCAATTTTACAGTCAAAATAGTGAAAATAGGCGGTTCTGAGGAGGGGAGTAATGGTTCGACGCTGTGCAACTGTTGTGAAGTCCCCACACACGTAGCAGAAATAATTGCCTTGTTGAGGCATCCTCGATGTTTTGACGTGCTTCAAGCTATTGGTAAATCTTAAAATATAACAAAGTAAAACTAAATGCAAGGCAATAAAATGTGCATTGGAAAATGTAATACTAATATTTAGCTTCCCTATAAGATGTGTAACACGATAGTTGAGGGACACCAACCTGTTGCGCCGCCTGTGAGATAACCTCTTCCAATGACTGCCAGAGCACTACTGAGTGTGGATTGAGACCTGCTGCTTTAACTGCTAAAATCCGTCTTGATATATATATATGTATATATATATATATATATATATATATAATGTAATGCTATCACTTACATTGAGTGCATAATAACTAAAATGTAAGTCATAAGTCTCACAATGTTAGAATTAGCCATGAATGCATATACGCCTTTATGTACCGTATATGCACAAAATGCACACTACGCATGTCTAAAAAACTAAAGGTGATGATTAAAAACGGATTTCAAATTTGAATTCAAATTATGTAAAAACGGGTAGTTTTTAGCTTGCCTCAATGTCTTTGTTAACCAGTGCAATGATCTCTTAGTTTCCATTTCTTTAAAGTCCACTAGGACTCATGGTGGATCTTCTAGGTGTAATATGAAACTTCATCCTGCACTATACGTATATATTTATATGATGAATATACATGAAAAAGTATTTAGAAATCGAACCATGAAATCGGTTAAGAAAAATGAGCTGATTCGGCATTAAATATCCGAAGAGTGTTAATATGCTGTAACACAAAGATTAACCATCTTTCTTTGTGTTTTGTTTTGGTTCGTATTATTTGGCTTTTATTATAGCACGATTTTCTAGTCAAGCTTTATTTTTATCCTGTGAACCTGTTCTTCATTTTGATTTACTAGCTATTTTGACATGTTTATTGCTATTTATAAACCATTGCATTTGTCGTTGAATATTTGGTTTCTTTCAAAAGACAAGCGTATTAACAGATGCATGCTCCCAATTGGCGCATCCTATGACATTCCAATGCCTTTTGTTTACACCATTATCAGAAAATTACCGACTCTTTAGAAGTTAAAAGATCCAACATCTTCTTTCTCTATTATTATACTAATTGTAGTTAATAAACGTTTATTTTGAAAAGTCGTCTTACCTATATATTTTAGTCACACAAAATACATGTGAAACTATTCGTCAGTTTTCAAATTGGGTTATTGTTTAACAACACTTCCATATTAGTTATACTAATTAGCCGCAATATCCAATTTACACATAAATTGGCCTATCTCTTACTAATCGTCTAGCTATGACTCTCACCCTATCTCAATCTAAGTTGCTGGACGCCCACCCTTTCTTCATACTGTATTTATCACTCTCACTCTCGATAGTACCCATCTTTTTATTGTTACTCACATGATTTTAAAATCTATTCTAAACCCAAGGAAACATCACCACACGTACTAATAGTATTCACCTCGTAGCTGTAAAGGCAAAGAAAGAAAAGGGAGAAAATATAGTTCAATTCGATACGTTTTACACACAATTCTTAATCGGTTCGCCAATGTTACTGTAGGAAAACAGATGTATTTTAATCTCCTGTAGTCGTAATGAGGTTTCATCGACGGTCCAAACTGCAGAGGGAACTCCTCTTCAAATAACACCGTAATAAACACTGACAAATTCCCGCGAACAACGCTTACTCCTAGATCTAAACGTCGCCCCCATCCGGTCTGATTTCAACCCGTATGTATTGAATAAATTATTTATACTAGAAACATTGACACTAATTTTATTTTTTGTGGTCTTATTGCATTTGGTTTATGATGTACTATTCCTCTCTTTTATTCATTTTATTTTTTGTAAAATTCGACTGATAATAAACAGAGAGAAGGACAGAGAGAAAGATGTCGCAAAGAGGAGGCTGGCTCCTCCTTATAAGTCATTCACAGCAAGAACTCGTTTGTTTTACCACAACAAAATAATCCGTCTGCCTAGAGCCAGGCGGACTTTCAACAAACAGAGCTTTTTTGCAAGGGTATCCTCTCCGTGGAACACATTACAACGGAACTGCCTCTCTGAAGATTACAATATGATGGTCTTCAAATCTAATGTCAACAGATTCGTGGTATGACCCGTCTCCACAAGTATTCGAACACTTGGTTCATCCCAGCGATCATTCTCAATCCTCTCATCAGGTTCTTCATCTCTCAACTGACATCCATTCCATCTCATTAACTATATCCTCGAATTGATTTTGTCTTGATATGTGGTGAAGCATTAGTAAAAAAAATATTCACGCTTTGTGCCTGTATGTTCATTAGCAACATTTATTATACCTTGACGGGGTACAGTGACGTCATTTTAGTGTGTAATTTCTATTTGTTTTCACATTTTTTTAAATTAAGGTAGACAACTTCTAATATATTCCTCAATTTAAAAATGATTTATAACCTTACTGGTTTTTAGTTAGATGTGATTATTTAAACATGTTACACATTAGCAGTCGTTTTGGCTAAACTAAGAAATTTTGTTAATAAATTGTAGCTTAGTACGTTCTTATATTGCTAATAACACGGTACAACAATGACAAATGAAAATTGGCATGTCAGAAAAAAGTTTTATTTGTCAGCTTAAATGAGATTTAGGTCTGACTTTGAAAATACGACAACATAACATTAAATGTCGATTGTGTGTCAGCGTGACCTTCTCATTCTAATCCTCCATTTTTGTTTTATTTATCTTCATTTGTGGCATAACGAACTACATCGGGTGCTGAAGGGTCCATTAAAGAACTTTACGGAGTGTGGAGTCACCTCATCATTTTCAGTACACCCAGGTCCACATAAATGCATATTTGATAATATTTAAAACTTTAAACATAAATATGTTTTACAAAAATATCTGATTCGGCGAGAAATTCGTAAATTGTTGATATGCAGCCAAAGAAACAAACACCCCGTATATATTTTATTGCTTTGCCATCATTTTGTTTTTGTATTTCTGTTATTGTCATAGCCGAATTTCGAGTTAAACTTTCTTTTAAATCTTGAACACCTGTTTTTCTGTTTTGTTTTGGCGAGTATTTTGACAGATTTATTGCTATTTTTAAACCACTGCATTTGTCGTTAAATGTGTGTTTATTTGTTGCTTTTTTGCACCAGACAAGCGCATAAACACATGCTTAGTTCTTAGTTGGTGCATCCCATGCCATTTCGATGAATCTCGTTTATATGTTCACCAAATAAGTACTAATGCTTTGGAAATAAGACTTTGGTTCTGAAGACCGATATTTGAGATAATTCACTGCTTTTCAATGTAATTATTGGTGTCTGGATGTATTGGGCGAGTTTAAATTTAAGTGGTGTTGTGTGTTTCGAGGAACCAAGTTGTTTTAAATAATCTCAGGACCACTCTGTCTCTGTACTTTGCAGTGTCCAATTTCTCGGTTGAATCGAATTTGTCTCAGGAATCATATCGGCATGCATCTGGTGGTGAGGCCTTATTTTGGATGCTTTAGAGCTTATTGAATCAATTTGGGATCTGCAAAGCGTCTGTCAACAATTTGGGATCTGCAAAGCGTCTGTCAACAATTTGGGATCTGCAACGCGTGTTTTAACAATTTAAGATCTGCAAAGCGTCTGTCGACAATTTGGGATCTGCAACGCGTGTGTCAACAATTTGGGATCTGCAACGCGTCTGTCAACAATTTGGGATCTGCAACGCGTGTTTCAACAATTTGGGATCTGCAACGCGTGTGTAAACAATTTGGGATCTGAAACGCGTGTTTCAACAATTTGGGATCTGCAAAGCGTGTTTCAACAATTTGGGATCTGCAACGCGTGTGTCAACAATTTGGGATCTGCAACGCGTATTCAAAAATTTGGGATCTGCAACGCGTGTTTCAACAATTTGGGATCTGCAAAGCGTGTTTCAACAATTTGGGATCTGCAACGCGTGTTTCAACAATTTAGGATCTGCAAAGCGTCTGTCGACAATTTGGGATATGCAAAGCGTCTGTCAACAATTTAAGATCTGCAACGCGTGTTTCAACAATTAAGGATCTGCAAAGCGTCTGTCGACAATTTGGGATCTGCAACGCGTGTGTCAACAATTTGGGATCTGCAAAGCGTCTGTCAACAATTTGGGATCTGCAAAGCGTCTGTCAACAATTTGGGATCTGCAACGCGTGTTTCAACAATTTGGGATCTGCAAAGCGTGTTTCAACAATTTAGGATCTGCAAAGCGTCTGTCGACAATTTGGGATATGCAAAGCGTCTGTCGACAATTTGGGATCTGCAACGCGTGTTTCAACAATTTAGGATCTGCAAAGCGTCTGTCGACAATTTGGGATCTGCAACGCGTGTGTCAACAATTTGGGATCTGCAAAGCGTCTGTCAACAATTTGGGATCTGCAACGCGTGTTTCAACAATTTAGGATCTGCAAAGCGTCTGTCGACAATTTGGGATCTGCAACGCGTGTGTCAACAATTTGGGATCTGCAACGCGTATGTCAACAATTTGGGATCTGCAACGCGTGTTTCAACAATTTGGGATCTGCAAAGCGTGTTTCAACAATTTAGGATCTGCAAAGCGTCTGTCGACAATTTGGGATATGCAAAGCGTCTGTCAACAATTTGGGATCTGCAAAGCGTCTGTCAACAATTTGGGATCTGCAAAGCGTCTGTCAACAATTTGGGATCTGCAACGCGTGTTTCAACAATTTCGGATCTGTAAAACGTCTGTCGACAATTTGGGATCTGCAACGCGTGTGTCAACAATTTGGGATCTGCAGCGCGTCTGTCAACAATTTTGGATTTGCAACGAATGTTTCAACAATTTGGGATCTGCAAAGCGTGTTTCAACAATTTGGGATCTGCAACGCGTGTTTCAACAATTTAGGATCTGCAAAGCGTCTGTCGACAATTTGGGATATGGAAAGCGTCTGTCAACAATTTAGGATCTGCAACACGTGCGTCAACAATTTGGGATCTGCAACGCG
This sequence comes from Sepiola atlantica, assembly GCA_963556195.1. Classification (NCBI taxonomy): domain Eukaryota; kingdom Metazoa; phylum Mollusca; class Cephalopoda; order Sepiida; family Sepiolidae; genus Sepiola; species Sepiola atlantica. The sequence continues at coordinate 109,485,797 of OY744530.1, read as the reverse complement.
TGTGGCTACAATTTGGGATCTGTAAAGCGGCTGTCAACAATTTGGGATCTGCAACGCGTGTGTCAACAATTTGGGATCTGCAAAGCGTCTGTCAACAGTTTGGTATCTGCAAAGCGTGCGTCAACAGTTTGGGATCTGCAACGCGTGTGTCAACAATTTGGGATCTGCAAAGCGTCTGTCAACAACTTGGGATCTGCAACGCGTGTGTCAACAATTTGGGATCTGCAACGCGTGTGTCAATTATTTGAGATCTGCAAAGCGTCTGTCAACAATTTGGGATCTGTAACGCGTGTGTCAATTATTTGGGATCTGCAAAGCGTTTGTCAACAATTTGGGATCTGCAAAGCGTGTTTCAACAATTTAGGATCTGCAAAGCGTCTGTCGATTATTTGGGATATGCAAAGCGTCTGTCAACAATTTAAGATCTGCAACGCGTGTTTCAACAATTTAGGATCTGCAAAGCGTCTGTCGACAATTTGTGATCTGCAACGCGTGTGTCAACAATTTGGGATCTGCAAAGCGTCTGTCAACAATTTGGGATCTGCAAAGCGTCTGTCAACAATTTGGGATCTGCAACGCGTGTTTCAAAAATTTAAGATCTGCAAAGCGTCTGTCGACAATTTGGGATCTGCAACGCGTGTGTCAACAATTTGGGATCTGCAACGCGTCTGTCAACAATTTGGGATCTGCAACGCGTGTTTCAACAATTTGGGATCTGCAACGCGTGTGTCAACAATTTGGGATCTGAAACGCGTGTTTCAACAATTTGGGATCTGCAAAGCGTGTTTCAACAATTTGGGATCTGCAACGCGTGTGTCAACAATTTGGGATCTGCAACGCGTATGTCAACAATTTAGGATCTGCAACGCGTGTTTCAACAATTTGGGATCTGCAAAGCGTGTTTCAACAATTTAGGATCTGCAACGCGTGTTTCAACAATTTAGGATCTGCAAAGCGTCTGTCGACAATTTGGGATATGCAAAGCGTCTGTCAACAATTTAAGATCTGCAACGCGTGTTTCAACAATTAAGGATCTGCAAAGCGTCTGTCGACAATTTGGGATCTGCAACGCGTGTGTCAACAATTTGGGATCTGCAAAGCGTCTGTCAACAATTTGGGATCTGCAAAGCGTCTGTCAACAATTTGGGATCTGCAACGCGTGTTTCAACAATTTGGGATCTGCAAAGCGTGTTTCAACAATTTAGGATCTGCAAAGCGTCTGTCGACAATTTGGGATATGCAAAGCGTCTGTCGACAATTTGGGATCTGCAACGCGTGTTTCAACAATTTAGGATCTGCAAAGCGTCTGTCGACAATTTGGGATCTGCAACGCGTGTGTCAACAATTTGGGATGTGCAAAGCGTCTGTCAACAATTTGGGATCTGCAACGCGTGTTTCAACAATTTAGGATCTGCAAAGCGTCTGTCGACAATTTGGGATCTGTAACGCGTGTGTCAACAATTTGGGATCTGCAACGCGTATGTCAACAATTTGGGATCTGCAACGCGTGTTTCAACAATTTGGGATCTGCAAAGCGTGTTTCAACAATTTAGGATCTGCAAAGCGTCTGTCGACAATTTGGGATATGCAAAGCGTCTGTCAACAATTTGGGATCTGGAAAGCGTCTGTCAACAATTTGGGATCTGCAAAGCGTCTGTCAACAATTTGGGATCTGCAACGCGTGTTTCAACAATTTCGGATCTGCAAAGCGTCTGTCGACAATTTGGGATCTGCAACGCGTGTGTCAACAATTTGGGATCTGCAACGCGTCTGTCAACAATTTTGGATTTGCAACGAATGTTTCAACAATTTGGGATCTGCAAAGCGTGTTTCAACAATTTGGGATCTGCAACGCGTGTTTCAACAATTTAGGATCTGCAAAGCGTCTGTCGACAATTTGGGATATGGAAAGCGTCTGTCAACAATTTAGGATCTGCAACACGTGCGTCAACAATTTGGGATCTGCAACGCGTGTGGCTACAATTTGGGATCTGTAAAGCGGCTGTCAACAATTTGGGATCTGCAACGCGTGTGTCAACAATTTGGGATCTGCAAAGCGTCTGTCAACAGTTTGGTATCTGCAAAGCGTGCGTCAACAGTTTGGGATCTGCAACGCGTGTGTCAACAATTTGGGATCTGCAAAGCGTCTGTCAACAACTTGGGATCTGCAACGCGTGTGTCAACAATTTGAGATCTGCAAAGCGTCTGTCAACAATTTGGGATCTGCAACACGTACGTCAACAATTTGGGATCTGCAACGCGTGTGTCAACAATTTGGGATCTGCAAAGCGTCTGTCAACAATTTGGGATCTGCAAAGCGTCTGTCAACAATTTAGAATCTGCAACGCGTGTGTCAACAATTTGGAATATGCAAAGCGTGTGTCAACAATTTGGGATCTGCAAAGCGTCTGTCAACAATTTAGAATCTGCAACGCGTGTGTCAACAATTTGGAATATGCAAAGCGTTTGTCAACAATTTGGGATCTGCAAAGCGTGTGTCAACAATTTGGGATCTGCAACGCGTGTGTCAACAATTTGGGATCTGCAAAGCGTGTGTCAACAATTTGGGATCTGCAACGCGTGTGTCAACAATTTGGAATCTGCAACGCGTGTGTCAACAATTTGGAATCTGCAACGCGTGTGTCAACAATTTGGAATCTGCAACGCGTGTGTCAACAATTTGGGATCTGCAACGCGTGTGTCAACAATTTGGGATCTGCAAAGCGTGTGTCAACAATTTGGGATCTGCAAAGCGTGTGTCAACAATTTGGAATATGCAAAGCGTGTGGAATCGATTTGGGATCTGCAAAGCGTGTGGAATCAATTTGGGATTTGCAAAGCGTGTGGAATCAATTTATGAGTTGCAAACCGTGTGAAATCAATGTTACAGCTGCCATACGTGTGAAATTAATCTTAAGTTGCCATAAATTGCAGATCTTGATTTTGAGTAATATGTCAGTGACTTATATATAAGTTTAATGCATTCTCTCGTTTCTAGATTACTTTCATACAAAAAATATACGCCCACAAAATAAAAATGAACTAATCACTGTTATGGTAAAAATAGAAATTTACAGCAAGACGTGTAAAAGACATTCAGAAAATAGTGCATTAATATGCACGTCTGAATGCTTCTCCAATGTGATTTTGAATCTAGATATGGTAAAAATCAACACGACATCATCTAGCAGGTTGTTCCAGGGAACAGAAAAACGCTGCATTTCTTCTGTTGAGACGAACGTTACGATGGTATAAAATACTGTTGGTATCCACGGAGACCACTACTATGCATTGCTGTTAAAAAAAACTATTTTAAACGTGGAGTAAATTTACTGTATGATGATTCAGGCTCTTTCGTATCCTGCCCTTCTCATGTTAGAACATATTTACTTTAAGGTGTATCTTTGTAGATAAGACTGGCGAATCCCGTCACAATCCTGGCCGCCAACCGTTGAACACGCTACGAGTGTACGATGTCTTTTTGGATATAACATGTTTTTGCTTGGATGGCATATTCAAGAATGAGCCGTGCCACAGTTATGTATAGGAGACGGTCAGTGAATTCTCAAAAAATTAAAATTAGTGATTATAAACCACATGTGAGCTTTCGGTAAAAGAATTGACCAAACAAAGGTTGACATTTCGTTTATGCAAACAATCAATGAACATCTATTTTAGATTTATATAATTATCGATTGATCGATGTACCTGAAATATATCAATATAAATATGAATAAAAATATGAAAATATATATTACGTGTATGTATGCGCGCAGCTTATTCTCACTGTTGGTGCCCACAATCGATTATTTTCCCCATGGTTTTAATAATCACCGAATATATGCACTAAGTATTTTTACCCAGACAATTTCCACGAGTTATAAACATTCACACCGTCAAGAAAATTGCGTTGAATAATATTTTATTTAAATGAAATGGTTTGACAGTTGTCAAATTAGTGTAATTATTCAAAATGATTTCGTGGACCAATTTTAAGCAAAATCCATAAAAGCAACGATGAAATATTTTTTAAATGAAATGGTTTGACAGTTGTCAAATTAGTGTAATTATTCAAAATGATTTCGTGGACCAATTTTAAGCAAAATCCATAAAAGCAACGATGAAATATTTTTTAAATGAAATGGTTTGACAGTTGTCAAATTAGTGTAATTATTCAAAATGATTTCGTGGACCAATTTTAAGCAAAATCCATAAAAGCAACGATGAAATATTTTTTAAAACTAGTTTACTCTAAACAATGTTAATTGCCATTGCAGACGTAAATGTCTCCTGAAAATTAAGGTGAACGTTTTGAGGATCATCATAAATTGGAAGCTGTGCAGCGAGATGTTTGTTCAAATGCTAGCCTCAAGAGCGGAGGCGAAAGTGTTTCCTGATTGGTGTCTGGTTTATATTTGATTCTTTTACTTTGCATTGTCATTTTGGTTTTAGATAGAGTGGGGAGGGCAATGTCGGTGCTAATAAGCTCACATAACCAGACCATTAGTCAATACCTGGTACATGGGCAGGATGGCCTTGGGAAAGTTTACTGGGGATAACTGTAGGGCCCCTTTCCATACGCGACACAGCACGTACAGATACTCACGATAGTATACAACTGTTGATGGAGCAGCCGTTCTTAGAGCTACCTACAGTACAAGTCAAAATCAACAGCCAGACAAGCTATCTAACCTGTACCCTCAATATGTCGGAACAAGAGCGACCCAGACTGGTCATGTAGGACTAAGTGACAAAAAAAAATTCCCAAAATAGAGAGAAAGAGAGACCGCCACATTGTTCTAGTCAAGAAACAAGGCCAAGCACTGGGTGTGTTTGAAGTGTCCCTGCGCTAATACGTCTGCGCCTCGTTAATAAACAAAGAAAGAGTGCTAAGGGCGGGCGATAAGCAGAGCCACTCTACTGTCATTTTAGTATTTATTCTTAAGTTAAATTAAGTATATTTTACAATGATATAGGAGTGAATGGAACAACCAACCATTGTTATGTATATATATTCCCCCAATATTTTATAGACTTTTAAAGTAATCATTTTTAATTATTTTAATTATATTTAATTTTTTTACTCATATTATATAGTTTTAAGTAATTACACACAACCTCACAATTAAACAATATATATATATATATATATATATATATATATATATATATATATATATATATATTTCAACCAATAACAACAGACACTAGATAACATATCACAGGCATTTATATACAGCGTCTATGCATATAAATAGGTAAAGTGGGATATATTACGTAAAACTTAGTTTCATGCCAAGGACATAAAGAAGGGATTGCAGTGAATCGCAAAAATGTTGATGTCTTCGATTTTTGTGAAATTTTTACAATACTTATTAGATATCAATTAATAAATAATCCTTAAATTTAACTTTCATTTAAATATTTTAAAGGTTTTTAGGGTTATAATATGTTCACAACCATTACATGTGAGCGCAGACTCTACGAAATTATTTTACCATGTTTGAACATAAATCATACTAAATTGTGATTCTATCATGAAGGAAAATAAAATGTATTTTAGTTTGAGTTTCACGTTCGACACTACAACGAAATCAGATTAAATTTTAAAAGATTTTGCATTGTATCTCTGGCGGTTGGGCGAACCCATCTTTTAAAAATCAAGTGGATGGTTATAACGGACCTACACATATAGAATTGTTTTAGTTTATTAATATATAGATTAAAAACTATTAAGTTCCTAATATCGATCTCTGATGACCACTGACATATATGATTCAGAGTAATCGTGGCCAATGTTAACTATCATTGCTTTTCTAACAAAACATTTTTACACGATATTAGAAAATCCATTATTTGAAATGCTATTGTTTTATATTTATCGATAAACATTTACGTAGTGTATCACATTATTTTTACTGATTCTCGAGTCAGAAAACACACACACACACACACATATATATATATACACACACACATATATGTATATATATATATATATATATATATATATATATATATATATATATATATATGTATATAAATGAGGATAAAATGCACGATATATCATAAAAATGAAATGCCGCGAATACAAGATGTGTGAAAAGACAAAAGCTAAAAGAAATCAAATACAGAATTTTCGATTATTTGTTCTTGTATTTGATTTGTTTTCTCTTTTGTGATTTTCACACAAACACACAGACACACACAGACACACACACACACACACATATATATATATATATATATATATATATATATATATATAAAGATATATGGACGGAGAGTGATAAACAGGCACGAATGTCTAAATTTATTTCAAACTTCGATTGTTCAATGCAAGGTATATTCTGTAATAAAATTATGTTTATTATTCTGTCCTTAAGCCAAGGCTTTTCAAAGATCGAGATCTTATCATCAGAGGAATTATATAGATAGATAAGTTGGACATAGAAAAACCAAAATTCAACATTTGAAAAAATATTTTTTTAAATGATGGGTGAAAAAAGTTCGTATAAAAAGATATTGGGTTTGTCCAGGTGGTAATTGTCCACCGATAAGGTGTCGAATGGAAGGAAGTTTTGATGGAGAAGAAAAGGTTTCGTGGGGGCATCACAGAAAGGCATTCAAAATGATGTAAATCCAATGGTCAAAATTGCGTTCAAGTCGTAGATGGATCGCACTTAAACGGAATTAAAATGAAGAAATCTGGCCATTTAAAAACAATGCTTCCTCGGCCAAGAAATGAGTCGTAAGCAAATGACATTAGCAATAGAAAATTGAAGTAGTTCTGAGAAAAGAAGCCCTAAGTTAAAATCAAGGTCAAATTAGGAGGTGGGAAGGAAATAGGAAGGTGGAGCAATATATATATATATATATATATATATATATATATATATATATATATATATATATATATATATATTAATACAAACATTGTTAAGAATCACCCGCTTCATTATGCCTTTTCGTTTAATTTCTTTTTACGATCATTTTGTGTGTCCTTTTTCAGAGAGCTGGGTAAGAAAGTAAATTGGGACTAGAAATTACATTGGACTTGTTTTATTTTTTTTGTTCAAAAAAGTTAATTGTGTGTACTGAAAGAGTTCAAGTATGTTTTATATTTTTTGACATTTCTTTTTCTATCTAGTTCACAGACATGACCACAGAAAATAAAAGAATAACGTAAAGTCTTAAATCTTGACTTATCACACATAGACTTTTTTTATTTCACTAATTCATTTATAGTTGATAAATTTAAAATGTTTAACCTTTTTGCACACCTGTTGTCCACCTCTTTTAAGGTTTGGCAATGTAAGGAGACCGACCAAAAAACCACCGGACAAACGTCTTCCGGACACAAAACCTACTAAATAATTAAAAAAAAAAAAAAATAAAACCCAAACAGCATGAATAAAAACATGTTTTTATGTTTAACTTTTTTGTAATCTAATTAATATGATGTTTGTCAGTATTTCCTCTTTGACAAAAATGTTTAATTTAATTTTACAAAACTTGTCCGAACCTTGAAAATATAGCTGCATGATTTTAAAGATTACCTCGCAAATTTATGCAAAGTTTCATGTTTTAAACGATTAAAAGACATTTAAATTGTATCATGATAATGGTGCACGTTAAAATGGCAGGCGTATTAAGGCATCTGATACATTGCACGAGTAAAAGTGGCGCAAATGAATAAATGGAAAAAAGTTTGACGTAAAGATTCCCGAGTTCGACAGAGCACATCGGAAGAAGGTCGGAGGTTGAATCGGCTGAAACGTCTGACGACTAACACCCAAGATGAAAACAGTAGCCGGAATAATCAAACTAATACAAGTATTAAGTCTGTTGTTTTCAAGGAAATAAAATAGATTTTACTAAGTTTTTGTGGGCTAGGCTACCTCCGTTGTAGATTTGAATAAAGACTACCCCACCAATATCTCAGAATAAGTATTTACAAAAATATATTCTGTTGTTTCCAAGCAAATTAAATCGATTTTTCTAAGTTCCTTGGCAGAGGCGGGCTTGTTCCCTCCCCTATACGTTTAAATAGAAGCTAAACCCACCAACACATATTTTACCAAAACATTAGAGTTGTTTTTGGTTATTGGGTTTAATCTTAGATGTAACCATGTTTTGTTCTTTTTTGGAAGGTGGGATTATATTGTTATCCGGACTTTGCTTAGTAGCAAGGTTCAAAAATGGTATTTTGAGAATGGTGCAGTTGCCACACGGACTTAGTGTCAGCGTTAATGAAGAGTTATTTTGAGAGGCACCTGGAGTAAGGGTTAGTGTTAGAGATAAATGGACGGGTGTCATTTATTTGAGAAAAGGGTTGTTTCCACCAAATTTAGTGTTAGTGCTAGGGTTAAGGGGGCCTTTTTTTAAATCCCCTCACTCACAATAACACACAATATTTATCTCCTAAGAATATAATTATTGTTATATGTACTTAAAACGCTATTACCGAGGACACTGGCCCGGAAATAGGGGTATAATTTCACGTTAAATATATATGCAAAACGGATCTCCCATTTTAAATTCTAAAATAATACGGTTTTCTTCACTCTCAAAGTGTTTACACATAATCGCTTTAATTAAACTGAGGGTCCTCGTCTATTTTAAATGTAGATATCATTTGCCTTTAAAGTTGACAAATGTTTTAATGTTTTCACTTCATGTATTTTTTATGGTATTCAAGATTTTGATGAATTTATTGTGAGAGTTTTATCTATATTTTCGATTGTACATTTTTTATGGTATTCAAGATTTTGATAAATTTATTGTGAGAATTTATCTATATTTTCGATTGTACATTTTTTTATGGTATTCAAGATTTTGATAAATTTATTGTGAGAGTTTTATCTATATTTTCGATTGTACATTTTATATGGTATTCAAGATTTTGATAAATTCATTGTGAGAGTTTTATCTATATTTTCAATTGTAAATTTTATATGGTATTCAAGATTTTGATAAATTTATTGTGAGAGTTTTATCTATATTTTCGATTGTACATTTTTTATGGTATTAAAGATTTTGATGAATTTATTGTGAAAGTTTTATCTATATTTTCAATTTTACATTTTTTATGGTATTCAAGATTTTGATAAATTTATTGTGAGACTTTTACCTATATTTTCAATTGTACATTTTTTATCGTATTCAACATTTTGATAAATTTATTGTGAGAGTTTTATCTATATTTTCAATTGTACATTTTTTATGGTATTCAAGATTTTGATAAATTTATTGTGAGAGTTTTATCTATATTTTCAATTGTACATTTTTTATGGTATTCAAGATTTGGATGAGTTTATTGTGAGAGTTTTATCTATATTTTCAATTGTACATTTTTATGGTATTCAAGATTTTGATAAATTTATTGTGAGAGTTTTATCTATATTTTCGATTGTACATTTTTTATCGTATTCAACATTTTGATAAATTTATTGTGAGAGTTTTATCTATATTTTCGATTGTACATTTTTTATGGTATCTAAGATTTTGATGAATTTATTGTAGGAGTTTTATCTATATTTTCGATTGTACATTTTTTATGGTATTCAACATTTTGATAAATTTATTGTGAGAGTTTTATCTATATTTTCGATTGTACATTTTTGATGGTATTCAAGATTTTGATGAATTTATTGTTTGAGTTTTATCTATATTTTCGATTGTACATTTTTTATGGTATTCAACATTTTGATGAATTCATTGTGAGAGTTTTATCTATATTTTCAATTGTACATTTTGTATGGTATTCAAGATTTTGATAAATTTATTGTGAGAGTTTTATCTATATTTTCAATTGTACATTTTTTATGGTATTCAAGATTTTGATAACTTTATTGTGAGAGTTTTATCTATATTTTCAATTGTACATTTTTTATGGTATTCAAGATTTTGATAAATTTATTGTGAGAGTTTTATTTATATTTTCAATTGTACATTTTTTATGGTATTCAAGATTTTGATAAATTCATTGTGAGACTTTTATCTATATTTTCAATTGTACATTTTTTATGGTATTCAAGATTTTTAAAAACCTATTGTGAGAGTTTTATCTATATTTTCAATTGTACATTTTTATGGTATTCATGATATTGAAAAACTTATTGTGAGATTTTTATCTATATTTTTGCTTGTACATTTTTACTTGCCAATTTTAACGGTGCCATTTTTTCCGTGCCATTTTGTCTGGTACGATTTTTACGTAAATTCCTTATTATAATCCATAGATTGTTGTTACTAGTAGTTTAAGATCAATAAATATATCATTTTATTATTAGCTACTAATGCTTATACAGCAATAGAAAATTAAGTTTTCAACAACCCAAAAAATGAAAAATATCGTATTTGGAATCGGAAATAAGGAAAAAAAATTCCCAATTCCGATTTTTGATTTTTGATTTTGATTCCGATTAATCGTCTCAACTCATGGTAATTCAGCTACACAGAGGCTCTCGTGTTTACTCTCCGGAAGGAATCTTCAGAGTAAAATCCATGGTGTTTTTTTCCGGGTGTTTTTATATACACGGCTAACTAGTTAACCAATTAGATTCTTTGGTGTTCTCTCAGCCAATCGTTGGGCTTCCCACAAACAAAGCTCTGGTTAGTATTACTTCGTATATCCTGTTCTATTGTTCTGGTTTTTATAGATGTATCTATATCCTATTTCTTCGTTGTGTCAATATAATGGGTGAATTTATTATAACACGTGGTGCCTTGTATTTCTATTTTAAGTTTTAATTTTTGATTTGTTTGTTTTTTGTTTAGTTTAGTTTTTTTTACTTATTTGATTATTTATTTATTTTTTTATTTATGTATCGTTAGCCCAAGGTACATTTATTTCTGTGTAGGCAGCTGGTTACTATCTCACTTCTACAGTTTCATAGATTTCGGGGGTGTTTAAACTTTACGATTTAAAATTTTTGATTCAGACATAATCTACACGGGTCGTCTAAATTTCTACATATACTGGACTGTCGTATTATTTTCCGTTAAATAATAAATGAGCGTACATTTTCTTTGAGCTCCCAATAGTGGTTTGCTAGTGTTGTTTTAATTCGACGTTCTATGTTTTTAAATGTGCTATTGTGATCATAATATCTGTTTTTTAAATCTAGGGAGGTCATACCCATGTAGTACTTCTTGTTATTCGGTCTTTCCTTGGACAATATTGTGGCTTGGTAAACAATACTTTTGGTTAGGCATTTATTTTGTAGTAGACAAAGTGTACGATTCATGCAGTTACATCTATTCTCTTCATTGCTAACTTTTTCATTTCTATTCGGGTTGTTACTATTACTGTTTTGTTTATTTCTATTTGTATTGTTTATATTTTTGTCCTTCTTAGTGTTATTTTTGCTATTTTTTCATTTTTATGTAATTTTTTTTCTCCTCTCTGCTGTTCTCTTTTAGTATCTTGTTATTGTGTGCCTTAATTATCATGTTTAAGTTTTCGCGCGATATAGGAAGTAACACTAACCAGACCTTTGGACGTGGGAAGCCCAACGATTGGCTGTGAGAACAACAAAAAAATCTGATTGGTTAAGAAGCTTGCCGTGAAAAAAAAAACGTCAAAAATAACTCCATGCATTTTAGCCTGAAGATTCCCCCATGGGGATGAAACGCGGGAGCCTCTGTGTAGCTAACTTGCCATAAATATATTTTCATAGCTTACTACCAAGCTCTTCTTATGTATCGAGCACTGTTGAAGTAAATACTGAAAATTTATAAATAAAAAATTATATCTCCTTATAAAATGTTATGTGGATACAAAATAGTAATATATATATATATATATATATATATATATATATATATATATATATATAATGAAGAAGAATGGAAAGGAATTAGAGAAGCAAAAGTCAAATCTATACTCTTCACAATAGGTTTCACTTTTCCTAAAAGTTCGCTTTTAGTACACCACTTTATATATATATATATATTTATATATATATATATATATATATATATATATATATATATATATATCATGGACGGCGGCACCGGTGAGGGGGGCAGGGGGGGGGGGCTCATGCCTCATCACTTTTTGACTTGGGCTCCCCACTTTACGGTCATCAATAATTAAGTTTATATGCATGTGTTTAATTTTATCTATTTATTGATTGTTGGTCTTATATTGTCATCATTACAATATAAGACCAACAATCAATTTTATCAGACATTTGGTGAAAACCAAGCGAAATGGGTGAGTTTTTTGTTAAAGGTCCCTATTCTATAGGTATATTTACGGACTCTCATTTTTTTCTCCAAAAAATCGATACAGTATCTTTTGAGCAAAGTCCAATGAACGCAATTTGAAGTGAAGAACAGAGAAACAATGCAAGTCTGCCTTGTTAATACGCTTCCAACGAGCTATTCCAATTCCAATACAAACATTTATACTTTTATACTTTTATACTAAATACATGTAAACTGTTATACTTTATACTTTTGTACTTTTATATGCACCTTGTCAGTTAATACTTTTAACTTTATGTATTCTCTATATTTGATAAACCTATTGATTCTTGAATTTTGTCATTTTTATTAGAAGCGACTTGCTGATATGTTTCAAATGAGCCATCAAGCAGTGTCGGAAAATCCTTTTATGTCTAGATTAAGTCCAAAAAGGTGTATTTGGCCCAAAATGTCCAAATATGGTAATCTGAACCCAGACCCCCTCCCCCAAATTGAAATTTCTGTATGTTCTTTTTTCACCAAAAGCGACTTGCTAATATGCTTCCAACAAGACCTCAACCATTTCATGTCTAAATTATGTAAAAAAAAGTTAGTTTTGGTCCAAAATGTCCTAATATGGTAGTTTCGGCCCAGACGTCACAAAATTCAATTTTTAAAAATGTTGATTGATCTATCACCAAGAGTATTCCATTCCGCTTCTAACGAGCTACTATCGGATGATCATTTTTAGTCAAGATATTGAATTTATTCCCATATTTGGCATTATAGACGCAATGTGGGCCGGGCCCCCCACTTTTTAGGGGAGCCCCCCACGTTTATAACTGTCCCGGCGGCCCTGTATATATATATATATATATATATATATAAAGATATATATATATAAACAGATAGATAAATGGACTATGACTTGATAATGATGAGTAGATAGTAGTAGTATGAAAATATATTCATGGCAAGTAAGCTACACTGGAACATTTACGTTTTATTCCCGAAATTAAGTATTAAAATCAACTAATCTGATTGGTTAGGTTATTAGAATAACACTACTTATATATAGAAGCAATTACATACCATACTTCCTCGCAATTAGCCTAATGATTTCACTCGGCAATGAAACATATATGTTTTTGTGGTGCTTACTTGCCATAAATATATGTTCATACTACTAATAAAAAGTTCTGCTCACGTTTTGGGCACTGTAGACGTAAATACTGAAAATAGATACTATTAATATTATATTACTTTAAAATATTAAATGCGTATATCCGTGGCATTGTACTGGACAGACAGATATATTTATTTCAAGATTTATTATTATATCATTTTATAATAATTTGTACCATCAGATGTACAATTGTTTCAAAAAATCTTTATAGTAAACATGAAAATTCAGGTAGTTTACTATGAAACCAGATTCTCATCATCAGAATCTCGGAACAAAATGGAAACTAAGAAAAGTGAAGTTTGTCTACTCTGAGATATAAGATCTGAAACCGGCAGACTTAGATATTTGTTTATAATTCTCAAAAACATAAACAAAAAACTATCTGGATGAAAAAGTAAACAAAAGGCAAATATTGGTTGATATTCGCTTCCATGCCGATAACACAGTCACCGAAGACTACTGAAAAAGTGGAGATAACGCAGTAAATTTTATCACAGTAAATTGCAATAATGCAAATGTGATAATTAAGTTTTACTAATTTACAAACTAGAAAATGCTTTTATTTTTCAAAGTAAATTAAACTAATATGTGTGTTAACTAATTTACTTAAATGTATAAACGTGTCACAAGTCAGAATGAGATTTCGATAATATATGCATTTGCATATATGAAATTTATTTTTTAATATAAAGAATTAGAAAGATAAAAGATAAAAATCAAAATATAAATTTTAAAAAGTAAAGATAGAAACATGAAATTAAAAAGTATTAAAAATACATAAAAAATAATAATTTATTCTAGATAGATAGATAGATAGATAGATAGATAGATAGATAGATAGATAGATAGATAGATAGCATAAAAACATGAACAGACACCGAGAATTGAGAGCCCTTTATCTTCAAATTCACTTCAGTCACGAATGTATATAAGTATATCTTAATATGAAAAAAACGTATTTAGCAATTATTCTGTTTTCGGTCCGTTTTATCTCCAGTGTTTTATCTTAGACGTCGCCTTCATGCTTCACATTCTGCGAGTGCTTTCCGTAATAGAAGGAAGTTCTGAGCCAAGAGAATATTGCCTAATACCATGTGGATCCCAAAGAAAAACGAAAGTTCATCTAACATTAACAGTACAAAGAGTTGATAAACAGAACCAAAAAGACCAACTTGTAATGTTTATCGCCAATTCTTTGAACGGCACATATTTGATGCCGATTTGTTCTCTTTAATCTTCTTTCCATCATTGATCTTTTGCGATTATGATTCCGTGTAAAGTCCATAAAATCTTCACGAAAGTAGTATCGATTTTATTTTAAGTGTTTCTTTAAGTTTGCGAAAATTAAGTACGTTAACTGGAACAGAAAATTGACCCCATAGCGTATCAACATTTAGAAAGTAATTATACATCGAACACACTTAAAATTATATGATTTTTCACAAAATGTCTTAATTTTTGGCGAAATAATCCGAAAAACAAAACACATTGAAACTTATAGCGTTATATCAGGCTGTTATAAAAGTGGACGCTTCGCGGATGAATGAGTTTTATAATGAATAAATTATGACCATCATCTAAATTCACTGCCATATACACAATCAGATCTGGTCAAACGTGTAGAAGAGCAGTAGAAGATACGTCATCGACACTCAGTCTGACAGAGTATTGGCCATTGTGACGGTGGTGGCTTTTCTTCTTTCGGTCTGAGTTCTGGTTCTGGTTAGTCCTAGGAGGTTCACCCTTCCAGGCTTTACCTTTTGGCATTGTAGAAATTGTTAGTTTAGTGCTTATCATCTAAGGCGCCGCTACCGGGGAAATTTAACGGGGCTGCTCAGGCATTTTTGCAGACCAGAGTACAGCACGTTGTGCATGCTGACATTTTATCCCAACCCTTCGACCTTGTGTCACATTTTCTGTCGGATTTGAGAGGGGTAAATGCCAGACAGTCTCTTTCAAGACGCCACACATAGCAGTTAAGGGTACGTCCTTGACAATCAATGCGACAGAGTCTGGGCCATTGTGACTGTGGTCGCCTTGCTTCTGTTGGGCTAACGTATATTTATGTGCAGTCCGAGGAGGTCCAAAATCCCAGGCTTTACCTTCTTGCTTTGAGACATTTTGTCACATCGTCCTGCGGTGACAGAAAAGTAAATACCAGAGAGTCAAGTATGATAAACACTAACCTCATTGCTAACCATTCCTGTGTGCATTTAGTCTGAATTGTTGATTTATATTAATGTCATATAAAGTTATGAAAACATCCGAGACGAGAATAACAGCACCGCACTGAAACTCAAGCTATTTTGTTTCACTCAATCTAAAGGGGGTATCAAGTGATTTATGAGAACATAAAGGGAACAATAGGGCCATCAATGGAGCCTTAACGAAAGTGTTGAAGATGAATCCCATAAAAATCCTTCAATCGATGCACAGATTAGTCATATATGATTACTCCTTTCCAATGTGTTGTGTTTCGGTATTAAATGTTCCAAAAGGGTTCATATGCCGTAAGACAGACGAAACAAACTTAGCTAAAGCTGGAGTAGGTGATTGGTCAAAGGGATAGTGTCGTAGACTATGGAATCAGCCATTTCGACTGCTATCGAATCTTTTGTGGCCATTAAAATAATCATATTGTCGAGAAACCCATGAATCTACAATTTCACTCCAGCTATGGGGGAAATAGCAACTTGTGTACAATTAATTGTATAGAGTAAATTATTTACCATGAGTTTCGTGATTCAGTAATAAATAACCATATGGCGTTTATATGCTGCCCACAAACAACTGTTAACCAGATTGTCTTGTATTTACCTCTATCGTACCACGAGAAGATGTGGCATCAAATCAAAATGTTAGGATTGAAATAAAATTCTGCGATAAATTTCAACGAGCGATAACAATACTCAAGGTGTTGTCTCATCGTCGACCTGAAAAACTTATCGACCTTTATCCTCGAGTGGCATTTAAGGCTTGATAAACTGTGACTCACTAGTACATGAAAATATCTCATTCAGATAGTTATGTAATTAGATTTTTCTTTCTCCTGATTTCCTCGTTAATTAGATTTTTCTTTCTCCTGATTTCCTCGTGTCCGTACTCCTTTACACAACAAAATGTTACCACGATCTTGCTCTGCCAAATGATATCTCTCCGAACAGTCTTTTATCCAGTGCACACACCAACGTAGTCACCAACTCAAATCACCAACTCATCCGCCTCACTTCCTTCAAAACATTCCCTTTTATTGCCAGTGACATTGCACTCATGCAAATGAGCAGTGAGCTCTTCTGCCAGAGAGATCAGGAAGTAATGGGAGGTCTTTGCTATAACTAGCCATTTCACTCAGGTTCTGTTTCTTTATGAATCCATTCCTGGCTGGGGTAAGTCATACTTTGCTAACCACAAGGTATACCATTTGTGATACTGTTTATAGTGTTAGCTAATGTTACAGGAGAGCGAGCTTTACTCTTTGGGCGAATCACACCAAAGACTAAACAATTCTACTTGATGTCCATGAATATCAAGGGTAAGTGGTGCAATCAAGGTAAAAGAGTCACCTTACATCTCGCTGTAAAGCCAATGAAAAGAGAGCCTCCGAATCGACTTCGACTACGGTCCATCCAGTGGTGTATCGATAGTATGAACCCGACCTGTGGTAGGTACTCTAGCTACTAATCTATATAGTCTTTCACGTGGTGGCGGCGGCACTTCTAAACAAATTGACCCACGGGTATCAACTATGGGTGTGGATAGCCGTGTAACGTTTGCAAATTTATTTGTTAACTTCAACAACAGACGTTTGATTGTTCGTCCAACAGTTTGCGCACGTTAAGTCGAAATTCGACC
Organism: Sepiola atlantica; assembly: GCA_963556195.1. NCBI lineage: Eukaryota > Metazoa > Mollusca > Cephalopoda > Sepiida > Sepiolidae > Sepiola > Sepiola atlantica. Next base: position 109,468,564 of record OY744530.1, on the reverse strand, counting down.
CCCTCAGACGCAGACACGAATTGAGTAAACATGGCGTACATTTGGCTGTAATAGTCAGTCGCGATCGCATTTTGAAGCACAAGGGAGATTACTGTGTCGGCATACAGCAAATGGATGCAGCCAGTCGAGTGTTTCGAAGTGATGGGGTATCAGTTTGCAAGTCTCGTACTGCTATTGGAGCAGCTGACCCAACAAGGCGTTGGGAGACAGGGGAAGAGGTGGCAATGGGATCGAGTTTCTGCATGGTTGCTGTCATCCATTTTTTCTTTTTTTTAATTTGATTGTTTGTTTCTCCTTAACCACGTGCTTATCTGTATTTTATTTTTATCGACAGGAAAAAAAACAGAGACATTAAAACAAAAGTAAAACATTGTAAAAGAAATAAAAGCCAGGACCAAATAATAAAAACAATGAATAAATAAATAAACTATAATAAAAAATAAAATAAAATAAAATGTTTAAAGAAGGGAGACAGAAAAAGGGAAAATAAATATTAACAGTTCAGGAAAAGAACAGAATGAACAAACGGAAGAAAAATATAAAACGAGTTGCAATTAAAAGAAAGAGGAAGAAAAAAGTGTTGTCTATATTTGATGATAGTCGTCGATTTTATTGTTATTCACAGTGTTTACACGTCTGAAACGTTTTGCAAATATTAACAATATTATAAGTAAACCAGTCCGAACAATGTAAATCACTGAAGACTTTTTGTTTGGCTTGTCAATTTAAAAGTCTTACAATCCAACCATATTAACTCCTTTAATCTGGCTAAATTAAAAATAAATTTCAATCTAAAGTGTTAAACAAAGTTATATATAGCGTAAGTAATCCCACTTATAGTGGGCAATACTGTATATTAATGTTATTGTCTCTGGTTCCATATGACCTACGGTTGTAAGACCTCTAACAGGTAATGCGCATCGTGCGATCAACTCGAAAAGTCTGCATACGACCAGATTTGTCATCAATTTCCGTCATTCTCCAAAATCTCAAAAGTTATAAGGACCAGAGTTATCCCCTTTGGATATAACTGATTCTAACAGAAGTCACTGTGGTTTGCGTGAATGGTGTTTACTCTCGTGCGTCGCACGTGAACGGAATAAAAACAAGAGTCCGGACTTATTTCTAGACAGGACGTGTTTTTTTTGCTGTTCGCCATCCGTAAGATGTTACACCGTACAAGGCACGTTCTCATTTGTTGGTCTTTAACTTGAATAACATGTGCGTGCAATATTGATATGGCATTGTGTAACCCTTATTTAAGATTCATGTCATCGCTTTTGATACACGTTTTATGTGTGTACATATCTCTTACATGTTTTTTTTTATGTCTCGACGACCTTTTTAATGTACGTCGATAAACCGTAAATACACTTTTAATGTTATCGTTAACTAGCTATTTCCGATCGTTTTTATTCTTCTATACGAACAAAATTTTGTCATGTGGGCAGGGAATAATCATATTCCCAACACTTAGGCAGCTGAAACAATAAACTTGAATAACAAATATATGTATTTTTAAAAGTTTTTATTGAATGTATTCACAACAAACAAGGGAGCATATTGCTACGGAGACGTAAAGGGCTACTGTGATTAGGGCCAGAGTTATAGTGCCATTCTAAGTGATGAGTTGTGTAGCTAAAATGTTTGTTCACATTACATTTAAAGTTCTGCCTGTTAGTACAGTTAGTGGAAACTGTGCAGGAAGATACTACCAAAGGGAAACTGTCATAGGAAAGAAATTATTATAGTATAACATTTTCTAGCATCTCGGAACCTTTACATTGAAGGGTGGGATGTTGCTGCTAGTTCAAACTTCATAAAATGAACAGTGCTTTGGAAAGAAAATCTCAGAAATTTAGAGGGAGTAGAAAGTAGACCTTGTGTTTACTTCGGGCAGTCTCGTAACACTCGCTTTCCTTATTTTGTCCTTTAGTCATTACATTTCTTGAGCGATGTTTCTGACAAAGGAAGAAGAATTGCTATTTTCTGGATCGAAATATATCTATCTAACGCTTATCGTTGGCTAGTTTTTTTTATTTTGAAATACTATATTTAGCTCTTTACATCAAGTGGCTTGATGCCTTGTCTGGAGCGATTTTCATGTTAAATAAATCAATCAACAGTTGTTGGGAAAAGTACATGTCGAAATAAGTAACACCAAATGACAGATTATGACCATAACAAGTTGATTAGAGCCAAGCAATCGACGACCAATATATTCTGTTTACAAGTCAGAAAACATTCGTAAGAAACTGGTTTCAAATACAATGCCTACAATTCCCGAAATGCGAGAGCGGTTTAAAACGCATATACAATATCTAAGAAAACCCGTCGCGTTGTCAGAAAGCTACAGTATATGGCAAGAATACTAAAAAGGTTTTGAACCAACGGTGACTATGGTTAGTGCCTCGGGTTATTAATACTTGGTTAATGCTGGGATGAATAAGTGCCTCGGGTTATTAATACTTGGTTAATGCTGGGATGAATAAGTGCCTCCGGTCATTAATACTTGGTTAATGCTGGGATGAATACGTGGCTCGGGTTATTAATACTTGGTTAATGCTGGGATGAATAAGTGCCTCGGGTTATTAATACCTGGTTAGTGCTGGGATGAATAAGTGCCTCGGGTTATTAATACCTGGTTAGTGCTGGGATGAATAAGTGGCTCGGGTTATTAATACTTAGTTAATGCTGGGATGAATAAGTGCCTCGGGTTATTAATACTTGGTTAATTAATACTTGGTTAATGCTGGGATGAATACGTGGCTCGGGTTATTAATACTTGGTTTATGCTGGGATGAATAAGTGGCTCGGGTTATTAATACTTGCTTAATGCTGGGATGAATAAGTGCCTCTGGTTATTAATACCTGGTTAATACTGGGATGAATAAGTGCCTCGGGTTATTAATACCTGGTTAGTGCTGGGATGAATAAGTGCCTCGGGTTATTAATACCTGGTTAGTGCTGGGATGAATAAGTGCCTCGGGTTATTAATACCTGGTTAATGCTGGGATGAATAAGTGGCTCGGGTTATTAATACTTGGTTAATGCTGGGATGAATAAGTGGCTCGGGTTATTAATACTTGGTTAATGCTGGGATGATAAGTGGCTCGGATTATTAATACTTGGTTAATGCTGGGATGAATAAGTGGCTCGGGTTATTAATACTTGGTTAATGCTGGGATGAATAAGTGGCTCGGGTTATTAATACCTGGTAAGTGCTGGGATGAATAAGTGGCTCGGGTTATTAATACTTGGTTAATGCTGGGATGAATAAGTGCCTCGGGTTATTAATACCTGGTTAGTGCTGGGATGAATAAGTGCCTCGGGTTATTAATACTTGGTTAATGCTGGGATGAATAAGTGCCTCCGGTCATTAATACTTGGTTAATGCTGGGATGAATACGTGGCTCGGGTTATTAATACTTGGTTAATGCTGGGATGAATAAGTGCCTCGGGTTATTAATACCTGGTTAGTGCTGGGATGAATAAGTGCCTCGGGTTATTAATACCTGGTTAGTGCTGGGATGAATAAGTGGCTCGGGTTATTAATACTTAGTTAATGCTGGGATGAATAAGTGCCTCGGGTTATTAATACTTCGTTAATTAATACTTGGTTAATGCTGGGATGAATACGTGGCTCGGGTTATTAATACTTGGTTAATGCTGGGATGAATAAGTGGCTCGGGTTATTAATACTTGCTTAATGCTGGGATGAATAAGTGCCTCTGGTTATTAATACCTGGTTAATACTGGGATGAATAAGTGCCTCGGGTTATTAATACCTGGTTAATACTGGGATGAATAAGTGCCTCTGGTTATTAATACCTGGTTAATACTGGGATGAATAAGTGCCTCGGGTTATTAATACCTGGTTAGTGCTGGGATGAATAAGTGCCTCGGGTTATTAATACCTGGTTAGTGCTGGGATGAATAAGTGCCTAAGGTTATTAATACCTGGTTAATGCTGGGATGAATAAGTGGCTCGGGTTATTAATACTTGGTTAATGCTGGGATGAATAAGTGGCTCGGGTTATTAATACTTGGTTAATGCTGGGATGATAAGTGGCTCGGATTATTAATACTTGGTTAATGCTGGGATGAATAAGTGGCTCGGGTTATTAATACTTGGTTAATGCTGGGATGAATAAGTGGCTCGGGTTATTAATACCTGGTTAGTGCTGGGATGAATAAGTGGCTCGGGTTATTAATACTTGGTTAATGCTGGGATGAATAAGTGCCTCGGGTTATTAATACCTGGTTAGTGCTGGGATGAATAAGTGCCTCGGGTTATTAATACTTGGTTAATGCTGGGATGAATAAGTGGCTCGGGTTATTAATACTTGGTTAATGCTGGGATGAATAAGTGGCTCGGGTTATTAATACTTGGTTAATGCTGGGATGATAAGTGGCTCGGATTATTAATACTTGGTTAATGCTGGGATGAATAAGTGGCTCGGGTTATTAATACTTGGTTAATGCTGGGATGAATAAGTGGCTCGGGTTATTAATACCTGGTTAGTGCTGGGATGAATAAGTTGCTCGGGTTATTAATACTTGGTTAATGCTGGGATGAATAAGTGGCTCGGGTTATTAATACTTGGTTAATGCTGGGATGAATAAGTGCCTCCGGTCATTAATACTTGGTTAATGCTGGGATGAATACGTGGCTCGGGTTATTAATACTTGGTTAATGCTGGGATGAATAAGTGCCTCGGGTTATTAATACTTGGTTAATGCTGGGATGAATAAGTGGCTCGGGTTATTAATACTTGGTTAATGCTGGGATGAATAAGTGGCTCGGGTTATTAATACTTGGTTGATGCTGGGATGAATAAGTGGCTCGGGTTATTAATACCTGGTTAGTGCTGGGATGAATAAGTGCCTCGGGTTATTAATACCTGGTTAGTGCTGGGATGAATAAGTGGCTCGGGTTATTAATACTTAGTTAATGCTGGGATGAATAAGTGCCTCGGGTTATTAATACTTCGTTAATTAATACTTGGTTAATGCTGGGATGAATACGTGGCTCGGGTTATTAATACTTGGTTAATGCTGGGATGAATAAGTGGCTCGGGTTATTAATACTTGCTTAATGCTGGGATGAATAAGTGCCTCTGGTTATTAATACCTGGTTAATACTGGGATGAATAAGTGCCTCGGGTTATTAATACCTGGTTAATACTGGGATGAATAAGTGCCTCTGGTTATTAATACCTGGTTAATACTGGGATGAATAAGTGCCTCGGGTTATTAATACCACGGTTAGTGCTGGGATGAATAAGTGCCTCGGGTTATTAATACCTGGTTAGTGCTGGGATGAATAAGTGCCTCGGGTTATTAATACCTGGTTAATGCTGGGATGAATAAGTGGCTCGGGTTATTAATACTTGGTTAATGCTGGGATGAATAAGTGGCTCGGGTTATTAATACTTGGTTAATGCTGGGATGATAAGTGGCTCGGATTATTAATACTTGGTTAATGCTGGGATGAATAAGTGGCTCGGGTTATTAATACTTGGTTAATGCTGGGATGAATAAGTGGCTCGGGTTATTAATACCTGGTTAGTGCTGGGATGAATAAGTGGCTCGGGTTATTAATACTTGGTTAATGCTGGGATGAATAAGTGCCTCGGGTTATTAATACCTGGTTAGTGCTGGGATGAATAAGTGCCTCGGGTTATTAATACTTGGTTAATGCTGGGATGAATAAGTGGCTCGGGTTATTAATACTTGGTTAATGCTGGGATGAATAAGTGCCTCGGGTTATTAATACTTGGTTAATGCTGGGATGATAAGTGGCTCGGATTATTAATACTTGGTTAATGCTGGGATGAATAAGTGGCTCGGGTTATTAATACTTGGTTAATGCTGGGATGAATAAGTGGCTCGGGTTATTAATACCTGGTTAGTGCTGGGATGAATAAGTTGCTCGGGTTATTAATACTTGGTTAATGCTGGGATGAATAAGTGGCTCGGGTTATTAATACTTGGTTAATGCTGGGATGAATAAGTGCCTCCGGTCATTAATACTTGGTTAATGCTGGGATGAATACGTGGCTCGGGTTATTAATACTTGGTTAATGCTGGGATGAATAAGTGCCTCGGGTTATTAATACTTGGTTAATGCTGGGATGAATAAGTGGCTCGGGTTATTAATACTTGGTTAATGCTGGGATGAATAAGTGGCTCGGGTTATTAATACTTGGTTGATGCTGGGATGAATAAGTGGCTCGGGTTATTAATACCTGGTTAGTGCTGGGATGAATAAGTGCCTCGGGTTATTAATACTTGGTTAATGCTGGGATGAATAAGTGGCTCGGGTTATTAATACTTGGTTAATGCTGGGATGAATAAGTGCCTCGGGTTATTAATACTTGGTTAATGCTAGGATGAAAAAGTGGCTCGGGTTATTAATACTTGGTTAATGCTGGGATGAATAAGTGCCTCCGGTCATTAATACTTGGTTAATGCTGGGATGAATACGTGGCTCGGGTTATTAATACTTGGTTAATGCTGGGATGAATAAGTGCCTCGGGTTATTAATACTTGGTTAATGCTGGGATGAATAAGTGGCTCGGGTTATTAATACTTGGTTAATGCTGGGATGAATAAGTGGCTCGGGTTATTAATACTTGGTTAATGCTGGGATGAATAAGTGGCTCGGGTTATTAATACCTGGTTAGTGCTGGGATGAATAAGTGCCTCGGGTTATTAATACTTGGTTAATGCTGGGATGAATAAGTGGCTCGGGTTATTAATACTTGGTTAATGCTGGGATGAATAAGTGCCTCGGGTTATTAATACTTGGTTAATGCTAGGATGAAAAAGTGGCTCGGGTTATTAATACTTGGTTAATGCTGGGATGAATAAGTGCCTCGGGTTATTAATACTTGGTTAATGCTGGGATGAATAAGTGGCTCGGGTTATTAATACTTGGTTAATGCTGGGATGTATAAGTAGCTCGGGTTATTAATACTTGGTTAATGCTGGGATGAATAAGTGCCTCGGGTTATTAATACTTGGTTAATGCTGGGATGAATAAGTGCCTCGGGTTATTAATACTTGGTTAATGCTGGGATGAATAAGTGCCTCGGGTTATTAATACCTGGTTAATGCTGGGATGAATAAGTGGCTCGGGTTATTAATACTTGGTTAATGGTGGGATGAATAAGCGGCTCGGGTTATTAATACTTGGTTAATGCTGGGATGAATAAGTGCCTCGGGTTATTAATACTTGGTTAATGCTGGGATTAATAAGTGGCTCGGGTTATTAATACTTAGTTAATGCTTGGATGAATAAGTGGCTCGGGTTATTAATACTTGGTTAATGCTGGGATGAATAAGTGCCTCGGGTTATTAATACTTGGTTAATGCTGGGATGAATAAGTGGCCTGGGTTATTAATACCTGGTTAATGCTAGGATGAATAAGTGCCTCGGGTTATTAATACCTGGTTAGTGCTGGGATGAATAAGTGCCTCGGGTTATTAATACTTGGTTAATGCTGGGATGAATAAGTGGCTCGGGTTATTAATACTTGGTTAATGCTGGGATGAATAAGTGCCTCGGGTTATTAATACTTGGTTAATGCTGGGATGAATAAGTGGCCTGGGTTATTAATACCTGGTTAATGCTAGGATGAATAAGTGGCTCGGGTTATTAATACCTGGTTAGTGCTGGGATGAATAAGTGCCTCGGGTTATTAATACCTGGTTAGTGCTGGGATGAATAAGTGGCTCGGGTTATTAATACTTAGTTAATGCTGGGATGAATAAGTGCCTCGGGTTATTAATACTTCGTTAATTAATACTTGGTTAATGCTGGGATGAATACGTGGCTCGGGTTATTAATACTTGGTTAATGCTGGGATGAATAAGTGGCTCGGGTTATTAATACTTGCTTAATGCTGGGATGAATAAGTGCCTCTGGTTATTAATACCTGGTTAATACTGGGATGAATAAGTGCCTCGGGTTATTAATACCTGGTTAATACTGGGATGAATAAGTGCCTCTGGTTATTAATACCTGGTTAATACTGGGATGAATAAGTGCCTCGGGTTATTAATACCACGGTTAGTGCTGGGATGAATAAGTGCCTCGGGTTATTAATACCTGGTTAGTGCTGGGATGAATAAGTGCCTCGGGTTATTAATACCTGGTTAATGCTGGGATGAATAAGTGGCTCGGGTTATTAATACTTGGTTAATGCTGGGATGAATAAGTGGCTCGGGTTATTAATACTTGGTTAATGCTGGGATGATAAGTGGCTCGGATTATTAATACTTGGTTAATGCTGGGATGAATAAGTGGCTCGGGTTATTAATACTTGGTTAATGCTGGGATGAATAAGTGGCTCGGGTTATTAATACCTGGTTAGTGCTGGGATGAATAAGTGGCTCGGGTTATTAATACTTGGTTAATGCTGGGATGAATAAGTGCCTCGGGTTATTAATACCTGGTTAGTGCTGGGATGAATAAGTGCCTCGGGTTATTAATACTTGGTTAATGCTGGGATGAATAAGTGGCTCGGGTTATTAATACTTGGTTAATGCTGGGATGAATAAGTGCCTCGGGTTATTAATACTTGGTTAATGCTGGGATGATAAGTGGCTCGGATTATTAATACTTTGTTAATGCTGGGATGAATAAGTGGCTCGGGTTATTAATACTTGGTTAATGCTGGGATGAATAAGTGGCTCGGGTTATTAATACCTGGTTAGTGCTGGGATGAATAAGTTGCTCGGGTTATTAATACTTGGTTAATGCTGGGATGAATAAGTGGCTCGGGTTATTAATACTTGGTTAATGCTGGGATGAATAAGTGCCTCCGGTCATTAATACTTGGTTAATGCTGGGATGAATACGTGGCTCGGGTTATTAATACTTGGTTAATGCTGGGATGAATAAGTGCCTCGGGTTATTAATACTTGGTTAATGCTGGGATGAATAAGTGGCTCGGGTTATTAATACTTGGTTAATGCTGGGATGAATAAGTGGCTCGGGTTATTAATACTTGGTTGATGCTGGGATGAATAAGTGGCTCGGGTTATTAATACCTGGTTAGTGCTGGGATGAATAAGTGCCTCGGGTTATTAATACTTGGTTAATGCTGGGATGAATAAGTGGCTCGGGTTATTAATACTTGGTTAATGCTGGGATGAATAAGTGCCTCGGGTTATTAATACTTGGTTAATGCTAGGATGAAAAAGTGGCTCGGGTTATTAATACTTGGTTAATGCTGGGATGAATAAGTGCCTCCGGTCATTAATACTTGGTTAATGCTGGGATGAATACGTGGCTCGGGTTATTAATACTTGGTTAATGCTGGGATGAATAAGTGCCTCGGGTTATTAATACTTGGTTAATGCTGGGATGAATAAGTGGCTCGGGTTATTAATACTTGGTTAATGCTGGGATGAATAAGTGGCTCGGGTTATTAATACTTGGTTAATGCTGGGATGAATAAGTGGCTCGGGTTATTAATACCTGGTTAGTGCTGGGATGAATAAGTGCCTCGGGTTATTAATACTTGGTTAATGCTGGGATGAATAAGTGGCTCGGGTTATTAATACTTGGTTAATGCTGGGATGAATAAGTGCCTCGGGTTATTAATACTTGGTTAATGCTAGGATGAAAAAGTGGCTCGGGTTATTAATACTTGGTTAATGCTGGGATGAATAAGTGCCTCGGGTTATTAATACTTGGTTAATGCTGGGATGAATAAGTGGCTCGGGTTATTAATACTTGGTTAATGCTGGGATGTATAAGTAGCTCGGGTTATTAATACTTGGTTAATGCTGGGATGAATAAGTGCCTCGGGTTATTAATACTTGGTTAATGCTGGGATGAATAAGTGCCTCGGGTTATTAATACTTGGTTAATGCTGGGATGAATAAGTGCCTCGGGTTATTAATACCTGGTTAATGCTGGGATGAATAAGTGGCTCGGGTTATTAATACTTGGTTAATGGTGGGATGAATAAGCGGCTCGGGTTATTAATACTTGGTTAATGCTGGGATGAATAAGTGCCTCGGGTTATTAATACTTGGTTAATGCTGGGATTAATAAGTGGCTCGGGTTATTAATACTTAGTTAATGCTTGGATGAATAAGTGGCTCGGGTTATTAATACTTGGTTAATGCTGGGATGAATAAGTGCCTCGGGTTATTAATACTTGGTTAATGCTGGGATGAATAAGTGGCCTGGGTTATTAATACCTGGTTAATGCTAGGATGAATAAGTGCCTCGGGTTATTAATACCTGGTTAGTGCTGGGATGAATAAGTGCCTCGGGTTATTAATACTTGGTTAATGCTGGGATGAATAAGTGGCTCGGGTTATTAATACTTGGTTAATGCTGGGATGAATAAGTGCCTCGGGTTATTAATACTTGGTTAATGCTGGGATGATAAGTGGCTCGGATTATTAATACTTGGTTAATGCTGGGATGAATAAGTGGCTCGGGTTATTAATACTTGGTTAATGCTGGGATGAATAAGTGGCTCGGGTTATTAATACCTGGTTAGTGCTGGGATGAATAAGTGGCTCGGGTTATTAATACTTGGTTAATGCTGGGATGAATAAGTGCCTCGGGTTATTAATACCTGGTTAGTGCTGGGATGAATAAGTGCCTCGGGTTATTAATACTTGGTTAATGCTGGGATGAATAAGTGGCTCGGGTTATTAATACTTGGTTAATGCTGGGATGAATAAGTGCCTCGGATTATTAATACTTGGTTAATGCTTGGATGATAAGTGGCTCGGATTATTAATACTTGGTTAATGCTGGGATGAATAAGTAGCTCGGGTTATTAATACTTGGTTAATGCTGGGATGAATAAGTGGCTCGGGTTATTAATACCTGGTTAGTGCTGGGATGAATAAGTTGCTCGGGTTATTAATACTTGGTTAATGCTGGGATGAATAAGTGGCTCGGGTTATTAATACTTGGTTAATGCTGGGATGAATAAGTGCCTCGGGTTATTAATACTTGGTTAATGCTGGGATTAATAAGTGGCTCGGGTTATTAATACTTAGTTAATGCTTGGATGAATAAGTGGCTCGGGTTATTAATACTTGGTTAATGCTGGGATGAATAAGTGCCTCGGGTTATTAATACTTGGTTAATGCTGGGATGAATAAGTGGCCTGGGTTATTAATACCTGGTTAATGCTGGGATGAATAAGTGCCTCGGGTTATTAATACCTGGTTAGTGCTGGGATGAATAAGTGCCTCGGGTTATTAATACTTGGTTAATGCTGGGATGAATAAGTGGCTCGGGTTATTAATACTTGGTTAATGCTGGGATGAATAAGTGCCTCGGGTTATTAATACTTGGTTAATGCTGGGATGATAAGTGGCTCGGATTATTAATACTTGGTTAATGCTGGGATGAATAAGTGGCTCGGGTTATTAATACTTGGTTAATGCTGGGATGAATAAGTGGCTCGGGTTATTAATACCTGGTTAGTGCTGGGATGAATAAGTGGCTCGGGTTATTAATACTTGGTTAATGCTGGGATGAATAAGTGCCTCGGGTTATTAATACCTGGTTAGTGCTGGGATGAATAAGTGCCTCGGGTTATTAATACTTGGTTAATGCTGGGATGAATAAGTGGCTCGGGTTATTAATACTTGGTTAATGCTGGGATGAATAAGTGCCTCGGATTATTAATACTTGGTTAATGCTGGGATGATAAGTGGCTCGGATTATTAATACTTGGTTAATGCTGGGATGAATAAGTGGCTCGGGTTATTAATACTTGGTTAATGCTGGGATGAATAAGTGGCTCGGGTTATTAATACCTGGTTAGTGCTGGGATGAATAAGTTGCTCGGGTTATTAATACTTGGTTAATGCTGGGATGAATAAGTGGCTCGGGTTATTAATACTTGGTTAATGCTGGGATGAATAAGTGGCTCGGGTTATTAATACCTGGTTAGTGCTGGGATGAATAAGTGGCTCGGGTTATTAATACTTGGTTAATGCTGGGATGAATAAGTGCCTCGGGTTATTAATACCTGGTTAGTGCTGGGATGAATAAGTGCCTCGGGTTATTAATACTTGGTTAATGCTGGGATGAATAAGTGGCTCGGGTTATTAATACTTGGTTAATGCTGGGATGAATAAGTGCCTCGGATTATTAATACTTGGTTAATGCTGGGATGATAAGTGGCTCGGATTATTAATACTTGGTTAATGCTGGGATGAATAAGTGGCTCGGGTTATTAATACTTGGTTAATGCTGGGATGAATAAGTGGCTCGGGTTATTAATACCTGGTTAGTGCTGGGATGAATAAGTTGCTCGGGTTATTAATACTTGGTTAATGCTGGGATGAATAAGTGGCTCGGGTTATTAATACTTGGTTAATGCTGGGATGAATAAGTGCCTCCGGTCATTAATACTTGGTTAATGCTGGGATGAATAAGTGGCTCGGGTTATTAATACTTAGTTAATGCTTGGATGAATAAGTGGCTCGGGTTATTAATACTTGGTTAATGCTGGGATGAATAAGTGCCTCGGGTTATTAATACTTGGTTAATGCTGGGATGAATAAGTGGCCTGGGTTATTAATACCTGGTTAATGCTGGGTTGAATAAGTGCCTCGGGTTATTAATACCTGGTTAGTGCTGGGATGAATAAGTGCCTCGGGTTATTAATACTTGGTTAATGCTGGGATGAATAAGTGGCTCGGGTTATTAATACTTTGTTAATGCTGGGATGAATAAGTGCCTCGGGTTATTAATACTTGGTTAATGCTGGGATGATAAGTGGCTCGGATTATTAATACTTGGTTAATGCTGGGATGAATAAGTGGCTCGGGTTATTAATACTTGGTTAATGCTGGGATGAATAAGTGGCTCGGGTTATTAATACCTGGTTAGTGCTGGGATGAATAAGTGGCTCGGGTTATTAATACTTGGTTAATGCTGGGATGAATAAGTGCCTCGGGTTATTAATACCTGGTTAGTGCTGGGATGAATAAGTGCCTCGGGTTATTAATACTTGGTTAATGCTGGGAGTAATAAGTGGCTCGGGTTATTAATACTTGGTTAATGCTGGGATGAATAAGTGCCTCGGATTATTAATACTTGGTTAATGCTGGGATGATAAGTGGCTCGGATTATTAATACTTGGTTAATGCTGGGATGAATAAGTGGCTCGGGTTATTAATACTTGGTTAATGCTGGGATGAATAAGTGGCTCGGGTTATTAATACCTGGTTAGTGCTGGGATGAATAAGTTGCTCGGGTTATTAATACTTGGTTAATGCTGGGATGAATAAGTGGCTCGGGTTATTAATACTTGGTTAATGCTGGGATGAATAAGTGCCTCCGGTCATTAATACTTGGTTAATGCTGGGATGAATACGTGGCTCGGGTTATTAATACTTGGTTAATGCTGGGATGAATAAGTGCCTCGGGTTATTAATACTTGGTTAATGCTGGGATGAATAAGTGGCTCGGGTTATTAATACTTGGTTAATGCTGGGATGAATAAGTGGCTCGGGTTATTAATACTTGGTTAATGCTGGGATGAATAAGTGGCTCGGGTTATTAATACCTGGTTCGTGCTGGGATGAATAAGTGCCTCGGGTTATTAATACTTGGTTAATGCTGGGATGAATAAGTGGCTCGGGTTATTAATACTTGGTTAATGCTGGGATGAATAAGTGCCTCGGGTTATTAATACTTGGTTAATGCTAGGATGAAAAAGTGGCTCGGGTTATTAATACTTGGTTAATGCTGGGATGAATAAGTGCCTCCGGTCATTAATACTTGGTTAATGCTGGGATGAATACGTGGCTCGGGTTATTAATACTTGGTTAATGCTGGGATGAATAAGTGGCTCGGGTTATTAATACTTGATTAATGCTGGGATGAATAAGTGGCTCGGGTTATTAATACTTGGTTAATGCTGGGATGAATAAGTGGCTCGGGTTATTAATACTTGGTTAATGCTGGGATGAATAAGTGGCTCGGGTTATTAATACCTGGTTAGTGCTGGGATGAATAAGTGCCTCGGGTTATTAATACTTGGTTAATGCTGGGATGAATAAGTGGCTCGGGTTATTAATACTTGGTTAATGCCGGGATGAATAAGTGCCTCGGGTTATTAATACTTGGTTAATGCTAGGATGAAAAAGTGGCTCGGGTTATTAATACTTGGTTAATGCTGGGATGAATAAGTGCCTCGGGTTATTAATACTTGGTTAATGCTGGGATGAATAAGTTGCTCGGGTTATTAATACTTGGTTAATGCTGGGATGAATAAGTAGCTCGGGTTATTAATACTTGGTTAATGCTGGGATGAATAAGTGCCTCGGGTTATTAATACTTGGTTAATGCTGGGATGAATAAGTGCCTCGGGTTATTAATACTTGGTTAATGCTGGGATGAATAAGTGCCTCGGGTTATTAAAACCTGGTTAATGCTGGGATGAATAAGTGGCTCGGGTTATTAATACTTGGTTAATGGTGGGATGAATAAGCGGCTCGGGTTATTAATACTTGGTTAATGCTGGGATGAATAAGTGCCTCGGGTTATTAATACTTGGTTAATGCTGGGATTAATAAGTGGCTCGGGTTATTAATACTTAGTTAATGCTTGGATGAATAAGTGGCTCGGGTTATTAATACTTGGTTAATGCTGGGATGAATAAGTGCCTCGGGTTATTAATACTTGGTTAATGCTGGGATGAATAAGTGGCCTGGGTTATTAATACCTGGTTAATGCTGGGATGAATAAGTGCCTCGGATTATTTATACTTGGTTAATGCTGGGATGAATAAGTGGCTCAGGTTATTAATACTTGGTTAATGCTGGGATGATAAGTGGCTCGGGTTATTAATACTTGGTTAATGCTGGGATGAATAAGTGGCTCGGGTTATTAATACTTGGTTAATGCTGGGATGAATAAGTAGCTCGGGTTATTAATACTTGGTTAATGCTGGGATGATAAGTGGCTAGGGTTATTAATACTTGGTTAATGCTGGGATGAATAAGTGCCTCGGGTTATTAATACTTGGTTAATGCTGGGATGAATAAGTAGCTCGGGTTATTAATACTTGGTTAATGCTGGGATGATAAGTGGCTCGGGTTATTAATACTTGGTTAATGCTGGGATGAATAAGTGCCTCGGGTTATTAATACCTGGTTAATGCTGGGATGAATAAGTGCCTCGGATTATTTATACTTGGTTAATGCTGGGATGAATAAGTGGCTCAGGTTATTAATACTTGGTTAATGCTGGGATGATAAGTGGCTCGGGTTATTAATACTTTGTTAATGCTGGGATGAATAAGTGGCTCGGGTTATTAATACTTGGTTAATGCTGGGATGAATAAGTAGCTCGGGTTATTAATACTTGGTTAATGCTGGGATGATAAGTGGCTCGGGTTATTAATACTTTGTTAATGCTGGGATGAATAAGTGCCTCGGGTTATTAATACTTGGTTAATGCTGGGATGAATAAGTGGCCTGGGTTATTAATACTTGGTTAATGTATGGATGAATAAGTGGCTCGGGTTATTAATACTTGGTTAATGGTGGGATGAATAAGCGGCTCGGGTTATTAATACTTGGTTAATGCTGGGATGAATAAGTGCCTCGGGTTACTAATACTTGGTTAATGCTGGGATGAATAAGTGGCTCGGGTTATTAATACTTAGTTAATGCTGGGATGAATAAGTGGCTCGGGTTATTAATACTTGGTTAATGCTGGGATGAATAAGTGCCTCGGGTTATTAATACTTGGTTAATGCTGGGATGAATAAGTGGCCTGGGTTATTAATACTTGCTTAATGCTGGGATGAATAAGTGGCTCGGGTTATTAATACTTGGTTAATGCGGGATGAATAAGTGGCTCGGGTTATTAATACTTGGTTAATGCTGGGATGAATAAGTTGCTCGGGTTATTAATACTTGGTTAATGCTGGGATGAATTAGTGCCTCGGGTTATTAATACTTGGTTAATGATGGGATGAATAAGTGCCTCCGGTCATTAATACTTGGTTAATGCTGGGATGAATAAGTGGCTCGTGTTATTAATACTTGGTTAATGCTGGGATGAATAAGTGCATCCGGCTATTAATACTTGGTTAATGCTGGGATGAATAAGTGGCTCGGGTTATTAATACTTGGTTAATGCTGTGATGAATAAGTGCCTTGGGTTATTAATACTTGGTTAATGCTGGGATGAATAAGTGGCTCGGGTTATTAATACTTGGTTAATGCTGGGATGAATAAGTGGCTCGGGTTATTAATACCTGTTACTGTCAGTAAACACGGCAGCAACATGTATAATTCATCTAACGATGAATAGCAACAAAAAATAAGGGATATTATTTTGCAAGATTTAATTATTTATTAAAATAAAATCATGGAATCAGTAAAAACTGGAATTTACTTCACGATATGAGGACGACAACGTACCAACCATTAACCCCAATACTAGGTTTATTTCCGGTGTTGTTCGAGCATTTCAAGATCGGGACCGCTACATTAAGCACGACTTCACCTCCTAATTTTAGTAGCGGCGATCGAGAATCACAAGATGAGCTTTTACACCCTTTCACCTCAGATGACAGTGAACCCCCTAAATATGCATAATAGCTAATAATCGATAATAATATGAACTAAATGATACAAAAATAGGCAGAATTATCTCCATTGTTTGTACTCCTACTAAACAGTCATCTGAGTAACTGGCTATCAGCAAGACTAGAATTGCATCACGCCCATCGTTACAAAAACCCGAACAAGCATCATTTCTATAAGCATTTTTATCTGAAATAAACCATTTTATTATTTGTATGGATTTTACAGGATAGTATCATCTTTTTAATGCCAATATATTGTTATATTCTACAAGAGATATTGCAAATAATTTATTTAAGAGAAGTTGCTAATTTATTGATAGGTGTAGATGAAATTGTGGGTGCATGTATTTCTTAAATGCGGAAATGACGTTGTAACGCAATATATCGTCGGAATCATCAATGGTAGGAAGCTGATCTGATTTGTATTTGAATGAATAACTACTTGAGAATACGAATATTAGTCGCTGGTACTCTACGTAACGTAGGACTACCTTAAATGAGAGTAACATCAGCAACATGATACAGTCCTGTCAGAACTCATCCCCTGATCATATAGTACACCAGTCACCGGTTAGTGCTACAAACTCCGCGAATAAATACCGGCCCTAACTCGTAAAGCAGAGAGAAAAATTGGAGGTTCAAACGTTCCTCATGGTGCCAAAATGACGTTTAAAAATCGGCTCACATCGAATCACCAAAGTTAAGCAAAGTTAAGCCTGCTTATTAGTAAGATGAGTGACGTTTTTGAATATCAGTCGCCGTAAACATACACTTCATCGTGGTGTATTACTAGATAAAGGCCTTGCTGGGCGATATAACTAGAAAAAAACGAGTTTCATGTCACGGGAGTGTGCACATCATTTGTTCTGAGTGCAAAAGAACGGATATAGAATTGGTCTTCTGAACATTCGGAGTTGAAAAGTAGTTTTATTTTGTCCATTTCAAGGTGATTATATGCCGAATGAAAATATACGTTCTAGATGACGTATATCAAAAGAGTCATTGAACACAAGTTGCTTATATACTTATAACTCGAGAAAATAATACGTTCGTAACTTTCTCTTGACGAATTAGTTGATAAGTTATCACAATATATTTCAGAATTCTGATTACATTACGGCATTTAAAGCCCAACCTCGCTTGAAAAATAAAATAAAAGAAAAAATAAGAAAAGCAATAAAATAAAATGAGGCATTTAGAAACAGAAATGAAAGTAAGTGGATAGAGAAAGAAAACAACAAGAGCAAAAGAAGAAGAGAAAAAAAGGCAGATGGTCATGCCAACATCCCACTCATTGTCCTTAAAGAATCTGTTGTAGGAACTTGCTCATATCCTTCTTAAGCTATTCACCCCTTGTTGAAAAATATGATGTTCGTCTCCTTAAAAAAACTCGTTTGTTTTGTTGGTATATAAAATATCAGTGATCGAAAATCTACATCTCATTACAGCTCGATAATGCGCAAGTTTTTAAATCTTTAATGAATCAAGAAGTAGTCAATAATTTCAGCCAAAAACAATCTACGTAGTGCTAAGCAATATGGATTTTTTCTTGCAAGATAAGCTGCTGACGTGTTAATTGTAATATCGCATAGGATCAGTGAACCTCTCGGTGGGGGCATCATTTCTAGGGAAATAACTCTCGATATACCAAAGGCCTTTTAGAGAGTCTCGCATAGTGCTGTTTCAGAAACATGCTAGCTAGTAAATATCTGAAAATGCCTTTGTAACAATACAACATTTTTTTGATATGTAGATAAATGTAGTTGTAGAAGGACAGAAATATAAAGCACACAGTATCAACGCCATCCTGCATCAAAGATTGATCTCGGACGCAACTCCCTTCTCTGATCTGCATTAATGATCATCCAAATCATATTCTGATATCAGTTTTTGACATCAATATAGACCACACTACTGTATATGGCAGCACGTCGAAGAGCATCATTGATCAAGATATTGCTTATTCTCGTTCCGTGTGATCAAGAACAAGTGATGCCATGGGTAAAAAGGGTTTATTACTTTTAACACATATCAAACTAAGTTTTTTTACCTGTCAATGTCAACGTTGAGAAACGTGTTTTGTCTCAGTTGAAATGAACATCTCTCTTGTGGAGACAGTCGCTTGCTTTGATGATCTTCTCTCCAAATCTTAAATGGAAAATGTACATCTAATCTGTTGCTGGAAAGATGTTTGGATTATTCTCCCGCTTCAGAGAGTACATACATCGCGATGCAATTCTCTATCTATATCATAATCAATTTCGTTTTAAGATAGAGTACCTTTTTGACATAGGACAAAACTGACATCGCAATCTAGTGGGGGATAATCTCTTCTCTACAGCCTATTTCTCAGAGAAGATATATTGTTAGTCTTTCTCAATTCCATCAGTATATCTACGGAAGAGGCTAAACTTTATTCTAAATTCTGGTTCCTCTTTGGACGACATTTACAGCAAGAACTCGTCTTACCACCAGAACTACAATGGACTTTTATTTTTCCTTCATGTGCCTATCATAAAAACGACATATCAATGAACATATTTTATTTCTAAGAATAGCTCAGCTTTGGAAATAATTACCAGAGAATTGCTTCCCTGCTGAATCTAAGTTACTCGTTTTAAATCCAATGTCAACAAATACTCAAATAAAAATCCCCTCTACCAGAGAGATGAAAAAACACACACATACACGCACACACGCACACACGCACACACGCACAATTGCTTCGTCTACCTCTCTTTGTCTATCTATATCTTTCTGTCTTTCCATATATCTCTCACTTCCTCTCTCAACCAATATCTCCACGTGCGTCGTTCTACTTTACTTCTCCCTCTACCCTAACTCTTTCGTTACCTTCCTCACTTTACCTCTCTTCCCCCCCCCCGCTCTTTACATCTATCATCCCTTTATATTTCCCTCTACCTCTGTATCTTTACTCTCTCTCTCTCTCTCTCACTTTCTACCTCGATTTCTTGCTCTCTTTACAACTACGCCTACTAATGCGTCTCTATCTACCCTTCTCTTTACTTCCATCTCTCTCTACCTCTAGCTCTCTTTCTTTCACTCGCTCTTTTTCTCTACGTCTATTATGCTCTATACACTTACTCGCCTCCTTCTACATATCTTACTCTACCTTTCTCTTTACTCCTATCTCGCTGTACATCCCTTTCTCTCTCTCTTACTCTCTCTCTCGCTCTTACTATCTCTCTCTCTCTCTCTCTTACTCTCTGTATCTCTATTTCTACACCTAGGTCTGTGTCTCTACCTCAAACTGTCTGTCTTACTCTCTATAGATTCACATCTCTATCTAAATCTACTTCTTACTCTCATTCTCTCTAACTCTAGAGTCTCTCTCTCTCACTCTCTCTCTCTATATATATATAGAGTCTCTCTCTCTCTAACTCTAGAGTCTCTCTCTCACTCTGTCTCTCTATATATATATAGAGTCTCTCTCTCTCTAACTCTAGAGTCTCTCTCTCACCCTCTCTCTCTATATATATATAGAGTCTCTCTCTCTCTAACTCTAGAGTCTCTCTCTCACTCTCTCTCTCTATATATAGAGTCTCTCTCTCTTACTCTAGTCTCTCTCTCTCTAACTCTAGAGTCTCTCTCTCTCTCTAACTCTAGAGTCTCTCTCACTCTCTCTCTCTCTATATATATATATATAGAGTATCTCTCTCTTTAACTCTAGAGTCTCTCTCTCTAACTCTAGAGTCTCTCTCTATCTCTAACTCTAGAGTCTCTCTCTATCTCTAACTCTAGAGTCTCTCTCTCACTCTCTCATTATATATATATATAGATAGTCTCTCTCTCTAACTCTATAGTCTCTCTCACTTTATATATATATAGAGAGAGTATCTCTCTCTCTAACTCTAGAGTCTCTCTCTCTATATATATATAGAGAGAGAGAGAGAGTCTCTCTCTCTAACTCTAGAGTCTCTCTCTCTCTAACTCTAGAGTCTCGCTCTCACTCTCTCTCTCTCTATGTCGCTTTATCCTTCTCTCTATGTGTGGCTATATTTTTATCTACCTCTGCCGCTTTTAATCTATACCGATCTCTACGGCTCACATAATATTTCTATTACTATTTATTTTTGTTTATGATACACTATTCCAACCCCAAATTCTTATTTCTTTTGACTGTTAATAAACAGAGAGAAAGAGAGTGACAGGCACCAAAATGCTATGTACTGTATAAAATATGACTGGAGGTAATACAGCGTATAGTAACAGATTAAGAGAATGTCAGAGAGTAACTAAGTAATAGATGCGCTATTTGGTTAATTAATTGCAAATTACCAAAATTAATACAATTAAAATATATTTTGTTTTCAAATATACCTGAATTACAAAATTAGTGAATATTTCGTACGATTAAAACATACCAGCTGATTTAACATAATGGTTGGTGTGTTCGCTAATAGGCCGGGAGATCTGGGTTCAATCCTCGGTCGAGTTATACCAAAGACTCAAAAAATCATACTTGATGCCCCCCTGGCTAAACACCCAACATTAAGATGTGAGGATCAACAGTAAGTGACGTAATTTTGGGAAGAGAGTCGCGTCCCTTCTTAGATCTCGGTGTATAATAACAAATAAAAATGGAGCTTTCGCGTCGCCCTTGACTATGGTTGAGCAATTTACTCTTTTTAAGAAATATAGGAAAGACTCTGAGAAGCAAGCATTGTATAACTCAACTTCGATAAAATAGAAGGCATAATTACTTGAAAACACATATTCTTTAATATTAGCTTCATGAAATTAACGACGTGTTGTTAAAATGTTTTCTTCAGATATGTACAACCTTAGAAACATCTATTGTTAAATATAATTCCATGATAAATGCCAGTATACTGAAATCATATGCCCTTAATAGGGTTAAGATGAAAATCCATATACACTAAATGTAAGGAAAAGCATAGAAATTCCGAAATGTTTACACTTTTATTGTCATTAAGGGTATGACTACATATCAACCAAACGATTTCATTATCACATCACTACAGTATAAATTTCTATGCATAAGTGGATGAAGTGTGTGAGATGCGCCGAAGAAAAAATCCTACCAGTAAAATACATAGCCTTGTTGTGCTCGCATACCCTTAATGACAATAAAAGTGTAAAAATTTGGGAATTTCCTTGCTTTTGTACATTTAGTGTATATGAATTTTCATCTTAACCCTATTAAGGGCATATGATTTCAGTATATTGGCATTTATCATGGAATGTGACTACTTTTGTAAAGGCTATGCCTCAATACAATGGTAATTTTTATGTTTTTTTGGAATCTTCTGGAAAACTAAGATATATAGTAAACTGAAATTAAAATGCCATCAACTAGCCCCTAGAACCTCTATCTCTGCCAAATTGGATTTTGAGTTATGATTGATCAAAGAAATGAGATGTCTAGCATAGGCTGTTTTTAAAGTCTATTAAGGGATAGAGCGCTCTCGCGCCTCCCTTGATTAAAACAAATTATAATATGACTAAGATAAACGATAAGATGAGCTTAGATCAACAGAAAATAATACATGTGGTGACAAAAGAAGGAGACAATCTTTTGCATGAAGGCAGAAAAAAATGACGTCCGATTATTTTATTTGCCGAGTTGGCAAAATACATGTGAAAGCTACAACCAGTATTCTAGTATTGCCATCATTTGATATCCGCCGCAGACATTAGAAGATGGTATCTCTTGTTTTCAGCCAGACGTGTGATCCCAACGAATAACTGTACTCTAAGCAGAACCACATTGTTGTAAATGCTAACTAGACTGAAGCCTAGCGTGGCACATCAAAGGCAGGTGCGCATTCAACATTTATTTTATTCTAATGTTTAATGTTAACGCTTTTGATACGGCAAACGTACTCTTCGCGGTCACTGTCATTAATTTATAGGAATCCCTTTTGATACAAGAAACGCTACGAGTGCGTGAACTTTACATGAAATATTATTATAATTCAATTCATGAGAGACGTTGACGAACAGATGTGGTTTTAAGAACGCACAATTAACCATCTTCTCTGCCGTTATATCCAGTCATGTACACTCTACTTAAACTCAATGTGCCCCAAAACAAAATTAAAATATTGCCGTGAATATGGGTCTAAAATATTGCACTTATTTATTTCTCACAAGAATATGACACTTTTGTTTTTAATTTTGTTATTTTTATTTGCTGCGGATGTTGCCAGACATTCACCCGATATTTCAAGGACCCAACCTATGAGATCTTCATATGATTCTCATAATTTCTTTAAGCGCAATGATTATTGGAATAATGGCAGTCTTCCGAAGATTCCAGTTTCTTTTCCTGTCGTATATTAGACCTTGGTATTTTGTTATCTTCTCTTTCTCAGCCCTTTGAAGCCAAGATGGTACTTTTTCATTTGACTTTAGTCAGCTCTTGGATATTCCTGGGGCCAATACTTGACTTCTATATGAAATGCATAAATACCCGAGTGTTCAATAAAACTTCTCCTTTACCTTTTAAATGTTGAGTAAAGAAGTGAAAGACACTAATTTCCCTCTCCCCAATTGACCACTTAACTATCTTATGGTTTATCTTTATAAGATTATTATTCCAGAACAAGAATTTATCGAGTCTGGTGGAATATCCAGCTAAGTGTTGTTACTTAATATAACATTACTACGAGAAGGTACACCATTCCTCGTATTGTTGAATATTTCAATGTGTTTGTATGTCGGAATCTGGCGTAGTACAACAGCTCCTTTGTTGATCCAGCGAACGGCATCGCTTGCAAACGGGACGATATGTCGTTTCTCGATCCGGGCGACGTCGAGTGGTATTGCTAGTCGGTCCCGGCTTCAATCTCTCCCTTTCGGCTGACACAGCAGTAAACCCAATTCGGGAATTACATTTCCCTTTCTTCCTGCTGTCTCTTCCGTCGCCGCCACCATTCTCTGTAGACTGCTTTGTCGTTGTCACAATTTCGTGCCGGCGGTTTCTCTCTGTAACTGAAATCAATCTACACATAACAAAATATAACAAGCCTTTTCGTTCAGTTCCGAGCCATTAATTTCCATTTAATAGCTTGTCGACACCGACGCAAGTTCGTTGAAACAGAGAGAGAAGCTTACGCTAGTTAATAAACTAATTACCTAATCACTCGCAAGGGAAGGAAGCGGGGGCATCGTCTGGCTCTCATTTTTGGGAATCTGAATTCTCCTATCTTATTTAATCGCTACATGGCTAATGCGACTTGACTCGTCGGCTTCCCGTCAAGGACTCAAATCTGTCTGCAGTTTTCTCACCGAGAAAACTGTGACGTCACGAAATCTCGTGACCAACGCACAGGTGCGACCCAACCCCCGACCCGAGGTCTCGTCAACTGTCACCGATAATCGTGAGAAAAGAATCGCACCAAAGTTGCACGAGATGACTCCGTTACAAATCGCGCAAGTTAAGCGATCTCTCTGTACGTCGATAATCACATGCGTCCCATTATATAACAGTATGAGACAATTTATAGCCGTGTTGAGAGGATCTTATTTAGGCATCGGATACTATATTATTTTGAATATTTGTTCAGGGTTCACTTCTAGTGTGAAGTATATTTATGTCAGGTTGTCCTGACAAACCCCTGTATAGAGAGACCGAACATAATTGAGGATAATGGCTCGTAGACATTTATCTATTATGCGAAGGAAATTCGTTATTCTCCGTGTTTCCGGTTTAAAATCATAAAGTACACAAGACACATTTACTAACCTTACATCATCTTATTCAGTTTATGATAAATATTATAGTGTAAATACCATATTGTAAAGCTAAATAATATATAGTAATATCCATTCACAGGGATCACATTAATGCATGTGGGTACGAAATCCTCTATCATTCTAACTTCTCGTTGTTTCAAAAACTATACTTTCTATTCACTTTTTTCGATTATATTAAACCAATTTCCAGAGACAGATAGAAAGAGACAGAAAGAAGGAAGGAGAGAGAGAGAAAGAGATATCTAAAGGCAAGAGAATATATATAGAGAGAAAGACAGAGAAAGAGAAAGAGAGGGTGAGAGAGAGAGAGAAGGAGAGAGAGGGGTATTAGACAAGGTGTATTTACTTCCCTTCTACCGCAGGAAGAAATTGCATGACATCGGAAGGTGAGTAAACTAAGCCAGCGCACAAAACGGGCTGTGCACTGGACTCTTAAAAATACTTGATCATCCTCGTCAGCATTCGTGGGTGAGAGTACCTAAGGAAGCTATCAACTATCAATTTTCCAAAGCGAAACAGCAAGCCTGGAAAGAATTGGCCACTTATAGCTAAACTGGAAAAATACCACAGCCGGACAGCAAAAAATGGCCTAGTCTCTCTCGGACAGATTGTTGATTATGGATCGTCGACTTGTATAATTGTAAGAAATACGATAGCTTCCTTCCCAAGGAGAGAGGTAAAGAGAGATAGAGAGAAAATGGGGGCTGGAGAATTAAAGAGAGTGAGGGACAATAGTAGGGAGGAGTGTATATATATATATATATATATATATATATATATATATATATATATATATATAGTCATCCACATACAGACTGTTTCGCTGTTTCACAGCTCATCAGTGCGGCTAGACCAGTTAGTGCCTCAAACCGGGATTTAAACTATATATATATATATATATATATATATATATATATATATATATATATATATATATAAAATAAAATGTAGTAACACGAAATTACATAATCATCGATGCAATAATTTATGTCGAGCTTGTGGTATTGTCAAGCATCCAATTCAGATGATTACATTTTTGAAACTGAGCTCTCATACCCGGATTTCCTCTTGGAATTATTTCATTATAACACAATATATATATATATATATATATATATATATAAAATAAAGACGTTGCCCACACGAAGTTTTTCTTACTATTTAGTTTTTTTTTACTCATGTTTCCACCGGGTAGCCTTAAAACACATTTAAAGATTATCTATATACTGTCAAAAAGGTTTTCTTAACTGTGTATGTTTCTACGCAAATAGAAACAAGTGATTATTTGGAGAAAAAAAAGGTATAGGCAGAGTACACATTACAATTGCAGTAGTTTTTTACTATGACAATATCCGAGTTCGAATCTCACGTAAGTCTAAAGATTTTTTGTTTCTTTTAACTAGATAAGCGTTTCATATATTTAAATTAATATACATAACATAATAACAAAAAAAATCATTATATGAATATAATACTAAGTAGTGTATTCTTCACGAAATTTCACAAATAGTTATTTTGGTACTAGCTATAAAGCGATCGAAGCTAGGTAACGATGGGAATTTACATACCCAGGTACTGTACAAGCCCATCTCAAAGATCGGATATGAACATGTTAAAATTCCATTAAGGGTCAATCATAAATAAAGAATCTATTTAAGTTTAAACTCAGTCAGTGACTTATTAGTCACCCTGTATATCTATAAAACAAAAAATCCGACATTGAATAACCTACGAAAATTAATGTGTAAACGAAAACAAATGATCAAGTGTATGAAATTCAACATGTGGGAAATTCAACATGTGGGAAATTCAACATGTGGGGAAATTCAACATGTGGGGGAAATTCAACATGTGGGAGAAAATTCAACAGGTGGGGGAAATTCAACATGTGGGGAAATTCACCATGTGGGAAATTTAACATGTGGGAAATTCAACATGTGGGAGTCGTCAATCAGTTGTAGAGAAGCAACGTTTTCTGAGTTAACACAACGATGCCTAATAAGACAATGTAGTATACTACTGCTGTATTTAAAATAAAGACGACACACACTTGTGTATGAAAATATGATATATCTTTCTTGTTCGAATGGCGACTAATGGGTAAAGTGAGCGAGAGTTGAACGGTTTGAAGTGCGCAAACACGAATTGATGGGAAAGAAAGCCTTGATTGATCTCACGCCAGACAAGAAGATTCTTTTCACTCGCACACGTTTTTAAAGTTGTCTACGCTACTTAATGTGGCAACAATATTTTGGGGATGGCATCTACGTTACTTCCGGTAGCCAACCCACCCTACTGCGTATGTGAAAAATATATAATTTTAAGTACAATTTAAATTGGATAATTACAAAATTTATGAAGTGAAATTTTAAATATTTAATATTAAACAGAAAAATGTATAGGCAAAGTCGATGTTTAGAGAGCTCCAATTGTTGGATCATTTGAGTATGGTCTTCCTCAGTTGTCATTACTGACCCGGAGTGGTAGTCACTGCCAGGATCCTATCTGATTTATATAAGATTTAGTAATTATATACTATTTTGTAATTATATACTATTTAGTAATTATATACTATTTTTACAAACTAAATTAATTAGCAAACTATGCGTAACCAAAAACGAATCTATTACATATTTAGAAATATCAAAAACTTGAAGCGTGAAACACTTTTTCAAAATAACTTACTTTGGCCGTGAATAACGCGAAGGGGTTGATATGCCGTACAACATAACACCCAATATTTTCTTTTGCTTTCTCTCTTTTTCTTTATGTAAATTTCTAAATCATGATAATGCAGTGTTAACATGAAATAAAACAACGTTTAACTACAACATCAAAACCAATTCTCTTGCTTCCCATTCTTCTTGCAAATAAATTAAAACAAGCTGCAAGAGATCGGTTCAAAAGCCCGACATGAAAGAATGCATTTACTGATAAGTTTGGGTCGTCGGCAAACAGAAGGAGAAGGGTGAGAGGGGGACGTAAGGAGAAGGAGAAAGGCAGAGAGGTCGAGAGAGAGGGGCAGATTAAGAGAAGTAGAGGCAGCAAAGTAGAAATATCCGTAACATCAAAATTGATAATAGGAGAAAACAAGCCCCCCTTTGTATGTGACTCGATGTGGCGAGTGTAAAATGCAATAAATTTGGGCAATTTGAGGCATTGTTGACCTCCCCTTTGACCCGAAGTTTTCTTAGGTCAGGATGGTTATTTTATATCCAGAACAATTGCCTCTACATTTTGGCAAAGTTTCTAGAAAAATTGAATTGATGGATCAAACGTTATGGGAGAAAAGGGTCATTTTTTGCAATTTTGGGGTTTTTGACCCCCTTGAGGGCGCGTACCAGATTTTTTCCAGGGTCAACGATACTTATTTCCTATTAGGATCTATTGCCTCCACATTTTGGCAAAGTTTCAGAGAAATTGAATGGATGGATGAAAAGTTATGGGGCAAAAATGTCATTTTTTGCCATTTCGGGGCCTTTTGACCCCCTGCGGGGGCTAACCTGATTTTTTCAAAAATCGGAGAATGTCACTTTCTAACCTGACCAAAGTTTCAACTTCATGCAAAATTTCTGAGAAATTCAATGGATGCTTGCGGAGAAAAATCCGGACGGACGAGCATGCCTCAAAACATAAGTTCCCCGATTTTATAAATCGGGGTACCAATAAATAAGAGGGACACATTTTAATATCTGCTTATTCTCAGCCAAATGCTTCTCAACTAGAGCATTGTAAAATGTGTTGTCTCACTCAGAATGTCAATTTTAGAGCGACCTAGCAATCCTTTCCATTTTCTGTTCGTATCTTTGAAGCATGGTCTTATAAACATTCCCAAATTTATATCTACTTGCGAGCCATTCGCATTTTTAAGTTCAGATTTTTTAAAAAGTGACATTTTAACCGATAGTTTATACAACATCCGGACGCATATATTTCATTACCACCAGGAATGATTCTTACGTATACATGGAAAAAATAAGGTTAATACCTTTTTTTATTTAAAGCTCTGATTATACTCTTTATATTGAGTGAAATATTAGTAAAAAAAAGTCAAAACGAAAATATTTGTTCTGATTTTAATAAAATAATATACGCATCTAACAAATGGTTTCTGAAGGCATTTTGCCTCTTTTCTTTACGTTTTAAATTCTTAGATGCTTTAAAAAAGTAACTTTCCCAAATGTATATCTACTTTCGTGATGTTTGCGTTTTTAAATTCAGATTAAAGAAAAAGAGACATTTTCACCGTTAGTCCACAAAACATCCGGACGCATTTTGCCTCTTTCTTTACGTTTTAAATGCTAAGATGTTTAAAAAAAATAAACTCTCCTAAATGTATATATATATATATATATATATATATATATATATATATATATATATATATATATATATATATATATATATATATATATATGTATATATGTATATGTATATATGTATATATATGTATATATATATATGTTTATGTTTATATATATATATATATATATATATATATACGGAATATAAATAGTAAAATGTCTAATGTTGCTGAGATGCGTATAACAGAAATAAATTACACTTTGATGTTTGCCAAAAGACCTAGGAACTATAAAAATAATGTTTTTATGACTGGGCATTTTTAAATAAATAAGAAAAAAACATAATTTAATTAATTATTGTATTATATGTTAATGGGTACGCGTGGTGTAGTATCAGTTCTGTTGTCATTAAACTGCTCTCTCAGGAATTACCTTATCCCTTTTAAGGGGATTGGGTTGATTTTCCCAGGTTTTACATCTTGCGTTGAAGGAGGAGATAATGTAGTATCTGTTGTGTTGCCATAAGACCATCTTCCCAGGGACTACCTTCTCTCTTATTTGTGGGGGAGTAGTTTACTATCTATTTTGTGGTCATGAAATCATCACAGGCATTAACCTCTATTTTTTGTGTGGGGGGTAGGATTTATTCGTCATGATATCAATGTCTCATGACTAATTCCTCTTTAAAAGGTCAGTGTATTATATATTCTTTCACCATGATATCATCTTCTCAGCTAAGCAAAAATATGCGACCGGTGGAGCATGCTATTTTTAATATATATATATATATATATATATATATATATATATATAGTAGAGAATGGTAGTTTGCTTGAAGCATTGCTGGGTATAGTAGTAGTAAGTTATTGAAAGGCTGTGGGCAATGCAATTCCGGGTAAGATGCAAGTTGAAAGGAAAGGAACAAAAACAATAAAAATAAATCGAATACGATATAAGACTTACTATTTATTTTTCCTTTTTTTTCCTTTTTTTTTTTTTTTTTTTTCTTACATAACAGCAAGAGTGTTTTAGCTGTCCGGGTGATTAAAAATCACTATTTGATATTTCGGGAAAAGACATCCCTTTTTCAAAAATAATTAGACCAGAAGAAGAATAATATTTTATTCTTCTCCGACTGTGTAGAGAATAATACAAAACAAAATGGCTGCCAGATATAGACCGCAGCAAAAAAAAAAAAAAAAAAAAAAAAAAAAAACAGTTTCACAGGGAATATAAATTAAGTTAAGTTTTATTTTAATATTATGTTAAATATATGATTGGTGTTTAGAATATTAGTGTAATGTTGGTTAGGTGTATGGTGTTCGATAAACTGTTATTTTTGATAATATATATATATCATTTTTTTATTTTATTTATTTATTTTTTTTTTTTATATTTGAATATTTACTTTGTTTTATCTTCGTATTTTTAATTTGTTTATCTTTCTATCGTAATTTAAAAATTTTAATATAAATTAAAGTAATTAGTCTCATATTTTAAATATTCTAGATCTATCTACTTATCGATTTCGATTATCATCTATTAAAGAAGTGTTATTAATTACTAATTGTGAGTTTCGTCAAATTAGATTAACGAATTAACTTATTAACTTGATATATTTATTATAAGATAAAGGGGAGTAACTCTGGATTTTTTTAAATATATTTTTTTTTATAATTAATTTTTTAATTTTTTTTTTTTTTTTTTAATTTTATAAAATCTTTTTTTTTGGTGGAGATCTGTATAACAATATTAGTATATATATACAACATATATACACAAATGCATATATACATATATATATACATATCTATGTATTATTGTTTGTTTAATTGTTTATCTATATATATTCATCAATTTCTTTACATATTTGTTTGTTTGTTTTTTTTGTTGTTTTTTTTTAATTTTTTATAATCTTTTTTTTTGGTGGAGATCTGTATAACAATATTAGTATATATATACAACATATATACACAAATGCATATATACATATATATATACATATCTATGTATTATTGTTTGTTTAATTGTTTATCTATATATATTCATCAATTTCTTTACATATTTGTTTGTTTGTTTTTTTTTTGTTTTTTTTTTTGTTTTGTTTTTTTTATTTATTTATTTATTTATTTTTTTATTATTATTATTTACTTGTTTAATTTATTTTATGAATTATTTATTTAATATTTGCATGTTATTTGTATACATTCTATATGTGTTTGGATTTATTAATTAATAATGCTAGGTTATGGAGTGACTTATTTTGGTGGGTTAGACGAGTATGCTGAATATGGTTTTTGGTTTGTGGTTGAAAGTGTGTAAGGATGGAAGTTCATATGGGGAGGGGCCTGTTTGATTGTTTGGGTGTATGGTGAGTTTATTATGGGAGGTGAGTAATGAGTGAAATGGTGGAAACGGACTCTGTTAAGTGTTAGATATGGGGGTTGGTTGGTGGATGGGGGGTAGATATTATAGAATGAAAGGTGAGTAGAGCTCGTGACGTTGATTGAGTGAGGGGTTTAATCTGGAGATGAGGATTGATTCTGTGATTCTAAGGTCACCGATGTTTCTGACAGACGCTAAGATGGAGACGTGAATATCGCGCTGAGTGTTTGAGCAAATCTCTATGTGTTTGTGGAAAGAGGATATACGGGTATTCAAGTGCTCCTTTATGCGCAAGTGTAGCGGTCTTGTAGTGTTGCCGATGTAAAATTTTTTGCATTTATTACACTGTAGTTTGTAAACACAGTTAGTGCGAAGGCACAGACCTGTGTTGGAGATAGGGCAATTGGCCAGGGAGCAGGGTTCGGGTGTGTGGTTAGTGTGTTTATTAGATAAATGTTGGCGTAAGGAGGTGCCAGTATGTGTTAGTTGTATGTTAAGGTTTTCCTTATGTATTGCCTTGCGGATGGAGGTGGTGATCTTATCGCTGAAGAAAGGGAGTTTTAAGAAGCATGTGTTAGCGAGGGTGCGGTGTCTACGTGTTTTGGGCTTATTTAGGTGGGCTATGGTGGGGGCGGGGTAGCCATTATTTTGGAGGGTTTGGTGGAAGTTTTTAGTGTGTGATATTTTGTCAGCAGCAGAAGAGCGTTTATTTTGTATTCGGGTAATTTCATTATGGGCATAACTTAATTTGGCTTTTGTGGGCAGGGCAGACTTATAGTGTATGAAAAGGTTTTTGCAGGCAGGTTTCCTATAGAAGTTAGTGTGTATAGAGCCATCTTCGGTGATGTTAAGGTTGAAATCAAGGAGAGAGAGTGAGCCGGACTCGTTTGGGTGTTCTATGGTGAATTGTATGTGGGGGTCGGTGTTGTTGAATGTGTTGAATATTTGTGTGGCTTCGTCTTGAGAGGATGTAAGGATTAGAATGTCATCTATATATCTGGAGAAGAATATATAGGAGAGGCAGGAGTTAAGTGCTCGTTGTTCTAACCGGTTCATGTAGGTGATGGCTAAGAGACCGGAAAGGCTAGAACCCATGGGGAGGCCGGAGATTTGTTTGAAAGTGTGCTGCTGAAAGGTAAAGTATGTGTTGTCGATGATGATGTATAAGAGATTGTGAATGTCAGTAGGTGTTAGTCCGAAGAGCTCTAGGTTGTCAGAGGAAGATATGTGGTCGGTGATGAGGTCTATGGCTGGGTGTGCGGGTATTGAAGTGTAGAGGGAGATTACGTCTAGGCTAAATATATAGTTGTTAGTTTGTAGTTGTTGGTGTTGGAGTGAGTGTAGTCTGCTAATTACTTGGTCGGAGCTGCTGACATGTGCGGGGAAGGTGGAGAGTAGTGGTTTGAGTAGTTGAGAGAGAAGCCAAGAGATTTTATAGAGTGGTCCTTCAATACTAGAGACTATAGGTCTAATTTGTGTGTGTGTGTTGGTCTTGTGTGTTTTAATGAGGTGGTAGAAGGTGGGAAGTCTGCTATTTTTGGTGGTGAAGTTGATTTTGTATTTTTTGGGGGAGGTTACGTGTGAGACAGATTTGGGACCAGGTGTTGTTAATGGAGTTTTGGACTAATGTGGCTGAAATGTTGGGGGCGGGGGTGTATAGGTTGTTGTTGTTAAGATGTTCGAGAGCGAGTATGTTGTATGAGTCTTGAGAGATGATACAGAATTCCTTACCTTTATCAGAGGGTAAGTAAACTAGGTTTTTATTTTTCAGGTTTTCTAGGGTAAGGCGTTGGGATCTGGTGATGTTAGGGGTGATGTGGGGTTGTTCTTGTTGGAGTATATCAAGGATCCTCTGTTTTAATCTAGAAAGTTTTTGATCAAGTAGGTGGTTACTAGGTGGTGGGTGTAGTGGGTGGTCAAGCTGGTAGACAGGGAAGGAATTAGTAGTGTTGGTTGTATTATTAGGGATGTCTAGGGTGGGTTGATTAAATGCTGTGAGCCATTTGAGGTGATAAGCTGTTCAAACACAGGTCTGTGCCTTCGCACTAACTGTGTTTACAAACTACAGTGTAATAAATGCAAAAAATTTTACATCGGCAACACTACAAGACCGCTACACTTGCGCATAAAGGAGCACTTGAATACCCGTATATCCTCTTTCCACAAACACATAGAGATTTGCTCAAACACTCAGCGCGATATTCACGTCTCCATCTTAGCGTCTGTCAGAAACATCGGTGACCTTAGAATCACAGAATCAATCCTCATCTCCAGATTAAACCCCTCACTCAATCAACGTCACGAGCTCTACTCACCTTTCATTCTATAATATCTACCCCCCATCCACCAACCAACCCCCATATCTAACACTTAACAGAGTCCGTTTCCACCATTTCACTCATTACTCACCTCCCATAATAAACTCACCATACACCCAAACAATCAAACAGGCCCCTCCCCATATGAACTTCCATCCTTACACACTTTCAACCACAAACCAAAAACCATATTCAGCATACTCGTCTAACCCACCAAAATAAGTCACTCCATAACCTAGCATTATTAATTAATAAATCCAAACACATATAGAATGTATACAAATAACATGCAAATATTAAATAAATAATTCATAAAATAAATTAAACAAGTAAATAATAATAATAAAAAAATAAATAAATAAATAAATAAAAAAAACAAAACAAAAACAAAACAAAAAAAAAACAAACAAACAAATATGTAAAGAAATTGATGAATATATATAGATAAACAATTAAACAAACAATAATACATAGATATGTATATATATATATGTATATATGCATTTGTGTATATATGTTGTATATATATACTAATATTGTTATACAGATCTCCACCAAAAAAAAAGATTATAAAAAATTAAAAAAAAACAAAAAAAAAAACAAACAAACAAATATGTAAAGAAATTGATGAATATATATAGATAAACAATTAAACAAACAATAATACATAGATATGTATATATATATATGTATATATGCATTTGTGTATATATGTTGTATATATATACTAATATTGTTATACAGATCTCCACCAAAAAAAAAGATTTTATAAAATTAAAAAAAAAAAAAAAAAAAATTAAAAAATTAATTATAAAAAAAAATATATTTTAAAAAATCCAGAGTTACTCCCCTTTATCTTATAATAAATATATCAAGTTAATAAGTTAATTCGTTAATCTAATTTGACGAAACTCACAATTAGTAATTAATAACACTTCTTTAATAGATGATAATCGAAATCGATAAGTAGATAGATCTAGAATATTTAAAATATGAGACTAATTACTTTAATTTATATTAAAATTCTTAAATTACGATAGAAAGATAAACAAATTAAAAATACGAAGATAAAACAAAGTAAATATTCAAATATAAAAAAAAAAATAAATAAATAAAATAAAAAAATGATATATATATATTATCAAAAATAACAGTTTATCGAACACCATACACCTAACCAACATTACACTAATATTCTAAACACCAATCATATATTTAACATAATATTAAAATAAAACTTAACTTAATTTATATTCCCTGTGAAACTGTTTTTTTTTTTTTTTTTTTTTTTTTTTTTTTTTGCTGCGGTCTATATCTGGCAGCCATTTTGTTTTGTATTATTCTCTACACAGTCGGAGAAGAATAAAATATTATTCTTCTTCTGGTCTAATTATTTTTGAAAAAGGGATGTCTTTTCCCGAAATATCAAATAGTGATTTTTAATCACCCGGACAGCTAAAACACTCTTGCTGTTATGTAAGAAAAAAAAAAAAAAAAAAGGAAAAAAAAGGAAAAATAAATAGTAAGTCTTATATCGTATTCGATTTATTTTTATTGTTTTTGTTCCTTTCCTTTCAACTTGCATCTTACCCGGAATTGCATTGCCCACAGCCTTTCAATAACTTACTACTAATATATATATATATATATATATATATAAAATAGGTCTTTCTGTTTTAAAGCATTGCTGGGTCAGTATTATAAATTGAAAATATAAGCCATTATCAATGCAAGATTAATTAATTTATTCTTTTTTACTTTAATCTTATTTATTTCGGAATAAAATTCTATCATCAGAGTTGACCAGTATTGTGTCATTTTTTTTTATCAAAAAACACAAAAACAAAAATAAGCAAACTTTTTTTTCTTTTGTTTTTCTGATGAAATATCCTTGTTATAATATGTCCACGCCGATGTCGTTGGCGGTTAGGAATTCAAATTCTGGTTGTCGAACGAAGAAAGCATCGACGTGCTTGTAGTTTAAAAAACGGGTCGTTCAGTTTTCAAGCATTGCTGGGTCAGTATTATAAATTGAAAATATAAGCCATTATCAATGCAAGATTTACAAAAATAATAATAAATTAATCTTGCATTGATAATGGCTTATAATATTCAATTCATAATATATATAAATATATATATATATATATAGGGTGGGCAAAAATAAGGGTCCTATTTTTAAAAATTCATAACTTTTTTATTTATTGATTTTTTTTAATTTTTTTTTTTTAGAATAAGTAAAGGACTCCTTCCGAAGCAAGCATGAGCCGTATTAGCCCTAAGGAACGTACCCTCATTTAGAAAACATTATTTTTGCTTAAAAAACTCAAAACAGTGTAAAAAACAATACTTTAGTTTTTGTAAGTTTTAAGAAGTGTTTTTCGGCTAAAATTTGTTTTGTTTATTTCAAAAAATCTCGGAAGGGTCAGTCTACACACACATAAAGTTTGGTGAGTTTAACTTTTATTTTGTGGAAGTTATTCAAATTCAAGTTATTCAAATTTAAAGATAGTACACTTATTTTGGCCCACCCTGTATATATATGTATGTATATATATATATATATATATATATATATATATATATATATATATATATGGAGAGAGAGAAGAAGAACGATAGGGTTTAAATAGCGTGATTCAGGGATGTTTTTTTCTGTAAGAAACCACGATTTCCATTTTCTATAATTATGAGTAAAACTTTATATTTCATGCGTATCATTGTCAAAGAAACAAACCATTTGTTTAAACAAAAAGCGGGTAAAAGAGTAGACTCACCCGTGTAACCAAAACAAACATATTATTTGTTGCTATATTATTTTATTTTCGTCATGTTTGTTTGCGTCATATGAAATCAAAACGCGTTCGCATTTTAACAACAAACTTGAGTTCTAAGGGACTGATCAGGACTGTACAACATAGCATCAATATACGCATGCTCGATGTAAACGGGATTCGTTGAATCACTGTTGCATTACCCGTTCTTTCAGGGTACCCGGTAAGATCCAACAAGAATGACAAAGAACAGAACGTAGATAAACAAACTTTGGTTTTCTTTATTTCCCATCACCGGATGGTTTACGCCGGCTACGCACACATATTAAACACTCTTTTGACATACTTTTGTCTCATGGAAGTCTTTTTCTTGCTGAGGTCACAGACTTGGTTTACGCTAGAAACTCATTCGTATATATATCCGATTGGAAAGCAATTTGCTCTGCATTGTCTATCCGAGCGTGAACTGAAGTAATTGTACTACAAGCACTTTGGTGAAGTACAAGTCAGGGGATTCCTTCATTGTACCAACTTGCTTATCAGCCGCATTTTTAGTCAGCGGGCACAAAAGTCTAACAGCAACACGGGCTTGGGTACCATAGCCAATAAAGCTTAATCGGTGCCATAAATATCGGTAAACTCGCATTATCCGGTACATCGATACTCCGATCACCAAGCGTTTCGGCTCATCGCGTTTTTGAAACCGTCATTGTTCAAGTTCCCTTTGCACTGGCGAACCTTTTTCTTTTTAACAGTTATCAAGTCGCCTTTTTTTTTTCTTTTTCGACGTCCCACCCACAATGGACTCGTCCACGATTCATTTCTGCACCTCTTGATTATCTTACATCACAACCACTACCAATATGTATTCTACTTAGATTTAATTCGAAGATTCATTAATTGTGACATATCTTTTACCACAACCTTCTTGCATAAGTAAAATAATAAGTCTCTTTACTTCTATATTAGTATTATTATTAACTCACTAGGAGTTCTAACACAGGTCATCAGTGATTGCTCACCGACAACCGGAGGTATTCCCTGGAGTCTGAGTGACAACAAGTCTCGCAAGATTTCCAGTATTCCCCACCTCTTTTCGATAGCCACCGCAAATAAAATTGCCGTACTGCAACAGCCGTTCACCATTGATTTGTCGCTTGTAAGGACCATTTGTCTTCTCTGGGATTTGGGTGGCAATAAGCCTCCCCAAGGCCCAAGCAGTCTCTGCACTTCAAGTGGAGGTCTGGTGTGTGCTGTCCCTCCTCGGTCTTCTCATCCTCCTTGACTCTATGCAAATATTTTGTGTGGTGTCAGCCTAGGCGGGTACCATTTTTTTTTTACAAATGTTTTATTTTTATTATTCATATTATTATTCATATTCATATTCATATTCATATTCATATTATTATTATTATTATTATTATTATTATTATTATTATTATTATTATTATTATTATTATGTAATCACTAGGTGTTATCACACAAGTCATCGTCGATGATTGCTAACTAATAATAACCGGTGATGTTAACTGGAGACTGAGTGACAACAAGCCTCCCCAGATTTCCAGTACTCTACACCTCTTTTCGATACCCATTGCAAATGACTTTGCAGTATCGCTACAGCCGCTTACGATTGATTTATCCCTGGTAACGACCATTGGTCTACTCTGGAGTTTGTGTGATATTAATCAATCCCCAAAGTACCCGCAATTTTCCAGTGGAGGTCTGGTTAGTGCTCTACTTCCCTCGGTCTTCTTATCCTCCTCGACCTTTCACGACTATTTTTTGTGATATCAGCCGAGGCTGGTGCCATCATTGGGGGGGGGAAGTTTATGAAATAACTTGAACTTTCTCTTCCTAGGGTTCATGTGGTGATGATATTTCTGTGGTTTTGTTTTCTTCCTATTGTAATTTCCATGTGACTGGTTACTGTTCGTAACTTATGCGGGCTGGTTTCCGCATTCGAGAATATTTCTTAAAATTGCAGCTGTTTTCATCATTTCCGTCCTTTGTATGGTTTCAGTAATCCCTTTGATTCCAATTTCTCTCAGTCTTTTTCACAGTTTTTGGGGGACTGTACCTAGTGCCTTTACGATTATTACCATTATATTGACTTTCTTTATGCTCTATATTCCTTTCAATTCTCTGGCAAGTTCGTGTATTTGCTTCGTTTTTCTGTCTCCTTGATCTTCACTCTGTGGTCTGCTGGAACGGCATAATCTACGATTTGGCAGGATTTTTCCTTCTTGTTGACTATTATGACATCCGGTCCCCTCGCTTGTATGAGATTATCTCTTTGCATCTCTATGTCTAAAAGGATTTTGTGATTTTCGTTTTCCAGTACTCTCTCTCTCTCTCTCTCTCTCTCTCTCTCTCTCTCTCTCTCTCTGTATATCTCTCTCTCTCTTATTTTCTCTCTCTGGTTTATGTTTGTACAATTTCTCGGTGTTCCAAATGCAGTCGTTTGCATAGTTCCCAGTGTACAGCTTTCGCCACGTTCTTATTTTTTTTTGGCTAGTTTGCTACATTCACTTATTATGTGATTTACTGTTTCGTCTCTTTGTCCACAACAATCTTCATTTACTGTTTTCTTGGGTTTTATCTATTTTAGCTTTAATGTAGTATGTCTTAGGCGAATAATCTTGTGCAGCTCACAGTAGAGATCCAGTTTCTCTGTTCAAGTGCCCTTGTCTTAGCCATGCTCCGGAATGTTGGTGGGTCTCTTGTCTTGTCATTCTTATGCAACCTCCATGTAGTTGTTTTTTCTTCCTACTTTTCTTTTCTTGTCTTTTTGTTCATGGTTTCGGTGCTTCCTGAGTTATGGTGTTTCTTGCTGCGGTGATCAGCTTTTCTGTGTTCACTTTATGTATTTCATCAACTCTTTTTTTTGTGTCTTCCACATATATACTACCAATCCTCTTCCACCTTTGTTTCTTTTCACGTAGAGTTTGTCCTATCGTCTTGTAGAGTAGTGCGTTGTGCATGGTCATTACTTTTCACGTCTTCTGGTCAGGGTGTCTGTGTTCTTTTTTTAGTCCTGCTTATGAATGGTCCAGTGTATTTGGTTAGCGATACTACCTAATAGTGCATTTTTTTGTCATGATTTCTTCTATATAATTTAATTTCTAAGAGTTTCCTTTACACTTCTCAAGTATTCTTTTCCAATATTCGCTTTCATTTCTGTTGAGTTGAATACGTATGCTTCCAGAACTTTCAAATATTTATAGCTCCATGTTAGCATAGCGCTCTCAGATACTCTTTGTTGTGCAGTTCCATGCCCTTCTATTGTCTCCAGTTTTCCCTTTTTCATCCTTAGCAGTGCCCAAATTTCCATTCCGAATTCCATGGCTGAATATACTAGTCGTATTTATCAGCTGTTTCAGTTCCGTTTTGCTTTTTGCAACTAGCTTCAGTTCGTCCATGTAAGTGAGGTTGTTTATTCTTTGTTCTGTTTCTGTAAACTTGTATTCAGCATTACATTTCCTTAGTATGTAGTTGAATTATTGTTATTATTATTATTATTATTATTATTATTATTATTATTATTATTATTATTATTATTATTTGTACTCACTATGGGTTCTCACACAGACAATCGTCAGTGATTGCTCACCAACACACAACCACTGGTATTTCCTGGATTCTGAGTGACAACAAGCCTCCCCAGATTTCCAGTAATCTTTACCTCTTTTCGATAACCACCGCAAATAGACTTGCGGTATCGCAACAGCTTTTTGGCATTGCTTTCTCGCTGGTAATGGGCATTCTCCACACTTTTTAGTAGAGGTTTAGTTTGTGATGT
Source organism: Sepiola atlantica (assembly GCA_963556195.1). Classification (NCBI taxonomy): domain Eukaryota; kingdom Metazoa; phylum Mollusca; class Cephalopoda; order Sepiida; family Sepiolidae; genus Sepiola; species Sepiola atlantica. Next base: position 109,428,634 of record OY744530.1, on the reverse strand, counting down.
CCCTCCTCGGTTTTCTCATCCTCCTCAACCCTCTACACATATTTTGTCTGGTGTCAGCCTAGGCGGACACCATTTTCTTGGAGGGAGGGAAGGAAGGGGGAGAGCTTATGGTGTTTCTTGTAATTTCTGTTCCTTGATTCAGTGTTGTGTGGTGTTAGCTGAGGCCGGTGTAATTTATTGGGGAGGGAGGATTATAAAGTGATTTTTCTTGCAGTATCTGTTTCTTCGTTCGTGTTGTGGTGTTATTCGTGTAGTTTTGTTTTCTCCTTGTTATAAATTCATTGGGACTGGTTACCCTTTGTAGCTTATGCAGGTTGGGAAAACAAATCTACTTTATATAGAAAATGTATTAAGATAAAGATGAATCTCCTTATTTCACTGACGGTTATAGTTTTAATAAAAAGTACATAACACACTGTTTCGTAAGTCAGATAGGGTTTATATTGATCTATGTTTTAAAATAATTATATTGCCATTCAATTTTTTAATCCAGCTCAATATTTAACTTTCCATTAGTCAACTTTAGTAATAAAAAAGGGAGAAAAATGATTATTTCACTCAAAAGTCTTTATACTATCAGCCAAACACCGGTAAACAAATATAATAAGACACAATGTTCGAAATTCACCGGAAAATAATGGGTTCGCTCAATTTAGATGTATCACACACCGATTTTACCGACGAGCAAAATGTTTCGAATCAGCTTAGACATTTGTGTTTACGATAAATTGTTATTCGATTTTTACTTGCAACAAAGTAAAAAACATCTATAAATATTTTATTTATACAAAAAAATAAAAAATAAAAGCGCATTTTTATTTTTTCTTCTCTTCACTAAAATTCTAGCCGTAAATGTCACGGTGTATGGTAGGGTTTTGGGTGGAACTCACCATAAATGGTAAAGTTTACAACACAAACGAATACACAATTCATAATAAGTTGATATCGCTCAAGTAGTACGGCTAATAAAATCGCCATGTGGAAATATTATATTTTATATCATTTGATAAAATTTTATAACGTAGGTAAAAATCATTTTTGCTGGAACTTTTCACTTTTTACTTAGGTTTAATGTATTTTATGTGATAATATATGTAGATCGTATAACACAGTAATGCATATATACATATATATATATATATATACATTTTCTTTATTGATGCCAGACTTTAGAGACCTGTTTGGTACACTTCTTATAATCAATGATGCCGGGAAACAGACGTAAATTTTAAAGCGAATTAAATTTCATTTCATTTATTATCATTCGTAGTAGAAGGCCTTCATCGGTCAGGGTTGTCTATATGGCTGGATTACCGACACATTCTTAACTTTCTTCTTCTTTTTCTTCTTTTTCTTCTTCTTCTTCTCTTTATTATTATTATTTACTCACTAGGAGTTATCACACTGGTCATCGTCAGTGATCACCCACTGCCGACAACCGTTGGTATTCCCTGGAGTCCGAGTGACAACAAGTCTCCTCAGGCCTCCAGTATGCTCCACCTCTTTTCGTTCATCACCGCTGGTGACCTTGCGGTAATCGCAACAGCCACCTACCAACGATTTCCCGCTGATACGGGCCATTGGTCCCCTCTGGGGCCCGAGTGGCAACAAGCCTTCCCAAGGTCCCAGAGCTGTCCGCGCTCTTCCAGTGAAGGTCTGGTTTTGCGCTTTCCCTCCTCGACCCTCTGTCCATAATTTTCGTGGCGTCAGCCTATGCTTGCGCCTCTCTCGTGCTGTTGTATTTTCCCCGGTTCTGTTGTTTTGTGCTTCCATGTGTTGTTTCTCCATTCGTTGCTTATGTGGGTTGGTTTCCGCATTCGAGGACATTTCTCAGGATTGTAGTTGTTTTGATCATTACTGTCCTTTGTATGGTCTCAGTTATCCCTTTGATTCCTATTTCTCCTAGTGTTTTCTCCATATTTTTGGGGACTGTTCCTAGTGCTCCTATGATTATTGGTGTTATACTGACTTTCTTCATGTTCTATATTCCTTTCAATTCTCTGGCAAGTTCAGTATATTTGCTTCTTTTTTCCGTCTCTTTGATCTTCACTCTGTGGTCTGCTGGAACGGCAAAGTTCACGATTTTGCAGGATTTTTCTTTCTTGTTGATTATTATCATATCCGGTCTCCTTGCTGTTATGGGTTTGTCTGTTTGTACATTAATATCCCATATGATTTTGTGTTTGTCGTTTTCTAGTACAGTTTCTGGTTTGTGTTTGTACCGTTTTTTTTGCATATTCGAAATTCAGTTGTTTGCACATTTCCCGGTGTACTTCTTTCCCCATGCTGTCATGTCTGTTCTTGTATTCCCTTTGTGCTAGCTTGCTACATTCACTTATTATATGATTTATCGTTTCGTCTCTTTGTCCACAAAATCGGCATTTGCTGTTTTCCTGGGTTTTATCTATCTTTGCTTTAATAAAGTTTGTCCTAATGGCATTGTTCTGTGCGGTCGTCAGCAGAGATTCCGTTTCTCTGTTCAGGTTTCTTTTTCTTAGCCATGCCCAGCTGTTTTCATTGGCTTCATTGCTTGTGAGTCTTATAAAGCGTCCATGTAGTTGTTTTTCTTCCCACTTTTCCTTTCTTGTCTTTTTGTTTCTGGGTTTAGTGCTTCCGGGGTTGTTTGTTGGGCTGGTGTCTCTTGCTGTGGTGATCAGTCTTTTCGTGTTTTGGGTTACATATTTCTCCAGCTCTTTTTTGGTGTCTTCCACCCAGTCTTCTATACTTACCAGTCCTCTACCTCCTTCATTTCTTTTCACGTAGAGTCTGTCCGTGTCGTCTTTTGGGTGCAATGCATTGTGCATAGTCATTAGTTTTCTAGTTCTTTGGTCAAGGTGCCTGAGTTCTTCTTTGGTCCAGCCTATGAATGGTCCAGAGTATCTTATTAGTGATACAGCCCATGTGTTTATCCCTTTTACTAGGTTTCTGCTATATAGTTTACTTTCTAAGAGTTTCCTTGTTCTTCGTATATATTCTTTTCCAATCTTCTCTTTCATTTCTGTATATTTGATTGTGTCTGCTTCCAGAACTCCCAGGTATTTGTAACTATCTTGTTCTCCTAGCGCCCTCATATCCTCTTGGTTGGGGAGTTCTATACCTTCTGTCGTCTCCAGTTTTCCTCTTTTGATTTCTAGCAGTGCACATTTTTGTATTTCAAACTCCATTTGGATATCCTGGCTGAATATCCTGGTTGTGTTTATCAGCTTTTCCAGTTCTTTTTTGTTTTTTGCAAACAGTTTAAGGTCATCCATGTACATCAGGTCGTTTATTCTTTGTTCTGTATCCGTAAACCTGTATCCGGCATCACACTTTCTGAGTATGTAGTTGAGTGGCATCATGGCTATTATAAACAGTAGTGGTGATAGAGAGTCTCCTTGAAAAATGCCTCTCTGTATTTTTATCTCAGACAGGTATTGTCGTCCGGCTGTCAGTTTTAGTCTCCATGTTTCCATTGCTTTCTGGATGAGATTAATAATCCTGTCTGGTATCTTGTATATTTTTAAGCATTCAATTATCCATGTTTGGGGGATTCTGTCGTAGGCTTTCTTGTAGTCAATCCATGCCATGGTTATGTTTTTTTGTCTGCTCTTCACCTCCTTCAGGGTCTTTTGATCATTGTATAGTATGTCATGTGCCCCTCTTTGTCCTTTCCGGCATCCTTTTTGTTCCTCGGGGAGCAGTCCACGTTCGTCCAGGGATTGGTAGATTTGTTCTCTCAGTTGTGCTGTGAGAATTTTCCACATTATTGGTAGACATGTTATCGGTCTGTAGTTGCTGGGGGTCGTTCCCTTTTTGGGGTCTTTTTGTATTAGTGTTGTTCTTCCTTCCGTCATCCATTCTGGTACGTCTGTTTTGCGGATACATCCGCTCAGTTTCTGCGCTATTCTTTCATGCAGTGTCGTGAATTTTTTAAACCAGTATGCATGTATTCCATCGTGGCCTGGTGCTCTCAAGTTTGCTATTTTTCTTAGAGTTTTCTTGATCGTTTCTTTGTTGATTTCTGTTTCGGTTCCTTCTTCGATTTCTTGCAGTTCATCTTTCATATTTTTCAACCATTGGGTATTCTTGTTGTGCTTTTTTGGTTCTTCCCATATCTTGCTCCCGAATTGTTTTGTTTCTGTTGGGTTCGGTTGCTCTGTCGTTGTTTTATTATTATTATTATTATTATTATTATTATTATTATTATTATTATTATTATTATTATTATTATTATTATTATTATTATTAGCAAAGGTATGCTTCCTTCCGTCGCATATTTTTGCTAGTTATTTCAATAATTGCTCAGTAAAATGTGTTTTTTACAACTACTACCATCAATGACTACGTGCGTTCGAAAAATCAAAGGGCGGGTAACCAAATGTTTGAATGGCCGCCTGCTGTTTCATTATATTCCATTACAATCTTATTTAATTACGTAACTTAATTATATAGATTAAAAAAACAATGTCTTTAATTTATTCTATTTATAATTTTTATTAAGATTATAATCGAGGAAAATATTTTGAATACATCTTGAAACCTGAAAAAACAACCAGGAGTGTATATTTGCGAATATTAATTTATTAGAAGCTTTAATTATGTAGATTTGAAAGACGCGTGATGTTTGGGAAAGTTTTTGAATGGGTATATAGGAGCTGATAAGTAGATATAAAAAGAGAGCGATCAAAACTAATAATATAGTTTCGGCTTCAAGTAGATATAAAAAGAGAGCGATCAGAACTAATAATATAGTTTCCACTTCAGACAGATAGAGAGGCTAACAGGTACATAATCTCTATTATAATTATATTATTATTATTACTATTATTACTATTATTATTATTATTATTATTATTATTATTATTATTATTATTATTATTATTATTATTATTATTATTATTATTATATGATATCAAGTCTTGTGCTTGGTAAAGTTCAGATGTCTTAAATCAATTCTGTTCAGATTGAGAGGTTTGTTTTCTGGTTAATCTATTATCATACAAAAGCTGATTAAATCAACGTTTGTTTCATTAGATGCTTTTACTATATATGTTAATCATAGCAAATACAGATACAAATATTCCTTAGTTTTCGATTTGGTTATGTTTGAAAAATATCCACTTTAATAGTTGAAATTATCAGTAAATTACAGATATCATACCAATTGATCCATCTCTTACTAAGTGTCTGTCTATCACTCTCTTCCTCTATCATTGTAACTTATTTGATCAATCCTCCAATATAATAGTGTACTGTATCTATCACTCACGCTTCTACTTCTCTTTCGGCCCCCTTTTTCGCTATTTCTTTCTCTATCTCTAGATAGAAATAGTCCATTAAAAACAAAATGATAGTTCACCACATTAAACCCGTAGTTAGCACGAGAGAGAGAAAGAGAGCGAGAGACAGAGACAGAGACAGAACCAGAGACAGAGATAGAGAGACAGAGAGAAGGAAAGAGATAACATAGGCTTATGTACGATATTTTCTTTTTCTTTGTTGTCTTTTTTATTTTAACTGACTTTGCAAACTCATTTTCTCCTGATTAAAACAGTTTAACCCTATCTGAGTGGAAGACTAAACGGGTCAAATTGTTTCTAACACACACACACACACACACATATATATATATATATGTATATTTATATATATATATATATATATATATATATATATATATATATATATATATATATTATATATATATTAATTCGACAACGCCAACACCTGTTTAAATGTATTGATCTCAGCACTATTTTAAAACTTGATTTCCTTATCAATTTGTAAACATTTTAAGGTGGTCATAATATATTTTACTTACAGAATTCGCTTTGTCAACATTAATTCCCGTTTGATGAAATAAGCGTCTTATTATTTGAGCCCCTTGAAATATGCGGAAAAGGAAATAAGAACACTCGACCCTTGTTCGAGATCCCTTATAATAAATGATAATAAACAAACCTTCCGTGAAAAAAAGAACTCGAACAGGAAATAAAAAAATACAATAATCGAAATATGTTTTGCAATGTTCAAAACCGTGCCACCGGAAGTGACGTTTATTTTGCTTACGTATATTTTCTTTTATGTTTCATAAAATAGTTTTGGCTTCTTTTTCATGTATTTGAAATATCGTTTTTAGTGAACAAAAACAAAACGAGAATTGTGTATTCACATCACAAAAAGAAACTTGTTTTTACCAGTTAGATTGAATTTCTAAGTCCCTATATTAATACGATTATAATGCCCCTTCTTCTATCTATGTGTGTGTGTGTATGTTTTCCGCCCTTACGTTATTTAGGCATTACTATTTTTCATATTAAATATTAATAATTTATTTATCGAAATTAAAAATGCAATATCGAAAAGTAAAAGAGGAACCTTTTTAAAATTATATTTAAATAAAAATTAATTATGAAATTAAATTAATCAGAATGCATTTCCGTTTCTTCATAAACAAATCTACTACTTTTATATTTAAAAAAAAATGTTAAAACATGAAAATGAATTTAGAAGCATTTTAACATTTGAAAATAGAATCATGTCTTGCTTTAAACACGTCAGCAATTCCCCATGTATTAAAGGATTGAAAGTTTTGGAAGCTATTTACATCCAATAGATTTATAAATAAAGATTAAAACATTACGTTCCTAACAACTAATAATAGTTTAAAAAGAATGTTGGTCAATTAATAAATTAATCACCAACCAGTGACACTATGTCGAGGATGCAATCGAAAACAAAGTTTTATACTAATATAAAAAATAACTTTTTAAGGAATCCAATGGTGATAAGTATTTTGTAAGGGCGCTTTAAAATAATAACGTCGGGTCAGCGTTCGTGTTATTTATCTACCTCCCACAGCGGTAAGATGTGACACAAAGTCGGAAAGTGGGATTTGAAAAGCCAGCGCCCGAGAAGGTGAGCACTCTGGCCTACAAAAAAATGCTTGAGCAGCCCCGTCGGCATTCCCCGGTAGGGGCGCCCCAGACAGTAAGCAATAAACTTACTCCTCCCCAAAGAGAGGAAGCAAAGCCTGAGAGGGTGGACCTCTTAGAACTGCACAGGACAATCCCATAGACCGGCGTAAATCAAGCCCCGAAGGCCAAGACGATACCGGTCTATAAGGTGTAGTATCCATCGGAACAGATACTACACTTTGATCCCGGCCAAAAGGCGGGTCAGCGTTCGTGATGTATACCCATTTTCATATAAGTTGAAAACTGAAAATTAAAGAAAAAAATTACAATTATTAAATTCATGGGTTCTTATTTATTTACGGACAACGTAGTCTATAAAGTAAATTGGGTCTCTCACTCTCTATCTGTATTTTTGTCTGTTGTACGAATGATACAATTGATAAGAAATATGTATACCAAATGCAAAATAAACTTTTCCCGAGTAAAATTTTTACGAAATAGTGTTTTTAATCTTGTAGTAATAACACACCTGCGTACTGAAAGCAAACCTAACGCACTTACCAAAATGTACATGCACTCCACACATATACACGCGCAGACACAGAGGCGACAGAGTATGTAATACAATCTCAAGATCACTCCTACAACTCGAGAATCTGACCAAAATGTACTTAATCGCCACACACGAAGATGACCGCTGAGATAAGAGTAAAATATATGAAAATGTTCTAAACGCGTTCAAGATTCAAACGTATAAGTGCTTAATGGCTAAGAATTTGGTAACGTTTATGCTAGACACTTTAAAATGTTATGATTAGTTTTGTAATCCACATTATTGATTGTGGGATGTTTAGTTTTTATGTAGAGGCTTCGAGCATTTTTAATCTTTTGGTGTTGGTATCGTGGTGTATTATTTTAATATTGTTAACTAGTATGTGTCTATATTGAGAAGTCATGTTTTTTTTATGTGTTGACAAATGGAGTTAGTGTCAGAGAGATGTAAGGTTAATCTTCGGGAAACTGTTGTGGTAGTGAAATCGACGTAAGAATTAGTTTTATTGTAATTGTCGGAGATACGTCCTCCCATGGGACATTGAAACTAATATACTAAATTGGTTCTTCCTAAAGTATTTTGTGTCTGAGAAGTGTTATTTTTAACTATATGGTTGGATTTTTTAAAAAATGTATAATAAATGATGAATCTTATTTTATTAGCAGAGTTATTGGGGGATATGTAGCGATGTATTATATTTTTAAGAGCTTTTTCATCCAATTTAAAGTTCGGATGCATTTGGTTACAGTAGAATAGATTTATGTAGTGGGAATTATTTAGCTGATTATTATTAGTATTGTCTAAGTTTCTAATCATTGATTTTATTTGTTCGTCTACAATATAATTAAGAAATTGATTATTAATTAGAACTTACTTAATGGTGTTTAATTCGTTAATCGATATATGTTTTTGGTTGAAGAGATTAGCTTTGCACGGTTTAATAGATTTTTAATCATTGCAATTTTATATCGATATCGACATATATATGTATATATACATACATATATATATATATATATATATATATATATATATATATATATATATATGTGTGTATATATATATATATATATATTAAGTATGCTTAAATGTTTATAAATTTCTATGTATAGGATTTACTTATAAACTAATTAACCGATTATTGTGAATTTCGGAACACTGCTACTAAGCGTAAGGGTTGGAAATGTGGGTGCTATTTAGTTTATATTAGTTGTATGCAAAAGGAGAAAAAAGGTTGGAAGCCCTTAATGAAAATTTAAAAAAACTCCGATTTTTATGAAATTTTCAAAACAGGAATTAGACAGCAATTAATACCCTGAATCTGAGTTTTATTTTTTTTTGGGGGGGGGGGGGGAATGTTAATAGTTTTTTTACGGGATAAAATATAGACTCAACTTCCCCTTTGAAAACCACCGAAAAATTGTTTGTAGTAATATTCTTCTTTGCGAAAACGATGAAATTAAGGAAAACGGTTGTGTGAAAACACGCACGTCTGTTTTATTATAATATGTAATTTGGTCACGGCAGAAGAAGAAACAGAGAGATGGAGAGAGAGAAAGAGAAGGAGAGAGAGAGAAAGATGAGAGAGAGAGAGAAAGAGAAGGAGAGAGAGAGAAAGAGAAGGAGAGAGAGAGAAGGAGAGAAGGAGAAAGAGAAGGAGAGAGAGAAAGAGAAGGAGAGGGAGAAAGAGAAGGAGAGAGAGAGAAAGAGAAGGAGAGAGAGAGAAAGAGAAGGAGAAAGAGAAAAAGAGAAGGAGAGAGAGAAAGAGAAGGAGAGAGAGAAAGAGGAGAGAGAGATAGAAAGAGAAGGAGAGAGAGAAAGAGAAGGAGAGAGAGAGAAGGAGAGAGAGAGAAAGAGAAGGAGAGAGAGAGAGAAAGAGAAGGAGAGAGAAAGAGAAGGAGAGAGAGAAGGAGAGAGAGAGAGAAAGAGAAGGAGAGAGAGAGAGAAGGAGAAAGAGAGAATAAGAAGGAGAGAGAGAGAAAGATGAGAGAGAGAGAAAGAGAAGGAGAGAGAGAGAAAGAGAAGGAGAGAGAGAGAAGGAGAGAAGGAGAAAGAGAAGGAGAGAGAGAAAGAGAAGGAGAGGGAGAAAGAGAAGGAGAGAGAGAGAAAGAGAAGGAGAGAGAGAAAGAGAAGGAGAGAGAGAAAGAGAAGGAGAGAGAGAGAAAGAGAAGGAGAGAGAGAAAGAGAAGGAGAGAGAGGTTGGAAGATGAAGAGAGAATTATAATATGGATATTTTTACATATTTTAGTAAAACTCTTATTCAGTTCGCTTCTCCAGGATCAGTTCTTCTTTTACAAAAAAGTCAGCCTTTTACCTGACAACATGCCGTCATTTCTCATTGCTTGTCTTTTCTTCCGTTCCCACACTGTGTAACAAATTAAAAAGTCAATGTTAATCTTTTAGCCAACGAAAAATTGATCTGCTCCAGCTTTTTTATTTAATTCCTTCTTTAGCTTAATATGACAAGGACTTATCAAACCTGCCTATCCATTCATGGAGATGAATAGAACTTATATTCCTAATTGAACCTACATATAATTGAACCTACAAATAAATGAACCAACATATAATTGAACAAACATATAATTTGACCTACATATAATTGAACCTACATATGATTGAACTAACATATAATTAAACTAACATTAAATTGAACCGACATATAATTGAACTAATATATAATTGAACTAACATATAATTGAACCAACATATGATTGCACCTACATATAATTAAACCTACATATAATTGAACCTACATATAATTAAACCTACTTATGATTGAACTAACATATAATTGAACCAACATATAAAAATGCTATGGTTATATTATGTTTATGGTTTTTGCTTGTTATTGCTTGATGTTTTGGACACGATTTATTGTATTTTTCATTTGATGAGTTACACTCATAGAAACACCAGTATATCTATTTTTGATGATGTCTAAGTGTTAACAAAATGTTCCACAAAGAAATACTCTTTTTCGAAATGGATAAAGACAGGGTAACTGGAATTTAACTTTCAATTATTTATTTATACATGCTCTGGAGTTAAAAAGATTAACACACACACACACACACACACATATATATATATATATATATATATATATATATATATATATATATATATTTATATAATATATAGAGAAAATTGTCAGGTTGTATATGAAAAGAAATCAAATAAAGTGCTCGATCATATAAGAGAGCTAATATAATTTATTTAGATACTGTATATTACATATTTCAGCAATGTACCGCGGTTTCATTCAAAAGGGCAGATTTAGACATCTTTAGTAAATCTCCGTGCCCAATGGAATCATCGGCAAGCTGAAATGATTGTAGACACGCCAGACAGTCTACAATCGGGAGTGTCTACATCATTTCAGCTTGCCGATGATTCCACTGGGCACGGAGATTTACTAAAGATGTCTAAATCTGCCCTTTTGGATGAAACCGCGGTACATTGCTGAAATATGTAATATACAGCATCTAAATAAATTATATATATATATATATATATATATATATATATATATATATATATATATATATATATATATATATGATTGTTAATGTTCGCCTGTTAATGGTTAACATCTCTTAAAAATAAAGCAAAAATACATACTAAAGTAGTTATAAATTAGAGTTTACATGCATAATAAAATATATTAACATTCAGATACAAATTCCCACCAAGAATCGGTACTTACTCTCGTCTTGGTTTCATTACTCTGACGTGGGAGGTCACAAGATTAACATTTAAATAATTCTGTTTGAGTTTAATCATGCAGTGTGGTGAACACAAACTAGTTCTTCTGAAATTTGAACATTTGTATGTTAGTGTGTAAAATAAGCAATATAAGATGTATGAGGTAGAGTGAGATTTTCCCCTTTACTATTGACCGGAATAGTTTTCTAACAAAATATTGGTATGGAAATGTATTTAATTCCTAAGATAAGAAAATATCGATTTTGTTGACTTCATCATTAATTTCATAGAAAGAGTTGAAGAAGATAACATTTACTCCCTTGCAAATCATCTTCCTCCAACCTCATTGACCATGTACTAATTTCATGAGACGTATTTATTTCCATATTTAGGGGTTGAAAATAATATGGATGCACA